>JAQIUQ010003261.1:0-40000 GCA_030378365.1 Hybognathus amarus
CCGAGGTCTCAATGTTGCTTTAGTTAACAATACATCTATTCTGCTAACTTTTTTTTGGCACAAAAAAAAACGACAGTGGTACCCCTTATGTTTTTTTTTTTTTTGTGCAAGAAAAAGTTTCTTGAAACTCTGGATTCTGATAGAGGGCCATGGGACTTAGACCTGAGTGCAAAAATGGAGGCTCTAGACCCTTCCAGAGCTGAGATATTGAGATATTTATAATGGCTCAATATCTCAGTATGTCACAAAATATCTCATAAATATCTCAATATCTCAGCTCTGGAAGGGTCTAGAGCCTCCATTTTTGCACTCAGGTCTAAGTCCATGGCCCTCTATCAGAATCCAGAGTTTCAAGAAACTTTTTTTTTTTCGCACAAAAAAAAAAAACGACAGTGGTACCCCTGTATGTTTTTTTTTTGTGCAAAAAAAAAAGTTTCTTGAAACTCTGGATTCTGATAGAGGGCCATGGGACTTAGACCTGAGTGCAAAAATGGAGGCTCTAGACCCTTCCAGAGCTAGAGATATTGAGATATTGTATAATGGCTCAATATCTCAGTATGTCACAAATATCTCATAATATCTCAATATCTAGCTCTGGAAGGGTCTAGAGCCTCCATTTTTGCACTCAGGTCTAGTCCCATGGCCCTCTATCAGAATCCAGAGTTTCAAGAAACTTTTTTTTTCAGCACAAAAAAACGACAAGTGGTACCCCTTATGTTTTTTTTTTGTGCAAAAAAAAAGTTTCTTGAAACTCTGGATTCTGATAGAGGGCCATGGGACTTAGACCTGAGTGCAAAAATGGAGGCTCTAGACCCTTCCAGAGCTGAGATATTGAGATATTTATAATGGCTCAATATCTCAGTATGTCACAAATATCTCATAAATATCTCAAATATCTCAGCTCTGGAAGGGTCTAGAGCCTCCATTTTTGCACTCAGGTCTAAGTCCCATGGCCCTCTATCAGAATCCAGAGTTTCAAGAAACTTTTTTTTTCGCACAAAAAAAAAACGACAGTGGTACCCCTTATGTTTTTTTTTTTTTGTGCAAAAAAAAAGTTTCTTGAAACTCTGGATTCTGATAGAGGGCCATGGGACTTAGACCTGAGTGCAAAAATGGAGGCTCTAGACTCCTTCCAGAGCTGAGATATTGAGATATTTATAATGGCTCAATATCTCAGTATGTCACAAATATCTCATAAATATCTCAATATCTCAGCTCTGGAATGGTCTAGAGCCTCCATTTTTGCACTCAGGTCTAAGTCCCATGGCCCTCTATCAGAATCCAGAGTTTCAAGAAACTTTTTTTTTTCACACAAAAAAAAACGACAGTGGTACCCCTTATGTTTTTTTTTTTTTGTGCAAAAAAAAAAAGTTTCTTGAAACTCTGGATTCTGATAGAGGGCCATGGGACTTAGACCTGAGTGCAAAAATGGAGGCTCTGAGACCCTTCCAGAGCTGAGATATTGAGATATTTATAATGGCTCAATATCTCAGTATGTTACAAATATCTCATAAATATCTAAATCTCAGCTCTGGAAGGGTCTAGAGCCTCCATTTTGCACTCAGGTCTAAGTCCCATGGCCCTCTATCAGAATCCAGAGTTTCAAGAAACTTTTTTTTCGCACAAAAAAAAAAAACGACAGTGGTACCCCTTATGTTTTTTTTTGTGCGAAAAAAAAGTTTCTTGAAACTCTGGATTCTGATAGAGGGCCATGGGACTTAGACCTGAGTGCAAAAATGGAGGCTCTAGACCCTTCCAGAGCTGAGATATTGAGATATTTATAATGGCTCAATATCTCAGTATGTCACAAATATCTCATAAATATCTCAGCTCTGGAAGGGTCTAGAGCCTCCATTTTTGCACTCAGGTCTAAGTCCCATGGCCCTCTATCAGAATCCAGAGTTTCAGAGAAACTTTTTTCGCACAAAAAAAAAAGAAACGACAGTGGTACCCCTTATGTTTTGTTTTTTTTTTGTGCAAAAAAAAGTTTCTTGAAACTCTGGATTCTGATAGAGGGCCATGGGACTTAGACCTGAGTGCAAAAATGGAGGCTCTAGACCCTTCCAGAGCTGAGATATTGAGATATTTATAATGGCTCAATATCTCAGTATGTCACAAATATCTCATAAATATCTCAATATCTCAGCTCTGGAAGGGTCTAGAGCCTCCATTTTTGCACTCAGGTCTAAGTCCCATGGCCCTCTATTCAGAATCCAGAGTTTTCAAGAAACTTTTTTTTTCACACAAAAAAAAAACATGACAGTGGTACCCCTTATGTTTTTTTTTGTCCGAAAAAAAAAAAGTTTCTTGAAACTCTGGATTCTGATAGAGGGCCATGGGACTTAGACCTGAGTGCAAAATGGAGGCTCTAGACCCTTCCAGAGCTGAGATATTGAGATATTTATAATGGCTTAATATCTCAGTATGTCACAAATATCTCATAAATATCTCAATATCTCAGCTCTGGAAGGGTCTAGAGCCTCCATTTTTGCACTCAGGTCTAAGTCCCATGGCCCTCTGTCAGAATCCAGAGTTTCAAGAAACTTTTTTTTTTCGCACAAAAAAAAAAAAAAAAACGACAGATGGTACCCCTTATGTTTTTTTTTTTTGTGCGAAAAAAAAAAGTTTCTTGAAACTCTGGATTCTGATAGAGGGCCATGGGACTTAGACCTGAGTGCAAAAATGGAGGCTCTAGACCCTTCCAGAGCTGAGATATTGAGATCCCATCGTAGCATTTATCCCACTATTTTTATAATGGCATAAATGCTAAGTGGGATGTCCATATCTCAGCTCAGGAAAGGTCTAGAGACTCCCTTTTACACTCAGGTCTAAGTCTCATGGCCCTCTATCAGTATCCAGAGTTTCAAGAAATTGGAGAAGCTGATATTTTCGAACCTAAAAAAAAGGGGGTACCACTGTCGGTTTTTTTTTTTTTGGTGTGAAAAAATGTAGTTTCTCTAATCTTCTCGAAACTCTGGATTCTGATAGAGGGCCAAGAGACTTAGACCTGAGTGCAAAATGGAGGCTCTAGACCCTTCCAAGCTGAGATATTGAGATCCCATGTAGCATTTATGCCACTATTTTTATAATTGCATAAATGCTACATGGGATGTCAATATCTCAGCTCAGGAAGAGTCTAGAGACTCCATTTTTGCACTCAGGTCTAAGTCTCATGGCCCTCTATCAGAATCCAGAGTTTCAAGAGATCAGAGAAATTCAAAATTTCGACCTGAAAAAAAAACGAAAGGGTACGTACCACTGTCATTTTTTTTTTGATGCGAAAAAGTTACGTTTCTCCAATCTTCTTAAAACTCTGGATTCTGATAGAGAGCCAAGAGACTTCGACCTAAGTGCAAAAATGGAGGCTCTAGACCCTTCCTGAGCTGAGATATTGAGATCCCACGTAGCATTTATCCCACTATTTTTATATATGGCATAAATGCTACGTGGGATGTTCATCATCTCAGCTCAGGAAGGGTCTAGAGACTATCAGAATCCAGAGTTTCAAGAAGATCAGAGAAAACTCAAAATTTCAACCTAAAAAAAAAAAACAAAAAACAAAAGGGGTACCACTGTCGTTTTTTCGGTAAGTTTCTCCAATCTTCTCAAAACTCTGGTTTCTGATAGAGTGCCAAGAGACTTAAACCTGTGTGCAAAAATCTAGTTTCTAGACCCTTCCTGGGCTGAGATATTGAGATGCCACATAGCATTTATGCCATTATAAAAATAGTGGGGTTCGCGGAAAGTGGGGGGGGGCTTGCTGAGTGCAGTAAAGTAGTTATCACGACAGTAACTTTAGTTAAAATGTCTATCAAATATACTACCCGAAACCCCATTAAAAAAGATTGCAGGCGGGATGATGTCCAACATAAAATGGTATGAAACTCATACAGGTTTGGAGCAACATGAGGGTGAGTAAGTGATGACAAATATAATTTGTGGTTGAACTATATCTTTAATGGCATAGTTCACCTAATTTAAATTAGCCCATGATTTAATCACCCTGGCCTCTAGCCATCCTTGGTGCATACGACATTCTTCTCTCAGACGAAAACAATCAGAGTTATACAAAACAATGTCCTGGCCCTTCCAAGCTTCATATTGGCTGTAAATGGTTGTTTCTGTTTTGAAAGTCCATAAAAGTGCATCTATCCATAATATATATATATATATATATATATATATATATATATATATATATATATATATATATATATAATATAAAATATTTTCAAATATTCATATTTAAGCTGCGCTTTAGATTTAAGCCAAATCCATATGTTCTTTTGGCCAGAAGTTATTTTACTTTATATGGATATTTTTCGTACATATCCATCTTCCTCATTACTCCACATAAAGTCAACATCTGAGATATTTTAATCAGCTATATGTTCAAGCACTTCAGAACTGTATATTCTGCACATGAAAAAGTTTCAAAAATGTATTGGTACTGTGATATATATATATATATATATATATATATATGTGTGTGTATATATATATATATATATATATATATATATATATATATATATATATATATATATATATATATATATATATATATTATAAAAGAAATTTCAATCAGCATCACTGAAAATGTGACTTCAGTAACAACAGGCTTTCAAACCTACTGTCCATTCTAATGGACAGACACATTTAAAACAATCCTGATTTAAAACGTGCAATTCTACAGTCGATTTTTAACTTTAATTAATAAGTTCTATCTTTCTATTTAACATACAAACTAGGAAATACTGGCAAAAATATACAAAATGTAAATACACCTTAGAAAATGTTGCTTGCTTCTGTGTTTGGAGTGAAGTGCTGCCATGCTTCTCTTCAATGTACTGGCATTTGATTGGATGACAAACGTCCAATCTCATGAAATGCAGGCTTTAAACTAGGTGAAATGCTCAAGAAGTTAAAAAAAGGGGGCTGACGTGATGTCCATTGTAATGGACACAGGTTGTGAATGGGTTAACCATGTGACTATCAACATCAACTGAGTCAACAAATGGCTGCAATTAAGGTCAGAGGTTACTCTCTGACAAAATCTAAAACATTCATGGACTAGCACCATCTAGTGGCTCTAAAAATAAACTATACTAAGAACAGTACAGGTACAAATGAATATATATGACTTAATAGTCAGTATTCTATACTGTTCTCTTTCACATCTTGTTCTTGAGTATTTTTGATGAACTGTTTTGTGACAGGTGCAGGAGGTGAACGCTCAGCTTGGAGTTTCTATGTCTGCTGTGATCCCAGTGAAAAACTACTGCCAAGAACTGGAAATAGACCCTCAAACTGACATATTGCTTCTAAATGCTGTTGTTCAGATACTCAGAGCTTTTGTGATGATTTTACAATCCAGAGGAGAGCTCTGGAGTAGTCTCTTTTCCTTGTCTGACCTAAAGATGGATGCGGCCTATTATTTATTTTAACAAATTGAATCTTTCAGTTTACATGCATGATCATATTTATATTTATTAGAGTGTGTGCTTTGAGTTTTTTCCTCTCGCTGTATATGTGTGACATCATTTCTCTTTTCATCTCTTTGAGTATATGTTAGTTAAGGTCCCCTTGTGCACCTGTGTTACTTATTTTTAAGAGCGGACCGCAGCCATTTGTAAGATTCGAATGTGTTAGGTTTCCGGTTTTCATCTGCTTTATTTTTTTAAAGGAGCATAGAGTGCCGAAGTTATGACATCACTTTGTAGGCCAAACATGGAAGTGAGTTATAATTTAGCACTTCCGGTTCCCTCGCCCTAAAGTCTATGGGTTTTTTGAATGGGTTTTGTTAAATCGCCTAAAATATAGGTCTGTGGTTAACAAAGCCTCTAAATATTTTCACATTTTGATCTATGACATAAAATACACCAGGTATAACCTGTATGGGTTTTTTTTTTTGTGTGTCTGCTTGGGTTTTTTAAAACTTTATGTCAGGCTTCAAAATGTTTAAATTTTGATTAACTTGTAAAGATTATCTTGATAGGCAAAATGTGTAAGGGTCACAACTCTACACTCTAAGAAATAAATCTGTAAAATAACAGAAAAAGTATTGGCAGCTCATTACGGGACTTTGTCCCGTAATTAAAAACGGACATTTTCTGTTATTTAATGTCATAACTACAGTAAAAAAAAAACGCAAATATTAACTAAATCCGTAAAATAACAGAAAATGTACTGGCAGCTCATTACCCGAACTTTGTTCCGTAATTAAAAAATGAAAGATTTCTGTTAATTTATGGTTTTCCTACAGTAAAAATAAAACAGATGAATTTATGCAATATACCTACAGCAAATAGAAATTTTACTTTTCTGTTAGTTAAGAGTGTAACGATAACTCTTGTTGAAAACATTTCAAACAAATCTTCTGTGATTAAAAAATATTTTTATTTACTTATAGATATACAAACAATTCCATGAAAAACTAAAATATAAAGGAAAAAAAAAGGGCAAAGTATATATAGTTTCTCATCTCTAAATTTGTTTCAAGTCTGCTAATTCACAACACTTTGTTAACATTACAACAATTGCATCCACTGAAAAAATATTTTAAAATGTGTGAGGGTTAGAGGCTTTTCAGGGGAACATGGATTGGGCGTGGGGGAACTCTTCTTGTCTTAAGGTAAGATGAAGGCTGTAAAAGAAATACAAAACACTATTTTGTGAGGCCAGGACATACTGTATTGACATACAGAATATGTCAAAACAAAGATTCTCAGGTGGGGAGAACTCATCACTCACCTAGAAATGTGTGGTAAATACTTCAGAGCCACCAGACTGATTGGACCAGGTCCTGGTAGGCCTGCAGACTTGGGTTTAGCCACCAAAAACTACAGAAGGGAGAGAACAGTGTGTGGCCTATCCATCATGATGTTTCAAATTTAGTTACTGTGTACTGTAATGGTTCCGTCTACGGTTAACCGTACCTGTCTGTCTCGCGGCGAGAGGCCTTTATCACGGCCCAGCTGTCCCACCAGGTTGCCGTTGTTCTCTCCGTGCCGACACAGGTAGATGATTCAGGGCTGGACGTAGATGTTCATCAGGTAGATTATCCAGGATCTGTTTGATGAGGAAGTGCCGATCCCTGTCTATCACCTAATGAAGGAGTGATCGGTATGTTCAGTTAAAGTTCCATTTTCAGATTTGACAAAAGCTAAAACTTTACATGGTTTTTTGAAGTTGTTCATACAGGAACTTCAGCAGTCTTGAAGGAATGTAATACATTTGGTTTCCTTCATCTCAGCCATTTCGACCTTCGTTCAGGATTTCTGCACAGAAAAGTTGGATATGAAGAAAAAAAGATATATTTTAGCTACACAAGAAATTAAATGAAGGAAAATTAACTACACGGTATCATGCAGACCAGGTTGAGGTTGAAAAACAATTGTACAGTATTTTACGTTCGTTAAATTATCAACTATAAATAATCAGCCATCCCTAATTCTTTCAAATTCAAACACTGTATATAAAATGCTAAGACTTTTGTTTCCAGTGGACTCCAATTGCATGTCATGTTAGCTTGTCTGCTCAACTATACATTATAATATGTTTAATTATGTTCAACTAAATAAACAGAAACATACTAACAATCTATAAATCATTTAATTAAATTAATTAAAATGTGTTGCTTACCTTTAACTCCAGGATAAGTGCCTTTTTCTTCAGGTATTTTTGTAGCTCCCTGCCTCAATGGGGTAGAGATGTGTTCAGTAATAACTTCTTGAATGACAGCAATCCTGAATGTCCACCACCTTAAAAAAAAAAAAAAAAAAAGTTTTACAAAATGATATTACATTAATAAAGATATTATTGATATTATTACAAAATGAATGTATTACAAAATGTATTACAAAATTAATAAAGATATTAATGATATATCATATATTAATGATATTAAAAATATCACTTCAGAAAGCCGCTTTAAATGGGGTAGTTCACTTTAAAATGAAAATTCTGTCATCAGTTACGCACCCTCAAGTTGTTTCAAACCTGTATGAATTTTTCTTCTGCTGAACACAAAGATATTTTGAAGAATGTTGGTAACCAAACACTAACTGGAGCCATTGACTTCCATAGTAGGGGAAAAAAATACTATGGAAGTCAATGGCTCCAGTTAATGGTTTGGTTACCAACATTCTTCAAAATATCTTTGTGTTCAGCAGAAGAAAAATTCATACAGGTTTGAACTTTGAAACAACTTTAAAGGTGAGTAAATGACAGAATTTTCATTTTTAAGTGAACTATCCCTTTAAAAATAGTTGTTTAAATCTTCCCTATACAGTTTGCATTTCCACGGACCATGTAAACACACATCTTTGAAAGGGGTATTCAGCAACCAGCTTTTTTATCAACATTCTTCCTCAGACTTTAAATTTAACTGTGTGTTGGCAGTATTGAATGCTCATAGTTATTAATAATAATAAAAAATGATAATTAAACAAAATACAAACCTCTGGGCAGCATGCAGGTGGTGCTTGGGATGCAAACTACAGCAGCAAATTCCTGTCAAAAAATAAAACAACAGGAACACTATGAAACAAACTGAGGAGGGATCTGGTAAAGAATAACAGTTTGTTAAATGTCAAGTGATATTTCATGGTCAATATTTAAGTTTTAAATGTCGTGTCATCTAAAACAAAAACAAGTTTAACGTAAACATAACGTTAACTTACCTCATCTGGCAGAAAAGGTGGTGGTGTTTTCCTTGATCCAGCTGTTACTGTGTGTTCACACACAATATCTTCACGTTGTATCTTTATGCCTTTTAAATCAAGCAAGTCTTGACGGCCTTTACGTTTCTTGACGAGTAACGTAGCATGTTAACTGCATTTTATCACAACTGGTTAACGGATTCGACTCGTCAAGAAATAAACCGTATCGACCGACAAATAAGTAAATAAACCAAAGTACAACGAGGACACACTATAACACATATATCAGGGACCCTCCACGAGTGTATACTAAATCGTTTACAGTTTTTCTCCATTGGTTTGGCTCATTTTTTGAAACAGAAATTACATTCTCAAAACTCTAAGATCATTTGGCAAAACAGTCTTACGGTTCAGCACAACACTATAGCTCACTTGCAAAAGCTCATATCTCTCCCAAAACTGTTCACTCATGCTTCAAATCTAAATTCATTTCTCAAACAAAGAGTCAGTGCCACCAAAATGGCAAAGATCCTTCTCAATTGCTTTGGCTCATTTCTCGAAACAGACCGGACGTTCTCAACACTATTGGTGCTTTTGCCAAAATAACGTGGATAGTTCATCTGCAAAAGCTCATACCTCTCCCAAAACAGTTCACTTATGTGTCAAAACTAAATTTCCTTCTCATTTAACCAGTCAGTGCCCCCAAAATGCTTAGTCCCTTTGGCATTGTGTAAGCACTGCAAGTCAAAATGTTTAGATGTTTTGTCACTATGGCCGAGGACCATTGAAATATCCCTCATGTCCACCTTTCAGTCTTAGCCCAGTCCTTCATTGACAATGGTTACTTTACTGTTTTTTTGTCTAGCTAACAGAATACAATATAAATGTGTATAAACTGAATTTTTATTTTTTTTTTTATTTTAGGGGAAGAGTAGCCTCCATGATTTGACACCACACATTGCACTCAAACTGCCAAGGAATTGTAACCATTATCATTCACACACATAAAGTAATTTCCATACATCAGAGGTAAAAGAAAATACATTCTCAAAACAATATGGACACACCTCCAATTACAAAGGAACGTTCTTCTCCACAAGTTCAATACTGCTGGCCACTACTCCAGTGGTTCCAAACCTGGGGTACATGTACCCCTATGCAGAGGTACTACAGGGGGTATTTGACAGAAAGGGGAGGGGGAAATCATCAATGACTAGACTTACTGAAATGTTACAGTAAAACCCACAGTATTACAGTACTGTAGACAGATTTACATGAGAGGCACTAATTGCAGCGCTTTGACCGAACATACAGTTTGATTGGTCATCTGAGATTAGTTAGATCCGCCTTCTTTAGTCAAGTTCTGTCAATTGCTGTAATAAATGTATCAAATGTTCAAAGGGTTTCATATGGGATTCATGTTATTATGTTCTTGACTAATTTTGACAATTGAACTGACTATTGTGCATGTGATGACTTATACAATGAAATGAAGCTGACACGTTTTGGAGTGAACAACCATTAGACTGAGAATGAACAATCAGTTCAGATCAACAAGATCTATTGACTTGAAAATTGTGCTAAATATAGGCTACCTGTACTTAATCATTTGCAAAGATGTACAGAGACATTGAGACATGTACTTAGGCATTTGCAATTTGATGAACTGAATGAGAAATTCAATTCTGTTGTGAACAATTGCTAAGTAGTTTGGAGGTTTGTCCATGTTGTTTTGAGAATGTAATTTCTGTTTCAAGAAATGAGCCAAACCAATGGAGAAAAACTGTCATATGTGACGATATGCATAAAATGATAAACGCGACAGCTCCGATATTAATTTGCCCAACATGCCAGATGGCAACTAAATAACGTTACGTTAACAGCTTATTTGAACATAAATGTCGTATTTTACCACAGAAGTGTCAGAATGGCTTCCACACACCCGAAATCCGACTTGGCTGCGGTCATCTGCGTGTGTAATGGCAGTTGCGTCTAAAACTTCTTCTTCTTCTTCTTTTTCGTTTCATGGCCGTTCACTCCTTTGGAGATTATGCCGCCACCTACTGTATGTACCTCGCACATGATTAATGGATCTGACTAATGCTGCGTCCGAAATCTCCACTCAAAGCACTACTCCCTAGCCCCTATGTTGGGGTAGAGAGCAGAGCACTATATAGTGAGCTCACCAGCATAACAGAAGCCATTTTCGGACACTACTCGATCGTCTCTCAGCCGTTGATTACATCATCTGTCAGCTGGTGCTGAGCCGGCTCTGGGCTAAATAGATTTTTAAAAATAAATACATTACATTATATTGAGCTTATTTCTCCAAAATTTAAAAACTAAAAGTGATTTCTGGCCGTTTTTGTTATAATGCGCTACTCCACACATGATTATAACTTACGCATGGCGTCACATTTTGTGAATTTTCACACATTTCACACAATTGAGCCTACAGGCTGATAGAGGCAACCGTGGTGGACAGTCTAGGTGTCATTCTTTCTATTACATTATGGTTTGCTCGTCAATGTACAAATGAAGACTATCTTAAACCTTAAACTTTTTTAAGTATAAACCTACACATAGCCCCTTTAATATTGTTACTTGTTTGTGTTTTGGTCATTTGCTGTTAAACCATTTAGAGTTATTTCACCTTCTTGTTTCTCTGATGAAAAAAGTTTCCTTTTGCATCTGGTAATTTGATTTTGTATTAAATGTTTCAATATAATTGCATCCTGGGTTCATGTGTCCTTTATGTTGCGTACACCTTTGCAGTGCAATTGTGGTCGGTTAGGCTATTCCAAATAACATGACAAATATTGTAGTTAATAAAATAATCCATTACATTTAAGGTAATATAATCTGACTACTTTTTTATTACTTTAGATTACTTTTGACCCAACTCATTTATCACACTGATTTGAATTGAAATGAATGAAATATATTTTTGTATGAAAATACAAAAGAGAAAGAAAATATATGAAAAACATGAAGTGCATTAATGTTACGTTACGTCAGGGTTTCCCAGACTTTTTTAAAAAAGTTTTTTTTTAATGAACTGCAGGTTTGTGAGTTTAATGAAGAGCCATTTTTAATGAAATCATACAATTTTAAAATGTAAACAATTGCTAAATAGATAAAACAAGATATGTATTTTTTTTACCATGTGACCATTAGAGAACCGTGAACGTAATTGTATTATTTATTATCACAATAAATGTAATATAAATATATTTAATATATTTAATTTTTAAGATTGTTGCATTTTGGTCTGATAGAAGCTTTATTAGGTGTCATTACTAAACAATTTTTTATTCTAGTGTTTTAATAACATGACATGATATTATATTAATGATTTACCAAACCTGCCAGAACAACCTTTTTTTTCTGCCACAACAACCTGCAAAGACACCAAAGTTTCATTTTCGTGACGTAGGCTGCGACGTAGGGCCTATAAACTGCGTTTCCTGAAAAACGAAAGCAATCTGGGTTCGGGAAAGAAAGTAGGCGATTCGAGAGGCATCCAGCTGCAGCCCCGCAGACTACTGGCTAATTCTTGTTCCAACGTAAGCTGTTTTCATTATGATTTTTATTTATTTATTTATTTATTTGTTGCAAGATCATTGCATTTTTGGGTGCATGTGGCAATGATCTATACGTTGCTCTTTTATGTAGGCTAGTAGCATAGACATAGGCTATTTTACAATATTTTAAAATAATTTTAAAGGACCTTTCCTTTTCGATTCCATTATAACCGCAAGCTTTAAAATGTTGGTTGAAAATGTTTTTCAGATCATTATGAGCACCATCACATCCAGCTTGACCAAATGGCAGAAGAAGAAGCTCTGCTCCTTGCTCAGCCATGGAAGACTGTGCCTGCTGTTCAAAGCCAGTGTGCATGGCTACAATATCAATACATTTCACCAAAAATGTAATAAGCAGGGGCCAACTGTTATTGTAGCTTACAATAAGTCTGGATATGTTTTTGGAGCTTTTACTAGCAAAGATTATGGTCAAACTGGCCAAAATGTTGTGGATGACAAAGCATTTCTCTTCAGCTTTAATGATAAAGAGGTTAAAGAAGATCCTCTCCATATGTTCAGTGGAAATCCCCAGTATGCTTTCACTGACAATGGTCCAAACTTTGGATCTTTAGTGTTTCTTTACAATAACACAGTCACCGTCTACAGCAATCCAGGAACATACAAATTTGATCCACAGAAGATGCATGGGAATGACTTACAGCTGACTGAATGCGAGGTGTACAGAGTTGAAGGTATTATTTCAGATTTTTGCAGAGAAAATAGTGCACTTTTTTGGTAATGATTGTGAATAACCATGGTTTGAATTTTCACCAGACTGTGGAGGACTCCTGGAGAAACCATGGAGAAATGTGCAGTGGACCTCTGAGTGAGTAAAGCAAATTTAATGTGTTTTTAAATGTAATTTAGATATTAATTTGGTCTGTTGTCTTTATTTTAAGATCAAGGTCTTTTACAAAATGTTTGTGACTTGCTGTGTTCCTTAAAGGTGCGCTAAGCGATGTCGGAGGCTAGATGAGACCCTCCCTCCTCCTCATCTGCACTGACCCCGCCAAACCCCACCCCCAGGGTCTTCTTGTCAGTTATTGGCTGGAACAGTTTCGGGGGAGCGGGCTGCCGCAGTTTGTTTTTGTTGCCATTTGTGAGGCCTGGGTTGTCTGCATAGGCCGTTTTTTTACAATGTAAAGGGGACAGGCAACTAGCGGATATTGAGGAGATGTTTGCTGTATGTGACAAAAATGTTTTGGCCTAAAAACGTGTGACATCGCTTAGAGCACCTTTAAGGAATCTGACAATGAAATGAATATTTTCAGGAGAAGGAAGGCGCTCTTGAGCACCATTTCAGGCTGGAAGCCTTCTGTTAGCTCGGTTAAACAGGCTCGGATTCTACTGGGTGGGTCCTGTTGGTGCTGGGAAATCAAGCTTCTTCAACTCTATCAACTCTGTATTCAAGGGTTATGTGAGCAGCCAGGCCAACACTGGCACTGCTGGAACCAGTTTGACTACTCGGGTAGAAATGCACCTTGATTATTACATATCTGATATTTTACTGAGGGATATGTGATTGGTTATCTCTATAACGTATTTAAATGAATTGCTAAATATTTGTGCCTTGTAGTTCCGTACCTACCACATAAGGCCAGGCGGCGGTGTCAGCCATGTTCCCTTCACTCTGTGTGACTCGATGGGTCTGGAGGAGGGTTTGAACAGTGGTCTGGATGTTGATGATTTTGCCAGTATTTTGAAGGGTCACATTCAAGACAAGTATCAGGTGAGAACTTTTGGTGAAAGGTAAACATACTAGGTGTTACTATGTGTGGCAGATGTTTTATTAGTATTTTTAGACTCAGTCTCACTTTTTAATGATTTTAAGATATTCTACATGTTTTTTTTCTTAGTTTAACCCATCGATGCCTATACAGCCAGACTCCCCTCATTTCCATAAATCTCCTGGCTTGAAGGACAAGATTCACTGTGTGGTGTATGTGATCGACGCCAGCAAAGTCAAGCTCCTCTCTGACAAAATGAATGACAAGTTTGCGTTTTTTCGAAAGAAAACCAACCAGCTCGGTGAGGGAATAACAATAATGAATACTATTTACATTTATTTCAAGTGACACGAGTGTATTTAGTCATTTAATTGAAATTATAGGATATTAGATTTTCAGCCTCTCTCAAGATATTTTCTTAATCTCACTTCTACTGTACAATTATGACAAATGTTTAACTAGAGCTGCTTCACCCAGGTTAATGATCTCTGGGATTTTATAGCATTTTACCCTTATGCATCAATTATAAAAAGTTGCACATTGGTAGATAAGGACAAAAATATCTATAAGGATGCACAAGGGCTAAGGTGTTATTCTGTACTTCAGGTATTCCTCAGCTGGTTCTGCTCACTAAGGTGGATGAGGCCTGTCCCTTAGTCTGCAGAAGACCTGAAAATGTCTACCAGAGCCACTATATCAACAAAATGGTACTAATGAATATATTTGACTTAATAGTCAGCATTCTATACTGTTCTCTTTCACATCTTGTTCTTGAGTATTTCTGATGAACTGTTTTGTGACAGGTCCAGGAGGTGAACGCTCAGCTTGGAGTTTCTATGTCTGCTGTGATCCCAGTGAAAAACTACTGCCAAGAACTGGAAATAGACCCTCAAACTGACATACTGCTTCTAAGCGCTGTTGTTCAGATACTCAGAGCCGCTGAGGGCTTTTTTGATGATCTTTATAATCCAGAGGAGAGGTCTGAGTAGAAGGTTCTGGATATTAAAATTAACATAGTACCTCTTTGTTTACATTCATATTGTTTTAGGTGACAAATGCATCTTTGTTTGTGTAAGGTCTGTTGACATTTCTACTGTTGCTCTTAACATGCAAACTATTGGTAATCCAAAACATGCTATCAGATGTCCATTATTCAAAGCTTTCTTCTCAGTTTGAGAAAAAATGTGTAGTTAAGAATTGAAATAAAGTTCTCATGAAGTTTATTTGTTGTAGAAGATAATTAAAGAAATACATTGACATTGCACAGTACCAACAATTAACCGTAAATGCGTTTGAAGGCAATTGTTTGTACATGATCTAACCCTTACAAATTACTTTTGTTTATGTAACCTAATGTAGTAAGGTTAATTTAGTGAAATTAAATTAAAAACCAGTTCATTTAGAAGCATAATATTTAGGTTAAGTTGCAAAACACTTTTTGCAATGTATGCTTAAACCAATGCGCACAGTACAAAACTTCATGCAGTCTTCATGTGAGATTGCCTTTAGAGCAACTGATATGTTGCAGTCAACTCATTGGGACATGTTTCATTCTATTCTACATTATAAATAGAATGGACGGTTAACAGCCAAATTTCTTCCTGTCACCCATCCTTTTAAGAATCCTCTCATTCCCAATGTTTACAATCATACAGTATCTATCCACCTTGTTTTGCGTTGCAGAAGCTAATTTCTGTGAATTTGTGAGACTTCTGGTTCATTAGCTATAGGTAAATAGCTAGAAAAATAACCAAGTGCTACAAACCAGTGTACCAACAATACATTAGAATAATATGGAATAAGAAACAGCAGTTTGCAATATACAGTATACAAGCTGTTTTTTACAGGCAGCTAAAAATAACTGGAAGTGGATGACAGAAGTCAGACACATCAAATTAGCTTTTACGTTAAAAATAAGGAGGATAATGTTCTCTGTGGTTATTTGCGTTAAATTAGTCTTAAAAGTTAGTCATGTAATTGTTTTTTTCTTTAAGACTGGTCATAACTTTTTTTAACGAAAGTTAAACAGGTTAATTGATCTCGTTTAAATCTGAAAAGTAAGTCTTTTTAGATTACCCCTTGACTAACTGGTGGTCAGACTAGTTCTTAAGGCTTAGTCTTAACATTGTGACTATGGCCCTAAGGTCTGAGAGAATAGCCTTCTCATAATCTGTGAGTCTCATTTTAGGAGTGCTCCCATAGAATATTTTTCTTCTCTAGTAGGCCTATGCTCTCTTTTTCATACTTCTGGCCTGCTCTCCCTTCTCGCTGGGCCCAGGAGAGCCTTCTGGTGACCCAGCTGGAATGGGGTTATTTGTTGGGCTCCAGGCAGAATCTGATTGAGAGGAGTTCTGATGGCTGCTGGCAGCTGTCCTGAAAGAGCCCAGAGTTTTTCTGAGCCATGTGTTCTTAGCAGCCTGAAGTTCAGTCGTCACAACTGCGTTTTGGTGCTCCAACTCCTTGGGAAATCAAGATGATAAATAAATGATGAAAAAGACAAACAATTTTAACATAAAAGTATGCATTTAAAATCATTAACATGACACCACAGTAACACTTAATAATACACTTCAATTTATTAATGATAATACATTTATTAACGCAAATTAATATATTATATCATGGACAATGAACAACATTTTTAACAGCATTTGTGAATGTTAATTTATAAATGTACTGTTGTTCATTGCAGTTATGTTATTCACAATACGTTAACTAAAGTTTATTTATAAAACTTGAATTGTTAAAATGTATTAAAATAGATCAATACATTCTGTAACAGTATTGCGCATGGTTTAAAAAATATAACGTCACATTTTAAATACCATCAACTTGGATGTTTTAAGTCATTTCAACTGAAATGTTTATATTATTTTTGTATAATTTTATAAAAAAGCTTGAAAATTTCTTAGCTTATTTTGATGAGTTAAAGCAATTTAAAAACATAATTTTACACCTAATGTTATTTTTATGAATTAATTTTATTTTACTTTTCATTTTATATGAAAAATTCTAATTAAGTTTTTTTTCTTGGTTAATCAAAAGACTTTCCAAGAATCAGAAATCTTTACAAATATAGTAAAGCAATATAAAGTAAAAAAAAAAGGTAGAAGAAAAATTTGGTATGTAAACCTTGACGCATTAACTCATACAATTATTTTTTTCCAGTTTAACTTGTTACATGTTTTAAAGCAATTAATGCACCATTCCGTTTTCCTGTCATCCTTTAGCCAGCATTACATTATAAGATCACGCTTCTGCTTCATGCAAATTCAAACTCTGGTAACAGCTAACGTTAGCCTTGTAGACGAAAGAGTGAATTTCTCTGATGTTTGCGCTGTTCCGTGTTAGTGGGTGGGGCTTGCAGAGCTGTGCAATGTGGTGCATTGTGGAAGTTGTTGTCTTACATACAAATGCACCCTTCAGATATTTTCTGTCTTTTCTCGATCAAGAGGGCACCAAATTCAAAAATTATTTTACATTTCGACTACATATGATCCACTTTCAATAAATATTAACGTTGAAATGGGTGAAATGCTCTATTAACCATTCAAGTGTGACAAGACAAAAGAGAACGCCTGGCTGTGAATGTCCTGACACACACTGGATACATAGAGGGTTACAAAATATACTGCCCTTATATTGTCTCTACATTAATTTGGAGATTAACTGTGAAATTATTACATTATGAAATATATACAAATCGTAAGTGTTTTTAATTGCGATTAATCACAGAAAAAATGTGTGATTAATCAAGTTAATTTTTTAATCAATTGACAGCACAAAGAAAAATATATTTTAAAATCTTCTGGAAAAAAAGAGTTCCAAGTCACATGCTTTTTCATTAGACTGTTATGTCTTACTTGTATCTTGCATTTGGACTCCACCATTTGTAGCTTGGTCTGGGCTAGCTCTCTCTCTAACTCTCTGACCTGTTCTCTGAGAGAGGCCTTCACTTCCTCCTGAGCAGAGCTATCTTCCCTCTCAGAGCACAGCTGAATTGATCCATCCATACTAAATATGTGTCTGCACCGCTCACACTCCAGCATCTTACTCTAAAATAATAAAATATATGCAGTGTATTAAGAAAATAGGCTGTTTAAAGAGAAATATGATACTACAGTAAGACTGACGGTGAAGGTCAAGCTACTCTGAGGTCAGTTTGTTTCTTACCTTAGATAGCTGCCAGCTCTTTGTCTGATTGAGCTTTCTGGTTTTCAAGATTAAGTGTTCAGTTGGGAGCAAATCTAAAGGATGCAAGAAAATGGGCTGAAAGTTGGCATCAAAAGCAACATTATTTATTGAATATGGGGAGTTGTAATTGAATGCTTACCTGCTTGTAGTCGGCAATGATGTTGTTTGATCTCTTAATGTCTGACTCTGCTTTGTCCATCTCTCTCCTAAACATCTTTTTTAACTGTCGAACACATTAATGCATTAGACAAGGGCAAAGCATGAGCTCTCTTTCACAGAGATTGTTCAAACACTTTACTCCTCGGATTAGTGATGTTAAAAAGCACCTGTGAGGTCTCCTCCTCCTTTCCCCTTTTCTCCTCCTCTGTAATCCTCAGAAGCTGTTTGGTTTTTAACAGCTCCTTGGTTAATTCATCCACCTGGTCCTCGGTCTGAAAGACACACCAGATCTATCTACATGCTCAGCAAAATAAAACAGAAAATGAAACCAGCCTGTTGCATATGATATGCATGATGACTCGTAATCATTTGAAAGACCTGATCTAAAGCAGTCCTCAGAGCAATCTTGCTGGTGACAAGTTTTTGTGCAAGATCATCGTTTTCCTGCTCCAGACGCAAACTGGTTTCCAGAAGCATACGGTTTTCTCTCTAGAAAAAAAGAAAAAGAAAAGCATTAATACCACAAATCTACAAGCGTGAAGTAATCAATGCATGATGCAAGAGCTGTCGTTTTGCAGATATGGGTGTTGCGAAGCAGGACGGAAGCTTTTTGTTTTTGTGAGGGTGTGATCACTTACCTCGTACCTGTCGAGTGGGTCTTCTGGCTGCAAAAGGTTATCTCTTAATTTTGGCTTTTTAGATGGAACCTGTTTAGAAAGAAGATTCAAATAAATTTCAAATCAGTTAGCCAACGCGAATCTAAAAGGCATGAAAGGAATGTACTTTAACATCTTTTAAGTACTGATTATATAATATTCATAGTTGCAATTTTATTGATAATCTTTACTCATTTATGTATTTAATTCATATAAATAAATTCAATATCAGGTGCAAAAACCTTAAAGGCATGAAAGGAATGTACAGTAACATTTTATGTACTTAAAAAGGTATGTCTTGACTTTTAAAAATATGAATGCTAGCCATCTCTTTCACTTCATTTGGTATGTTATTATACTATACTAAATATACATATTATATACCAAATATATATATATATATATATATATATATTTACAACATGTACAATATATTTATTAAAATATTTATGTTTGTTATAACTAAGGAGTAAACATTTTAACAACAATTGATCACAAACACACTAATATTTTTTTTAAAAGAGATTTGAAAAAACTTATATAACCATACTGTTGTGCTACTCCTTTAAAAATTCCAGCATGCCAGCTTCATGTCAACATGTGACAAACGTGAGGTCCAAAGTTGCTGAACTTACCACTTGTTTCGGTAGAGACTCCACCACTAGACTGGCCAGGATCTCCTCCTCTGACATTTGGTCAACAATATAGGCATCATAAGCCACAGCAATAGACACTTCTTCCATCATTTTGGCAGGTGAGTAGAACACAAGTGATCTCAAAATACAGCAGTAGGCCACTGAACCTTTCTGGAGAAATGACAACAGGTTTGACAGGCAACTTACAGTCTATATCTGTCTTGTCTCAATGCAAGCCCAGCCCAGACATGGGAGGAGTTTCATTTCAGTCCACCTTTGTCCTGTGGTTCTTCACTTAATAAGCAGGTATCAAAAAACTATGGCCTTCCAACAATCCACCAGCCAATTCTAATTATTTCCTCATTGCTGTTAAATATCATTCAAATTATGAATCCAACAAAATTAGGTTCCAGAACAGAAGATCTTTTACCGTCACAGTTTGGAGTTTGCAAGCCTGCCTGTGGCTTCAAGCACAGGGCTAAAGACTGTGAAATTGAAATTCTTGCTGTAATCCTGCAGGTCGCCCCTCACACAAAAACACTGTGGGACAAGCAGGTGCCAGTACATTCCTCCAATCCTTAAGCTGCTTATATCTGGCTGCTGTATATGTTCATTGGGATTGATGGAGGCTGAGAACTGCTGTTTTTATCATCTCACTGCAGCTTTAGGGAGGCATCGTGCAGATATTGTTAATCGAAATGGTCAAATGCACTAGTTTCTTATAAAACTAGTTTCCTAGTTTCTAGTTTCATTTGCTTCTTAAGTTACAGTAGTATGTTATGCAGAGCTAATCTGTTGTGGTCATCAGCTTGAACAAAGCCGAGCTAATAAGCCAAAAAATAAGAAGGAGCGAGAAAGAGAAGGGGAATGTGAACAAAAGTGGGGGAGGATGTTATTAGTAATTGAAGAAGGGAGGAGAAAAGAGCAATAAAGGCAAACAGCAAAGTGTGAAAGTGTTCAAAGGTTCTTGGGCGCCAGCCAGTTTTCAGGTATCATCATGAACCTGCGAAACAAACAAACTGTGAGGTGGGAGTGGCTCTCACCTCCATTTGCTAAGTGTGCTGCTTATTATGGCTGAAAAATCATAGTCAGTGGAAAGCTTTATCATGCTGAGAGTGAAATTCTTTTGCAGTTGCTGAACTGCAATGGAAATGAGATGCATGAAATAGCTATTTGCTTGACAAGATCTTAAACTGGTCCTTCAAGTCGTTTAACACAATCACAATGCACACATAGAATGCAGTCCCAACCCTGCTTGACACTCCCAGTTAAGTATTTTCAGTGCTTTTCAATATAAAAGTGAAAGAAGATGTAGCAAAGAGAAATGGTAAGATTAGGATTCTGATTTTGTCAAAATTACACAAATGTGTGTTGACTCAAGCAGTGGTTTTGTACACAACCGGTCAGATGTCTGGTGGTGTAAATTAATCAAAAGTGACAGTTAACATGGTTACATATAGTTATATTTCAAACATCATTTCAACTTTCTATTCACCAAAGAGTAGCGGTTTAATATTATATATACTGTGTATATGTATACTGTGTGTGTATATATATATATATATATATATATATATATATATCTGTATATATATACTGTATATATATATATATATATATATTTTACACAAAATATTAAACCGCTTAACTTTTACGTATTTGGTAGACACATCCAAGGCATTCATTTTATGAGTTCTTGCTTTCCCTGACAATCAAACCCATGACCGGACCACCAAAAATGTGTACCGAAACCCGAACCGAAAGCCTCGTCAACCAGACGGTTCAGATACGAATGACGCGTATCGTTACACCCCTAATAGAGAGACTAGACAGGAATCTTTTCATTCATTGAAATATTTTGATCTTTATGTACATGTATTTTATAGATGTGAAATGGCTTTTATTACTCTGATCACAATTGACCAATTTTATAAAAGTCTACAGGCATATATAAATGCTTATTTCATATTCAAAAGCATACTGTGAAATATGTGCACAATCAGCTACTTTTTTTCTTCAGTATTTTAAACCATAGACTTTAATCCATACCCCCCATAGACAAATATTTGCCAAATGTATTCACGTGTAAAATAGAAGTGCCTTCTTGTGATTTGTAATGTGATCAGTTACTAACAAAGAGTGACAGTGAATATCGACATCAGAATGCACAATTCATAAACCAATGGGTACTGAAACAAGTATGTGAGAAAATATAATAATTTACATACACACCTTTGCAAAGACAAGGAAACTATTGTTTATATAAGTATCATTTCGATAAGAACAATGAAATGTTTATTTTTTTATATATATATATTTTTTTTTCCAGTTATTTTCTCAGTGACTTTGCCTTAAGAAGATTTTTGAAAATGTTGTGTATAAATCTGAAAATTATAAGACATTGGAGATATCAGCAGCTGCACTGAAATGTTAATTTAAAAAGCTCTTAATTTAAAAAGTAGTGGATATGGACAAATAAATAAGTAAGAATGAACAACACATGACTCCAACCTCAATCTTATTTGATTTTCAAAACTGCCAACATATTTCACTGTGTGCCACTGTGCATTTTAGTCGATGTGACATATTTAAATACGAATTAACCAATATATTCATCATCAGTAATTCATTTCACATTTCCCCAACAGATCTTCATAGATTAAGACAATTACATTTTTGGTTAATTTCTCATCCAAAAAAAAGTGTTTAAAATAAAAAGATTCAGCATATCAGGGGCTATTTAGATAAAGCTGAATGTCATGCTTTTTCCAACAAAAGTAATTTATTTTAAAAGCTATTAAAAACTTGTGTGTAACGCTTGCATTTTATGTCACCATAAACAATTAAATACTTCAGATGAGCCTTTGAAGCTTTCTTGGGATGCTCCATTTCTTTTTTCTAAATTTCTTACTTCTATATCTGACTTTTCCAGATAAATAAAATATCCTATTTGCATTTAACCTTTGACATCAAAAAGGCCAAAACGCGCACAAACACTTCACGTCATATAACAGCCCTCACAGCAGAGAGAGAGAGAGAGGGAGGGGTGTGCAAGAAGAAGGAGAGGTAAAACAGGTAAAACAAAAGACAATGGAAGACTGAAGGTGGCCTTAGACCTGTGTGGAAGAATAACGTGGCATCCTGTAGGTCTTTTGACTCTTTGCGCAGGAGATGGCGCGGCCCCAGATGCTCTGGTTCACAGAGGCAGCTCTGTCCCTGGGTCCATCTCTGGGTCTGTGAGGGTCAGACGTCAGTGCTGATGGCTCGTGTATTGGTGTAAAAGTCTGGTGTACTGCGGTGGCTCAGCACGGGGCCGTACATGGCGGCCAGACCGAGGGCAGTGGCGCCATGGTTCTCATAGTGAGCGGGCATGTAGGACAGCCGTTCGCCGCCATTACGCATCTCATCCGAGCCACGGAGGTAGTAGGGCGAGCAAGTGGGGCAGTAGCTCTGCTGCGGAGCGGGGTCGTAGGGCAGCGAGAGAGGTGTGACGGCCGCCCCGTCCACTCCCGGAGCGCTGCATGCGTTGCAGGCGAACTGTGGCTGAGGATCTCCGACCCGAGCCCGCCTCCCCTTCTGACTCATTCCTCTTACAGCAGTAATACTGGGATGGAGGGACATTTGGATATACAGGGGAAACAAGATCAGGAATTGATGCTTCAACACAGATCTTCCTCAAATTGTTGAGTAACACGCTGAGTGTGCTTGAGCACAAAACACAGAAAGTTCTGGAATGGATTTGAGATATTTACATAATAGTGCTGTTCAGTCTTAATGTCATTTAGGTCAACAAGTAAAGGCCATTGCACACTGAGTACAACATTTTCAAATGCGTTTTTTATGTTCATCATCCTAAAAATTCGTCACGCACAGAAACCTTGCACACTGAGTCCGATTCTATTTATTAAACCTTTGCGGAAAAAACGCAAAAATACAAAAATGTATTCGTCAAGCAGTGAGGACGATCTTGTCCTCTCTTTTAAAAAAAGAGAAGAAAGAGAAAATATTGCGTCCATCCAATCCTGAAATTGCGCTGAGAGGAAGCACCTCCTTATCAAGGAGTTGCGAATTTATCCTGAGCGATTAAAAACAGTTTGATGCTTTGTTTGCGATTCTGAAGCCACATTTTAAAAACAAGACCACCAATTTCCGTGAACCAGTCGATTCTGAACAGTGACTGTCAGTGTGTCTAGGGTATGGACACGGCCCGGTGGAAGCGCTGGGCAGACGGAACAGCTGTATAGGTTACAGGTTATATATTGTACCCAAATAATACATTAGTTATCGAATTGGCTGCTCAATCACACATTAATCGATCCGAAATCTGATTGAAAGGGGAGGTTATTCCTTTCATAATCCAATCGAGAAGAAGAGAACATAAACACTTGATCGAATTGAAAACTGAAACTGAAAGCACTGTGCATATGTGCAATGATGTGCGGAACGAGCGCCATAGGACGAGCTCTCCCCGGCCCTGAATTGTCAAAAAACCTCTCAAAATGTTGGCTGTGAATGCAAAAAACGCAGAAAATCGAACCCGATCCAAATTTTTTTATGACGGACAAAAGTTTCGGAGGCAGTGTGCAAGCGTGATTGACATAATGTGAGGTCGATTTTTTTTTTTTTTACGTGTGAAAATTTCGGATGCGAATTTCGGACTCAGTGTGCAATGGCCTTAAGGCTGAAACAAAATTCAAAATACTTTCCTATGGGTTTTGGATTATGAATATAATAAGGTCTGTGGTCAGCACTATTTGAGACTTTAAATTACAGTCACACCTCAGTAGTGAAATTTGCAAACATATGGATTGCGTCCAGAATCGCACACTCTCTTGAGTAGGTTTTCTTTTGAATAAGTAATTACTTCACATACTTCAAAAAGTACGTTCTAAATAGTTTGAATGTGTGTAGTATGAATGTAATTCGGATCAGCATCAGTTCATAAATCCTCTCCCGTGGCCTCATGGGATAGTAAAGAACCTTAGAGTCTCCTGGTCTTGTGCGGGGAAGAATAAAAACTTCACTACAGTGTCCATCGTATGCACACTTCAGAATTTTGCTGGAAGTAGTAGATCATCCGGGTAATTTTGCCTACTCTTTTATAAGGAAAGAGAACTAGGACATACTTGTTTTGTCACGTATGCTACTGTTTATCACCTACTATATAGTAGGGAAGTATAAGATTTTGAATGCAGCCATTTTTTGCAAACGTTCCCACAACTTATTCATTGATTTCCTCATTTTAGTTAAAGAAGTAGTTCACTTTTCAAAAAACTTTTGCTGATAATTTACTCACCCCCATGTCATCCAAGATGTCCATGTCTTTATTTCTTCAGTTGAAAAGAAATTAAGGTTTGTGATGAAAACATTCCAGGATTTTTCTCATTTGGTTCATTCAACGAACGAAAAGAATGAATTGACTTGTAAAAAGATTTGTTCATTTTGATGAACGAGTTTGAACAGGAGATTCACAAACGTGCGTCACAGAACAGAGCAAGGCGAGCATTTGAGCTTATAAAACTTAAACTTTGTTATTTATTTATTAAATAAGCGATCGTTTCGCTTGATAAGACCCTTATTCTCGTCTGGAATTGTTTAAAGCCCTTTGAACAGTTTGCAGTTTGTACTGAAAGTGTCATTAGGACCTTAAATCGTTTGGTTCCCACTGAAGTCCATTATATGGAGAAAAATGCTGGAATGTTTTCATCAAAAACCTTAATATCATTTCGACTGAAGAAAGAATGACATGGACATCTTGGATGACATGGGGTGAGTGAATTATCAGCAAAAGATTTTTCAAAAGTGAACTACTCCTTTAAATATGTTGAATTATTTAGTTCCCTCGTTTTTTTACTGGTTTCAAATCAATTGAACTAAAACTACTGAACAAATTGGCATAATGTGAAAAACGGATCAGCACAGCGTGGCCATGATTTACCTAAAATGCGGAAAAGAAATGACAATGCTAAAACCAAACCAATACTAAACTTGTAGCCACTTGGTCTGTAGTCACTAAATTTGCAGCCGTTGTTTTTGAGCGTTGCTCTTGGATTTCTTGTGTCCCACTCATTACATTCCAAAAGAAGTTCAATTAAAAACAAAAACGCAAAAAAATCAGTTTTCCCCCATTACACTGACTTGCATCTTGTGTTTTAAACACAAAAACACGATGTGTGTGAATGGTCCCGTATCAGCTTACAGAATTCTGCAGTAAAATGTAAATGAAATGCAATGCTCACCTGGAGTCTACAGTAACAAAGCACTGCAATGATACACAGGAGTATCACTGTTGCGAGAATTCCTCCGGTTATGACAACAGTTCCAGCTGTCATCCGACCAGATCTCCATCAAACCCTGAGAGAGAGTCAATTGTCTTACTGAAACTTCATTTCCATATGTAAAAACAGACTGAAACTGAGTTGTTAGTCCATTTACAACACCAAAACAAAGTTGAACTTTTGAAACAATTTTACTTAAATAACATTCAAAGGGCCCTGATTTATGTGTTAAAGCCTGTGTGGAAGGGATTAAGTCACTAGATCACTTACATTAGAAGAGAGCAGAGGGGACGACAGGCCACAGAGAGTTTGTATTGCTGCTTCTCCTGACGCAATGCTCATTGGTTGCAGACGCTCACCAGTAGAGTTTCTGGATATCAGAAAAGAAGTGAAATGTGTGATATGTTAAAACAATATTGTTAAAAACTTCTATTTCAGCAATAGGATAACAGCCACAATAACCATTCCAGACAAAAGGAGGCAGTATAACACAGGACATCACCACAGCACAGTATGTGTTCACAAATGATCTTTTTTGCTTTCAGATTATTTAAATAGTAATGTAATAATTAAGAGAAAATTAAAAAAAAAAATATATATATATATATATTTAACAAAGAATAATGTGTTAAGAATTATGTTCATATCTACAAAAACACTGTAAGTGAAATATGCAGACGCCACAACCTAAGGTAAACTGAGAAGCGACATTACTTCAGGGCACTTTGTAAGGCACTGTTAAAATATAACTGAATGAACCAAAATTGAACTAGTAAAATATTCAATGTCACCTTAAGGGTCATTCCAGAATTGGAGGACATTTACGCATCCATAATTTTGAAAAATTGACCTTTTATTTTATTATTTTTTGTTATGTATTTCATAAAAACAGGCAATATACAATTATATAATTTGATTCGTCCAGCTCTGACAATAATGGCAAACTTTTTATAATACTTTTCTTTTTCTTTTTCTTGGTGCAACCCTGTTACCAATAAAAATATATATTTATTGATCTAAAATAAATTTGTATGTATATTTATCCTTCAAACTAAAATAAGGACAATAGCTCAAGCTATTGGGGGTTAATAAAGTCCTTCTGAAGTGGATCAATGTGTTTTTGTAAGAAAATATTCATAATTGTAACTTTATAAATTGAGGAGAGGAATGAGCAAAACAAAACACCAGTTAGGAATTAGAAGTATAAAAATTAAAAATGTGTTCGGCTGAAAGAAGAAAGTCATATACACCTAGGATGGCTTGAGGTTGAATAAATTATGGGATAATTTAAATTCTTGGGTGAACTAACCCTTTAACTACAGAACCCAGACTCAATGATAGTTTTGAGCACCATTTTCACTAGTACATTAGATATTGTTGCACCAATTAGATTAAAAAAGGTTAGAGAGAAAACTAAAGCACCCTGGTACAACAGTGATACGCATGCTATCAAGAGAGAAACTCGTATCTTAGAGCGTAAATGGAAACAAACTAATTTAGAGGTCTTTAGAATCGCGTGGAAAGACAGTATGTCACGTTATAAAAAGGCTCTAAAAACTGCCAGGGCTGAGCATCTCCGCAAACTAATAGAAAATAACCAAAATAATCCAAGGTTTTTATTTAACACCGTGGCTAGACTAACAAATAAACAGACATCGCCAGAGCAAAATATACCGTTACAGTTTAGTAGTAATGATTTTATGAATTACTTCAATGAGAAAATAGAAAGCATCCAAAACGCAATTATAAATGTACAATCCTCTTTGGTGTCTTATGATTCAGCCTCAATTATGGCCCCTCTAGAACAACTACACCGCTTTACAACGATAGGACAGGAAGAGCTAAATAAACTTATCATTGCATCTAAACCAACAACATGTTTATTAGATCCAATACCCACTAAACTACTAAAAGAAGTGTTACCTGTAGTGGAAGAGCCTCTCCTCAATATTATTAACTCGTCTTTATCTTTAGGTCATGTTCCAAAAATATTCAAGCTGGCAGTAATAAAACCTCTCATTAAGAAACCGCAATTAGATCCAAATAACTTAGCAAATTACAGACCTATTTCAAATCTTCCATTTATGTCAAAAATACTAGAAAAAGTTGTGTCCGCTCAATTGTGCTCTTTTTTGCAAGAAAATGATATCTATGAAAAATTCCAGTCAGGATTCAGACCGCATCATAGTACAGAAACTGCGCTAGTTAAAATTACAAATGATTTACTTTTAGCTTCTGACCAAGGCTGTATCTCAATACTAGTCCTACTTGATCTTAGCGCTGCGTTCGACACTATAGATCATAAAATACTCTTGGATCGACTACAAAACTACACTGGTGTTCAGGGACAGGCATTAAGCTGGTTTAGATCGTATTTATCGGACCGTTCTCATTTTGTTTGTTTAAATGGGGAAAAATCAAAGATAACGCCAGTAGACTATGGAGTACCGCAAGGATCTGTTTTAGGCCCTCTGCTATTCTCAATATATATGCTGCCACTTGGTAACATTATAAGAAAACATGGAATTAACTTCCACTGTTATGCTGATGATACTCAATTATATATTTCATCACGACCAGACGAAAACACTAACTCATCTAAATTGACAGAGTGTCTCAAAGATATAAAATGCTGGATGACGCGTAATTTCCTGCTATTAAATTCAGATAAAACGGAGGTTTTACTTATTGGTCCAAAAAACTACTCACAAAACCTCTTACAATACAACTTTAATATAGATGGATGTCCTGTTACTTTATCCTCTACAGTAAAAGACCTGGGTGTTATACTAGACCGCAACTTGTCTTTCGAAAATCATATTTCATATGTTACAAGAACAGCCTTTTTCCACCTTAGAAACATTGCTAAGCTACGTAACATGCTATCTGTTTCTGATGCAGAAAAGTTAGTTCATGCATTTATGACCTCGAGACTAGATTACTGTAATGCTTTATTAGCTGGTTGTCCTGCATCCTCAATAAACAAGCTACAGTTAGTCCAAAATGCAGCCGCTAGAGTTCTAACTAGGTCAAGAAAATACGATCATATAACACCGATTTTATCATCTCTACACTGGTTACCTATTAAGTTCCGCATCAACTACAAAATACTACTACTAACCTATAAAGCCCTAAACGGTTTAGCTCCAATGTACTTAACGGACCTTCTTTCGCCCTACAATCCACCGCGTTCTTTAAGATCACTAAATTCAAGGCTTCTGGTCATTCCTAGGATATCTAAGTCCACTAAAGGAGGGAGGGCGTTCTCGCATTTAGCTCCAAAACTCTGGAACAGCCTTCCCGATACGGTTCGAGGCTCTGACTCGCTGACACAGTTTAAAACTAGACTAAAAACGCATCTCTTCAGTCAAGCATTCACATAACGCTTACCTTTTAGTCCTCTGTTATGCCATACAGAACCGTTTGCCGCTGAAACTGCTTAACGCACCAGCGGGGCTCGACAGCCTTTTAGACAAACGGTTCGACACGTTCGGCGCGTATGGTTGGGTTGCGGAGAGTTTGTGAGATAGTGATTTTCTAACACTGACTCCTGTATAATGGAAATCATTCTGAACATCAGCTATGCTAATTATCTCCCATCTGCCTTTCTGCTGTTATCTCGGGACGGTTGTCCCGAGAAAATGGCGTTTGTCAGGTCCAGTTTGTATCCAGCCTCTCACGGGGATCTCAGATGCCCCAACGCCTGTGAAGAGACGACTCAACGCTGGCGATATGTTATGGCTCCATATTATATATGAACAATATTTATATTTAATATTTATATATAAACAATATGAATGTAAGCCAGAGGAGAACTGGCCCCGACTGAGCCTGGGTTCTCCCAAGGTTTTTTCTCCATCCAATCTGATGGAGTTTTGGTTCCTTGCCACTGTCGCCTTGCTTTGCCTTGCTTTTGGCTTGCTTAGTCGTGTTTTTACCATTTAACAATATTACTTATCTGTGTTGTACTTCTGTCATGTTATCACTGTGACGCTGCTTTGATACAATCTGTATTGTGAAAAGCGCTATATATAAATAAATGTGATAGGACGTTCTCAAACCCATCACACATACTCTTCCAGTCCATTTTTTTTTCTCAGAGTAAAAGCACTAAATTATATACAGGAATGGTGGAATGCTAATGCTGTTAAAAGCAATGTGCCATCTATTCTCCCTGGAATGTGTCCAAGCAGCGTGTTCCTGTCCCCCTGCGCTCCTTGCCAGCGGTTAAACTAGAGGAAAGTACTGATCTGGGTTCTTGTGGTGGGCTGCTGGAGGTCATGATTGGGCCACTGATAGGACATGTTTGGACAATCACATACCCTGATGGGCTAGACAAGGTCGCTGTAAGTACACCGAGAACACTTTGAATAACAAGAATAGGTGGGAACTAGAGAGCGCTTGTGTTTATCCAAGTATTTTCTTGTGCTAATGTGTGGTGACTGTGAAAATTGACTTTAAAGTAATGACATTTCTGCACAAAATACCAAAATCCAAAATCTGTTCAATTGGTGACCATCTTGGCAATGCAGCTATTTCTACTATCTACTAGAATAGGGAAAGGCTTAAAAATGTTTCTATTTTTATTTTATTTTTTGTAAATGTTCGCTAAGCTAACACACTGGATGCATGAATAGTCAGCCAATAATGGGTCCAAAAAAAAAAAAGGAGAGCGAGTAGATATTGAAGCTTGTGTTCGCCACTGAATATAAAAATAAAAAGAGTATGCGACTTTTTAATCTGACAGTTCTGTCTTTTTTTCCTCAAAATTATACGTTTACATTAGGGATGCAGTGATATGACAATTTTGGCCGATACCGATAACCGATAATTCTTTATATTTGAAAGCCGAGAACCGATATATTGGCCGATAAAACTAAATCCAAATTTTTTGACAATTTTTGAGAGCCTGATTATAAAAGTCTCCTCATTAAAAGTCAAGATACAAACACAGTTACGATGTTCTTACTTTTAATGTTGTGTAGCCGATATGACTTGCGCAGCACATTTAGCACTTTAACTGGATTTTCCTTTTTTAAAGTGATTTCAATATTTCAAGCAATTTAAAAGCATCATGTTGAACAGTGTACATCTAAAGTGCCTCAGCTGAAGGAAATAATACATTATTTATCGGCTTTTAGATATCGGCTAAATGTTCTTGTTGGGCCGATAACGATAACATTAAAAAAGATCATTTATCGGCCGATGCCGATAATGTGGCCGATATATCGTGCATCCCTAGTTTACATCTAGCAATTCTGACTCTATTCTTTCTTAAATTTGCATGATATAAACTCGTAATTTCGAGTTTATTCTATAAACTCACAATTATAAGAAGATGTCAGAATTGTGAGTTGCCCCCCTCTCAAAACTGGATTTCGTAACTCATGACTGTGAGTTTATTTCACTGAATTCTTGAAAATTAACTCATAACTGCGAGGAAAAAATGTCAGAATTGTGAGCAGCGCTTTAAATCGGTCCTCATGTCCCTGGAGAGATTTTTTGTTAGTCAATTATTCATAGTGAAAAGTAAAAGACATCACTAAGCGCAATGAACACTGAGATAATTCTCCTACCATACCTTTTGTTTGGTGGTTTATATTTTGGTGTTCTTAAGGTTAATGAAATCTCACTAAAAAACCGACCTGTCAACGTGAAGATGGCTTTCCTCATCCGCACAAACATTAACAAAGTACAGATGGTGTACATTGCAAGAAATTGTATGTTTCAATGTGTCCATTCATGCAATGCCTATTCATGCATACTAATTTGAGATAATCCCATGTAGGTGTATGTGTATTATGGCATGTGAGGAGAAGCAGAAGGAGATGTAAGAGAAAGTGTGACCCGGTGCAGACCTTGTCAGCATGCTCATTTATCACCTGGCTCACTCTATTACACCAATGAGTCTGCAGATCAATACACAGATGCTCGCATATCTCCGTTGCCATGGCACCCAAAGCTGCTGACCCACTTCTCCCCAAATACCCCAGCACCCCTTTTCTTCGCCCATTCTCTTTTTGCTTTCCTTTTTATTGTCTTTTCCCCTCCATTTACCAGTATATTCAGTGCATCACCAGTATATATCTGCCATCTTTACACTGTGAAGGCAGCACAGGAACCACATCTGAAACGGATTCGGATTCGATTCCTTTCCTCTTCCTGTCTGTTTTTAGGAGAAAAATCTGATCTATTGGAGACATCCAATAGATTTTTTAGGCACACCAAAAGAGCACAGTACAATCAACATGGGAAAATGTCACACTAAAACAAGCAGCTGTGAAAAATTCTTCTCATCTTTAGATCTCAATTAATTCCCTTTTCCCTTGCTTTAATTCAGAAAAATCCCAGAAATAAGGGTTTGATCCTATTCATGGTTAGTAAAATGGGTGGGGTCCCTTTAACCCCAGTAAGTGATTATTTAAGTTCATTTATGTGTAAAACACTTTGAATTACAAAATGTGCTATATAAATAAACGTGCCTTGAATATAAATTGCATCTTTATTTTAATAACATTTTCATCAACCAATTGCCTGGATTTTATTAATAAGAAGCAAATATAGCGTCGCTGTCCGATGAAAACCGCGTATGTCCATTTTGGCGATTTTGAGATTTTTTCTCGGATAGAATGTCCAGGTTCAATTCTGTATACAGCATGCTTCACATTATCTAAATGACCAATGAAAAGTTGTGAAATCATGTCATCTGATTTCCACGTATTTCCCTATGCTGTCAAAGCTGTCAATCACACAGTGTATCTCCCATAGACAGTATGGTATCTCCCCGCCCTGTGGAGGCATCTCGCGGTCTCGTAAAGTTTCTTGCCGGTCTCGTCTCTGAGACCCCTACACCTGGTATTATAATGCGATCTGCATCCAGATAATTTATTGATTTGATTATATCATGACACTGGCAAGAATATGGTTACATTTAAAGATGTTATGCCAAGCATGACAACGCTACGTTCAGCTGCTTTTGAAATTACATGTTTTTTTTTCACTTCCTGAAAAGTAACCGTTTTGGACATACGTGAGTTTCATCGGGCAGAGACGATAGCTGGATTTACAAACGCATCTTAATTGTTGCACATGCACATGGTTATGTTGAAATAACGACATAACCGTCGAATTATGTATATCAGACCCCAGATTGAGAAAGTAGATTTTTTTATCAGGGTATTTGGCACGGAACTTCATGCGATTTTTTGGAATTCAGCAGGTGGTAAAATCATGTTGTATCTCACTGCCTCTGTACGATTTTCTGATAAATTCACTCTGGAAAGTGTGTGTGGACGTACGATCTTCCGAATCATCAGAATTTGCACCGTGTACCCCCGCCTTAAATGCACTGAAGCAATTGCCATGTGATTGGTTGATTAGATAATTGCATTAATGAGAAATTGAACAGGTGTTCCTAAAAATCTTTTAGGTGACTGTACATACACACACATACGGTGCCGCATTGCTGCCACATACATATTATTTTTCCCCTCAATTATGTCGTAATAACGATCTTATGTCGTAATAACGAGATGTTATGTCGTTTAAACAACATATTTCTCGTAATAACGAGATCTTATGTTGTTAAAACGACATACTTTCTCGTTAAACGACATACTTTCTCGTTAAAACGACATACTTTTCTCGTTATAACGACATAATATCTCGTTTTAACAACATAAATATGTAGTTTTAACGACATAAATATCTCGTTATTTCGACATAATAAGGGGACATTGTCTAAGGGAGGAAAATTAAACGCTTTGCATTTATATTAGCTATCTGATTTTTGTAGTATACTTTATTATGATTTTAGCATTAATAATGCACGCACAATTATCCGTGAACTTGATAAATGTATATTTTCATTAGGCTACTATGTCCACAAACAAATTACTTTCAGTTATGTGTGCAAAATTCAGAATTTAACGAATGTGCAGCGATTTTGTACAAATAGAGACTGTTTGTGTAATACATTTGTTTTATTTTGTATTAGTGATAATTTGCGCGTCCATTTATTGAGATCTAATTTGACGGCAATTTGCTTAACGTGCAATTAAACGCGTTGAGTTTATATTCTGAGCTCAGCAGATTTGTACATATACTTTATTAGTATGATTATTTACTGTGGTTTGAACACTGTCTGTTATGTTAAGGTTTGTATTTATTTCAAGACTGGGAATTAAAGAACGCATTGTGGTTATGTTGGGACATTCTAAAACGCTTAACATTAAAAAGGCTTAACGTGGCTTACTGTACTAAGACATTAATATTAAAAGATCAAACTCAGTAAACATCATATTAAAAAGCTATAGACTATGCAAGCCACGTTAAGCTTTTTAATAGCGGTTTTCTAATGGTAGGAAAAAGCTTAACGTGTAATTAAACGCGTTGCATTCATCTGGGCTCATTTATTTTTTTGCACATAGTATAGCTTATTAATATGATGTTTACGAGTAGGGTTGGGTATCGAGAATCGAGTATCAATTGGAACCGGGACTAACTTTTCGTTTTTCTCGGAATCATTCAAAAGTTAAAATTTCGATTCCTAGTTTCGATATTCCCAGTCAGCCGTCCGGAAGAAGAAACCACTGAACAACACCAACGAAGAAGCGTCTACCGGAAGTGTTGGCATAACCACGCGAGTTCGAACATGAGTAGCTTACGTCGGCGGTCCAAAGTGTGGCTTCACTTTTCTAAAAATAACGAAATCTCGGCAAAATGCAAAATTTGTGACAAAAGGAGTATTTCCTTCTGAAAGACCATTGGTTAGCAAGGTTAGCTAAACTTTTGTGACCCTGCCTCTTAAAAGAATCGGAATCGAGAATCGTTAGGAACCGGAATCGAAACAAGGAATCGAAATCGGAATCGAAATCAGTTCAAATTCAAACGATACCCAACTCCATTTACGAGTTTGGTCTTTGAATATTACTGTCTTAGAACATTAAGCCACGTTAAGCCTTTTCTAATAACGGTTTTCTATGGAAGGAAAATGCTTAACGTGTAGGCTAATTAAACTCGTTGTGTTCATATTCTGTGCTCATGATTTTTTTTGCACAACACAAAGTATAGCTTATTAATATGATGTTTACTGAGTTCGGTCTTTTAATATTACTGTCTACAGTAAGCCACGTTAAGCCTTTTATTAACGTTAAGTGTTTTAGAATGTCCCAATAAAGGGACGCGCAAATTATCACTAATACAAAATAAAACAAATGTATTTTATACACAAACAGTCTCTATTTGTACAAATCGCTGCACATTTGTTAAATTCTGAATTTTGCACACAACTGAAAGCAATTTGTTTGTGGATATAGTAGCCTAATAAAAACATACATTTATTAAGTTCATGGATAAGTGTGTGCATTATTAATACTAAAAAATCATAATAAAGTATACTACAAAAATCAGATAGCTACGTCCAGAATATGAATGCAAAGCGTTTAAGCATTTTCCTCACATAGACACTCATTATAAGAACGCTAAATGTAGCTTAATGCATATTACAATGTCCCCTTATTATGTTGAAATAACTATATTTATGTCGAAATAACGAGATATTTATGTCGTTAAAACGAGATATTTATGTTGTTAAAACGAGATATTATGTCGTTATAACGAGAAAGTATGTCGTTTTAACGACATAAGATCTCGTTATTACGAGCAAATATGTCGTTTAAACGACATAAGATCTTATTATTACGACATAAGATCTCGTTATTACGACATAATTGAGGGAAAAAATAATATGTATGTGGCAGCAATGCATCACCGTAAACACACACACACACACACACATATATATATATATATATATATATATATATATATACACATATATATATATATATATATATATATATATATATATATATATATATATATATATATATATATATATATATATACTGTAAGTCTCAAGAGCCTTTTACCAACTATATTTTTAAATATATGAAGAGATAGATTCCATTTATGTTCATCAAATATCTGTGAAATTTGTTCAGGTAATGTCTCAGTTGATGAAATGCTTTCTATCTCTTCAACTGCTCACGTCATCTCACCTGCTCGAGTTTCCTGGCTACTTTCTCTTTTTCTCCTTGAGTCTAAAATATGACTACACTCACTTCTTTAGCTTCCCTTCGGCTTCTTTTTAAAGAACCACATGATGTCACTTCCCCTCGGTGCTCTGCAGTGTTGTGCAAGTTACTCTGGTAATGTCATTAAATTACTGATAACTCCTTTTAAAAGTAATGAAGTCACTGTTCTGATTACTTGATTTCAAAAGTAATAAGTTACATTACTAGTTACGTTACTTGCCGCAGTTACGTTACGTTTTTCGCAGTTGAAGAGCTTTCTTCCCCCATATAAGACAGCACACACTAATGTTCTTACCATTTATAGAAATAATCTCAAAATAATGAGTGTATTTCCAGCTACAGAACGCCTAATTTTCTCTCTCCATGCTGATGTTTTTTGTTGGTTTACCCGATGTACAAACACTTAGGTCTCGGTAGATGACGCTGCGGACTCGACAGCATCTGAAAAGTTATTTCTCTTTTTACAATCTCTAGATGATAAAACACTGCATTCTGTCAACAGCGATTTAACACAGCTGTAACATAGTAACTTGGGCTTGGAACTATACTCTAGTTACTATTTTGACAATGTAACGGATTGCATTACTCGTTTAGTAAATACGTTACTAAAAAATAAATCAAATACCAATGTGTTACTGCCCAACATTGGTGCTCTGGTAGTGTGTGCTGTCTGTCATTCCCGTCTTTGCTCCAGAACAGTTATAGACTTTTTATCTGGCAGCTCTATCTGACCTCTTATCTGTCTGACTACACAAGGGCCCATAGCTGTGGGGGTTCCACATGTTTATGACACAAATATGTCTGTAATGTTAAAAGCAAAATCAAATCAAATTAAACACGACAGGTCAACAACATTGAACTTATAGTGTATAGAAGTTGCATTAATGTCTCCAAACAAGAGGCTGTCACATAACTAGATGTAAGCAAAAGAACATTTTAATGAATACTCAGTCAAAAGCTGCTGATTTTACTGTTGTTTTACGGTTTTAAGAAAAGCAAATGATAAACTTAACCTAGTTTGAATAAACTCTATAAACACAAAGAACATTAATAAGATTTATAATAATACGATTTTTATTAAGATTAACAACAAAGCTAGTAGAATGCAAACCCTGCTATAAAGACCAACACTGCATTCTGACTCATACTGCACTACTACATTTGGTTTGAAACTTGCTTCATGACTGTTAAAAGTATGTTCTATATAGTATGAATGAAATTCAGAAGTATTCCATCCAGCATGTTGTCACTGTCAGTGGCATCAGTTGCATCGCTTAACTGTCATTCATAAATCCTCTCCTGTGGCCTCATGGGATTGCAAAGTGTCCATTAGATGCACACTTCAGAATCACGACGGAAGTAGTAAGTCATCTTGTTTCATTTTGCCTACTACTGCTTTATGAATACTATGAATTTGGACCCAACTCACACACTGTTTTTTGCCTTTCAGTATGCAAGTAGCCATTCAAATGCAGGGCAGGTTGCAGTATGAATTTCCATGCTAGTCCAGGCTGGTTTATATAATTAGTTCCAGTTTTGTTGGTCAGCTTAGTTAAGAAGCCTGGTGGGGCACCATTCAGTATTCTGGTGAGCAACTACTGTGGTCTTTTCAACAGCAGAATTGTTTGCTCAGTGTAAATAACCTTATACATCACTATTTAAAGTGGCAGCAAAACTGTCAAATATGGTTTAAAAACTGCTAAATCTAAATGGCTAGCACTAAATGAACTCCTGTTTGACAAGTTGAACACTGTGACTATCAAACAGCTAATTTCCCCTCAACATTCTCATTTTCCTTCTTTATGATTTTACCAGCTTTGCAACAAATCACAGCAGCATGGCGCTAATAGAAAATAACTTGCAAAGAGCTGAGACTGCACTCTATGGACAGCCCAAAGGGCCATTATTGGAACTGTCCAAGCTTTCATTTACTCTAATTGTGGTTTTAACCTTAATAATATACACTTAACAACTGGGTCTAATACGAGAAGAAAAAAGAGACGGAAATCAAATCCCATTCAGCAGACATTTTCTCATAATCCTTTTTGGTTGTAGAGAATTCTCTTACAGTGGGCTGGTTTTTTAAAGGATTTAGAGAGATCATGCTCAGCTTCTCTTTGGGAGCTGAAAGTAGAACTGAATTTAATCTTATCACAGGTCATTTTAGAGTTTTTCTTTATTTATGTTTTGGGATTGTATTCCTTGTCAGATCAGATTCAGAAATAGATTAATAATAATAATTCCTATACATCCATGTTGTAACTGATTCTATCTGTGAAATAAATGAGCGTTCTGGAATCATTACTCACCCTGTCATCTCAGACCTGTATGAAATTATTCTAAAAAGAAGAAAAAAAATCTATATTATTGGAACCCATTGACTCTCATTGTATGGATGAAAAAAAATCCATGAGACATTTTTCAAAACATCTTCTGTTCCACAGAAGAAAGTCATACAGGTTTGGAATGACATGAAAGCGAGTAAATGACAGAAATTAGGGTCAGGGACTCAGGGTGAACTATGCCTTTAACACAAGTCAATTTGGATAAGTGTCAGTTAATAATATTAAGTAGCTGACAGCTGTAAGAAGCACTAAACATGCATTAAATACTCCCTGATGTATAGAACCACTCAGTTGAACTCTATGGGCTCTGACACAGTCAATGACAGACATTTAAGGAACTATTTAAGGAATCAACCCTCAAGTTTTATCAGATTAGAGAGTTTTGGAGATTCGTTGAGTTTTGTAGAGAAACCGATAATAAGAGAGATTGCTAAGCTTCTTGTTCTCACCTTCATTTGATTTAATCCACCATCATAAACTCTGAAGACTCTGGTCATTCAACTTTGATGTCTTTTGGATTGATTGAAAAAGAGCTATGCTTTAAGTTCTTGTTCGGTTTTGCCACATCTATCATCAAAAAACCCCACAACATTTTAGATTTTTTTTTAATAATACAAATAAAACCTCCAAATCTATAAAATCTGATGCAGCTTTAGTTTTAGCTTCTCTCTCTGTATGCCAGCGGGTCTCTGCTGCCTGATTTATGGACGGCCAGCATGCACATCCCGCCCAAGGACAAATCAAGAGACAGCTTCAGATGTCAGGCTATAAAGCAGCTGCTGACCGGGTTCTTATTCAGCAATTGCCGCTACCCCACTTAATTCACTGGCGTTTATTTAAAGCACAAAGAGAAACTATCAAAAATTGAAACAAGAAATTTTGATGGACATGGCACGCATTGTTTAAGGTGACAGATGCAAATGTTTCACTGTGTCAATCAGAGTGATACTGATCATCTAAATGTGCTTTGAAGTGCTTTGATACGTTTATCTACTGTATATGTCTATGATGTACATACATTTATTTTTATTCCGCTTTTTTATTTCTGTTCAGAGATAAAAAAAAATGGTTTTAAATGTTTAAAATAGGGGTGTAACAATATATCGTGGATAGTGACAATACGTATTGTGCATAGTTCCCCCAAAATAAAAATTACTGTGCAAGAAAAAAAAACTATTTTTTCAGAGTTTTAGTGTCAGTACTACATTAAACTACTATACATAATGTTGATTAAAATGTAATGCAATGGGGGAATATTTATATTTGTGGATCCTGATAATGACAAATGTCTGGCGTTACCAGTAAAAATTGGCCAACATTATTTTAAATATATCTCAGTGACAGAGTACAAGCATATTTGTCTAAAATATTCAGTTCTGATTCAGTTTCAGAATCATGAATATTTTTATTTTGGTGTCACCATTGTCCTTGGGTTACAAGCACCAAGTCCAAACCTATTCATTTAAACCCACAATGTAATATTAAAGTTAGCATTTTAATCAACAATAAATTTTTTCATAACCTTTTATCATATATCTTGGAGTATCGCGCAATAATATCGTATCGTGATATGTATCGAATCATGGAGCCCGATCTCATGTAAGTTTGTATCTATAGCACAAATGTCATTTCTCGTGCCATTTATACGGCCAAAGCAGTTTT
>JAQIUQ010003261.1:45000-130000 GCA_030378365.1 Hybognathus amarus
ATATGTTTTTTTTCCTGCTGCAATGCCATTTGTTGATGCTGCAATGCCATTTATCTTTTATCAAGTATATTTTGTATCAGTGATAATGTTTCACTTTTAAAAATCCATAATAGTACATTAGTACACAAATTATAATTACAGTTGTGAATTTATCTGTTATCAAATTAATACAATTAGCTGTCTGAATCTAGCATTAGATGCCATTATCTCACTAACGAAAGGCCAATAAACCCAATTAACCTGCCTTACAGAAACCCTTGTTTCTTTCCCTTGCTTTGATGCCTGGGAGGCACACAATTCTTGTCCTATTTTCATGATCCATAAGAGCAGTGAGGCTCGCAGCTCCATGCATAAAACTAAGAGAACTCCCTGTAGAACATGATGCTGACTTTTCCCATAGATCTGCCTTATTTATTCATATTACCAGTCGTTTTCTTTCTCAGCTCCTCCTCCCACTTAAAGGGATACTCCACTTTTTGGGGGGAATAGGCTCATTTTACAACTCCCCAGAGTTAAACAGTTAAGTTTTACCGTTTTTGAATCCATTCAGCTGATTTTCTGATATTTAGAAGAATATCAGTAACCAGACAGTTTCTGGTCTCATTGACTTCCATAGTAGGAAAACAAATATACTATGGAAGTCAATGAGACCAGAAACTGTCTGGTTACTGATATTCTTCTAAATATCAGAAAATCAGCTGAATGGATTCGAAAATGGTAAAACTCAACTATTTAACTCTGGGGAGTTGTAAAATGAGCCTATTCCCCAAAAAGTGGAGTATCCCTTTAAGCAGTTTGTCAATTAATACACTCTGCAGAAGTGAGATGAAGCGACAGCGTGGTGACGGATCATCTAACTACAAAAGGCAGGCAGTCTATTTCAAGGCAGTCTAAATATTTAGAATGTGATCCCTCTTAAACTGTGCCTGTTTCAGCAGATTGATGAAATTCTAGCCAGTGCAGCGCACCTCTAAAGAGTGCTTCAGGACAGCAGTATCAGTACAAAGAGAGGCGGGTGGTCAGAGAGAGATATTCTGGAGCACAAAGAGATCAACACTCTTGCTGTGCTGCTATGTGCCACCTGCCTGGACAAGGAGACGTAATAATGGTCATGCCAACTGCATGTGATGCCAGGTAAGAGTTGGCAGCGTTTCAATTCAGCTGAATCTAAGGTCAGTTGAAGGCAAGCTTTTAAAAATGACACTACCCATAAATCACATCCATATATGACCCCTATAGCTCACATTATTTCAATTACCTGCTATCTACCTCATTTTTCAAGTATAAGAGAGGACGAGGCCATTTGTAATTCCTACGTCATCTGCTTCCAGTTATTTTAGCTGTAAGCCAAACTGGTATTTCTTACATTAATATTGTACAGTATTGTAGAGGTTTACCCATTTTCTTCTCATTATTTCCTTATAGTGGCTAATGAATCGCAAGTCTTGCACATTTGCTTTGAAAATACTAAAGGTGTAGTATATATAGAAAATACACTAAGGCGAATACTAAATGGCACATTTTCAACAAAGTAAAAATGAAACAATATTTGCAACACACTTATTTGCACTTCCTTTACACATTTTCCTTAAATCAATTCCTTGATTTATTGTAATCTGATTTCATTTAAACTTTTTTGCATTTCGATTGGGAAGTCATTAAAAATCATGATGATAATCAGATTATATTTTAGGACAAGTTGATGCAGGACAAAACTGTGGGAAATATTAAATTACGCACCAGAATGAAGTGACGCTGCAAGTGGAAGTAAGAGCAAGGTCACACTACAGGAGGACTATGAGACTACATGAATCGCCAGAATGATCACACTACACAAGTTTTCTTGTCGCCTGTTGTCCTTAGTAACGCTCGTACTACACAACACAAGAGATATATAACTTCAGAACCACAAACCACACATCACATCAGTCTGAGGACAGCAGCACCAGGCCAGAAGCATCAGGTGCGTTTCCCGAAAGCATCGTTAGCCAAGTTCCGTCGTTACCAATAGAGTTCAATGGGAATTGCGATCAACTGCGACCATAGTTGGCTAACAATGGTTTCGGGAAACGCAGCCCAGATCGGTAGATGGGATCACATATCCCGCCACAACCACTACCCCTACCCTTCACTATAACTATAAGCTCTACCTTAACGAGACCTCCAGCCTTTACAAAAATACATCGCTTCATTTCAGAAGCCCTTAATTAACCCCCTGGAGACATATGGATTACTTTTATGATGGATGAATGCACTTTTTTGGGCTTCAAAATCTATGGTACCATTCACTCCCATTATAAAGCTTGGAAGAGGATATAAAAGCCAGGATATTTTTTAATGTAACTAAAGATTGCCTGAAATAAGAAAGGCATATACACCTAGATTGGTTTAAGGTTGAGTAAATTATAGGATAATTTTAATTTTTGAACACACAATCCCTTTAATGAGCACAGTTTTGGCCAAGAGCCGGGGGTTTTTGTTGCAGACCTTGGAAATCTGTTTGCGACAGCAAAAAGTCCTGTAGTGTGAGCCTGCCTTAAGTGTGCTCAAAAGAGACGTGGACTTGTTTCTGTGGCGGATAAAATTATTACATTTAGATACAATCATACCAGAATCATGTATTAAGAAAGTATATAGTAAATTCAGATTCCATGTTTATGTTATTTTCAAATGGTGATTCATAATGGAGATGGAAATATTCAAATGCAGACAGGCCATTAATAGTTTTACGGTGCTTTTAATAAATATATTTGCACACTCTGAATTCAAGCAGTTATATTAGCCACCCCTCAGTTTGCAGATTGAAGTTGTGCCAAATGCAGAATGATGCGATAGCAGTAAGAGAAGCATCATCATTTTGGTCTTGCGTGCTCAAATGCCCACCTCTGAAGCATCATTACACATCCTCAGTATCAAGCGTCATCAACTGGCTACATAAAAAGCAGTCCAGCAATCTCTCTTACTGCATCTCGTTCAAATATATTTCATACTTTTCAGCACTGTGTCATTACATTATAAATTTATTAGTACAAACTTAACACTGCAGGCCTATCGATAAAATACACACAATTCTGAGTCATGTTTATGTTTTAAAGGTCCACTACAGCCAGGTATGGATATAATGAGACCTGTCTGTCAGCAGGAACCCCAAACTGAGCCCCATCCATGCCCGCACACACAAGGGAATTAAATTCATTATATGAATGCATCGTATGAGTACATGAGAAGACCTCCTTTCCGTGCTCAAGTATGACACAGAAGACATGAGGAGAGGATAGAGGTAGGGGTGCGTGCCTGCTTGCCAGTTGGGTCCATGCTTTTGTTTATTTGAGAATCTTGTGGTAAGGATAGAGATTGAGGGTGGAAGTAAATGCCTGGATGTCTGTGATGGTAGTGGCCGAGGCCAGTAAAGTGGAAGCAGGAAGGAAAGTGAGTTTGGAAACCTCCCCATAGAGTGACATCTTACTGCCCTCCCCCTCTCCAGCAGCCGTGGGCTCCGTACTAGGAGGGTCGTTTTCTTCTACTCCATAACCAACAACCTGAAAAGAGAATAAAACTGAAACACCTGGGGCCTGGTGTATAAACGTTACCTATGTAGATTCATTGAACAGATGAATCTCAAGCGAGTGGTATGCGGGTAAACTTACATGCACACTGAGCTTCCTGTTGCCTTGACCCTCGATGTTCCATGAACCAGTTCACTAGTTCAGCCTTGGTCATAAGTTTCAGTGCATCAATCTGTTGTACAAGTAAAAAAAGGTCCAAGTATATTCCCAGAATTCATCATTAACACATTGCTGAGCTGTCAAGACTTTGCCCATGTTCAACAGGGATCCTCACCTCTCGGCTCAGTCTGTCGAAGATGTATTGCTGCGTGACCACCTCTGTCCAGTTCCTGTCCACCTCCTCGCCGAGATGGGTGTCTTCGCAACCCTTCAGCTTGACGAGAGCGGTCACCTGTGTCTTAAAGGCCTCATCACTCAAGCTGTTCATCTTCTCTCCAAAGCTCACCAGAAACTCCTCAATCTTTGTCTCCACCAGCTCAGTGCTAGAGTGCAGGAAGCAGAAAAGAGTCCGTTTCAGACCACATTAATGCACCCAAATTAACAGATCACATAATTTGCAATGTGCATAAATATTGGCCCTTTCTAGCAAATTGAACTCAGCACACACTATTAACATAATAGGATTCCCACACTTTCTGACCACATGACCATTGAAAAGTTTGGAAAAAAATTCAAAGAAGTCTCTTATGCTCACCAAGGCTGCAATTATTTGAACAACAATACAGTAAAAGTCTTAATATTGTGAAATATTTTAATACATTTTAAAATGTTATTTTAGAATTTATTATTACAGCACCCATTACTCCAGTCTTCGAGTCACATGATCCTTCAGAAATCATTCCAAAGTCGGGTTCACACTGTACGATTTATAAATCCTTTATGATTGTTTGTTGTCAGACTGTATGAACATGATCCCCGCTGTAAACCATGTCACACTGTAAAATCCAAGTTGTCAATGTCAGGCTGTACGACAGTCAGAGACGTTTTAAAAAACGGACACACACAAGATAACTCGTTCTGGAGTTTTTCATCAATCAATGACACGTTCGGTGACAGTGAGCAAGGATTGCACATTACAAGCGGGATTGAAATGGCGGCAACAAAGAAATCTCTAATATTAATTTTGGCAGATGTGGAAAGAGTAATAAAATATTCTACTCAAGTAAAAGTACTACTAGATTTGACTTGAGTACAAGTAAAATTAACAGTCTAAAAATCTACTCAAGTAAAAGTAAAAAATAGCTCATTTAAAATGTACTCAAGAGTAAAAGTTACTGAGTTACTGGGGAATATCCGGTGTAGGGTATTAATGGTATGAGATTTTCACAATGATAACGTCTCAGAAAATATCACGGTTTACAGTATTAATCAATTATCAAATAAATAAATGGTATTATTAAATTATGGTTATTGTTATTATTATTATTATTAGCAGTTAAATTGACAGTTAAATGAATGAAAACAGGTTTTGTTTGGTTGAACAAATGCTATTAATTATAACAAACTTGAAACCATTAGTTTGTTTTGTTTATTAAAATTTCAATAAAACATGTCTAATCAATTAAATTTGATAATGAATTAGATTACCAACTTATTTTTAACATTAATAGTTTATTGAAATGTTTGAGAATAATATTGTCCTATGAAACGTATTTTATTCAGAAAATGGAGGGAGGGTGTCCTATGTATCCTCCTTTTGCAGCCACTTTACATCCACATTTTTTGCAAATTGGATATCTATCCTTGAGGACAACCACGCTTTTTTTCTACAAAGTATTTTCATACTGGAACCTCAGATTCAGGAGGAACAGTGTGTTTTTTGTCCAGACTGTGAACACTGGACCAGGTGTATACCCTTGTACTGCTTAATATTTTTGAGGAAACTTTCTCTTCAAGAATATAATGTTCAAGGAAAGAACAACATTTGTTTTCAATTAAAATGTTTTGATTCATTTAATTAATCCTTGATTAAATAAAATGTGATTTTTCTCATAACTTTACCAGTTGTTTGTGAAGACTGGATAAAGATTTATTTTTTGTAAATCCTTTGATAAGGACCTCAAGATTATTTCTAGATTAAGAAATACTTTAGGAACTAACCTTTTAAGATTTTTTAAAAGAAATTCACACTTAATTATTCTGTTTACAGTGGTAACCATGATATGCCCGAACAACCTTTTGCAAAATAGACTTTTATGAAGCAGTACAATAGCCTATCTAATGCATCAATAAATACATGGATGCATTGTTGACATTCAAGATGTGTAAAAATTTCACTTCAGAAATATTAAAGAAAGCCAATCAGTGTAAAGTAACACTGCAATTTAGTCGAGATAGAGGTGGAGTTAAAGGTTAATTATGATTCTGAAGTCAAGAGGCAGCAGCTGCAGTACATAAATCAGATAATTCTGATGCAGCAGTGAGAACTGCAAATAAAAAAGCACAGCAAGAGCTCACTTGAACTTTGTGGCCTGAGTCTCCACTGTGACTGAGAATCCAAGGACACCTGATGTGTTTCTACAAGTTGGGTAGACGTGATATCTGTGAAAACAGATGGAGTACAACTACTTAAAACCAGCAACTGGAGTAAGATAATGTCTTAATGTTGTCCCTTCACCACAGACTTACCCTAGTGTCTCTTTTGTTCGGAGGAAGTCAAAGCAAGGCTCCTCCATGTGCATCTACAACACAACAGTCACAATGATAAATGTAACATGGCCCGTTTACGAACATGCTTTAGTCTGCAGCCAAAAGAGTAGAATAGCGCAGAAGTTGCCTTATATTGGAGTTTGCTGATATAAGGTGCAGAGGAGTATGATTTGTTTTTGGTTAATTAGACAATGGTTTTCAATATCATTATATTCAATGATTCAATGAGGCTTTAGTTTAATATGCAAACAATAATCCCAGGTAACACTTTATTTTAAGTTGGTGTAGTTACACTTTATTATATGTACTTACAACAGTAATAACAGTAAAGTACTTGTTTGAGTAAGTACCATGCAACTATGTCACCTTAAAATAAAGTGTAAGCTAATGTCAGGGATTGCATACCATGAAAAAAGGTCAACATTTTCAGCTGATAGTTTCAAACGTTATCAGCAGCGATTAATCGGCAAAAGTAAATACATGGTCAGAACACTTAAAACGAGAGCAAGCTCGAGCTGTCAGTGTTTTAAAGTAACTGCTGAGAAAGATAGAACTGGACAGTATCCAAATCAGTCTTCAGTATAAAGTAAAGTGGATGACTTGAACTTATGGCCATGCAGATGTGTGTGCTCAGCACCCCAAAGAGCAATAACTGAGAACTTCTTTTGAAACTGGCCGAGAGACTGACTTCATTGCTTAAAAGCAGGGGATGCTTTTCTTATACTTCTCATACATATATAAAGCTATGGTAACACTTTACAAAAAGGTTTCATTTGTTAACATTAGTTACTGTATTAACTAACCATGAGCAATACATTTGTCACTGTAGTTGTTCCTGAGAGCTCGAACCGATAAAGGATTTAAGACCGATATAAATATTTTTTGGGTTTTAAAATCCGATAATCCGATATATTGGCCGATATTTTTTTATTTCAGAAACGCGCAACAAAACATTAACAGATTTCCCCAACATTAGTTATTTGTAGTTAATTATGAGTTTTAAGCAAAAAAATAATATGATAATGCATTAAATGTTTATTGTCAGAACAGAACAGACTGATGATAGTGGCATTAGCTAACTTTATGGTTAGCTAGTCTATGATGAGCCATAATTTAGCAATGGCTAACGTCATACTGCAAATTGTAAAACATACATTTCCAATATAACAGGCCAAGGAGAGATGATATGTCTCATTGCTATAACTGTCACGCGCTATTAAAGAAATACTTAGTCACATTGTCAAAAGTTAAAAGGACAGTCACTCAACTACACTGTAACAACGTAACGTAATTATTATTAGCTAATTCCGCTTCACTCTCAGCTTATTTAACAGCAGCAAAACTGGACGTGATATTTGAGTTAAGAGAACTGATGGGGATGTTCTTATAATTGTTATTCAAGCAATGTATGTATCGTGACCAACTCAATGAGTTGCCCTCTGGTGGACAAACTATACAACTACAGCACTCATGACATGGTTCAAGCGTGTTTTGTCCATTTTTATTTTTGAAATATTACTTTATCGGTCATTATAACTGCCAATGCCAAAAGTTTGGAAAATGCCTAATATCGGTCGATAATATCGGCCTGCCGATATATCGGTTTGGCTCTAGTTGTTACTCTTTGTTAAATGTTAGTTCACAGTGCATTAACTAATGTTAACAAGATTTTAATAAAGTATTAGTATATGTTGAAATTAACATTAACAATGATTAATAAATGCTGTATAAGACCAGTTTTTTATTAGTTCATTAGAACCAATGTGTTTGCAGTTACAATGTTTACTGTAAGTGATACCCTTCGTTATGAAGTCAACTCACCACTAGTAGCTCCATCAGAGTGTGCTCACGTAGGTTCTTAGGACCAGACTACCAAAAGACAGAAGGAGAAATTAGGGACAATCACTGAGATTATAGCAAAACAATATACAAAATGTAATGCGCTCCTGTTGGTTTAGCTTGGTATTACCTGGTAATAGACAGTGACTTCAGAGTTCGCATCTCCCTTGTTGAGAGACTTGACTTTGCAGAGATGTTGTTTCTGTGGGAGCTCTACCACTCTGAAGAGAACAGGGACCTCTACTGACAACTTCTTGAACTGCAATTTTCTGAAAGTGGAAAAAAATGCAATGCTTTTTTGATTCTATTTTTTTAAACATTGTGGTACTGCCATACAAAACAATTGGTAGAAATAAAAATACAAGTGCTTACTCAGTAACATACTGCAAAAAGCCCATGGATTCCTACAGAGAAAAGAAAAATGTCTCATTCATGAGATGTTTTGAACCATGAATGTTCCTCGGAAAACAACAAGCAAGCAATGCATGTGTATAGAAAGTGTGCAAACTCACAGTGCTAGTAAAATTTCCCTGCACTAGTCCTTCAGCATATAGCTCAGACTTGAATTTGCTCACAAACTCCATGAGCTCACCCACACTTAGCCCATCCAGCACAGCCTGGTACTTCTGAATGGTTGACCAGCGAGAGTGCTCTAGAATCAGAAGCCTCACGCTCTCTGAGGAGACATACGGACAGACACAGAGAGAGAGAGAGAGTTATGAGAGGAAGACCATGCATTTCATTCTTTCATTAAATATTTAGAAAGTCTAAATAGACACTAGTATTCGGGACAGCAGGGGTTGTGGAGGGACCCACCGTGGCTTTATACATCAATTATATTATGCTTAAATTTGCATATACTAGAGTCGTTTTGACACCACATACAGCATTTAGTAAGAATGCAGGACAAAAATTACAGTAATACCATTTATAATATTACAAAAGATTACTAATTCAAACACATGTTCTTTTGAACTTTCTATTCAACACAAAAACAAATTTACACAAAAACATTAAGCAGCACAACTATTTTGATAATAATAAGATCTGTTACTTGAGCAAAAAAATCAGCATATTAGAATGATTTCAGAAGGATCATGTGACACTAAAAACTGGATTAATGACTGATGAAAATTCAGCTTTGCATCACAGGAATAAATCACATTTTATAGTATATTTAAATAGAAAACTACTCTTAAATTGTTGTAATATTTCACAATGTTATTGTTTTTTTTTCTCTATTTTTGATCAAATAAATGCAGCCTAGATGAAAATAAGAAACTTTTTTTTTTTACCAACCCCGCACTTATGAACGTTAGACCTTTTATGGCAGCATAACACAATCACAAATGTGTGTACATGCTTGAATGTTGATTTCGCATGCCTTGCGGCCAGAAAACACCATAGATTATCAGTATAAAGAAAAATTGCTAAAAATGTTGGTGTACGATGTCACTACTTTTTGGTGGGGCTACAGGAACAGATAAAGTGTAACTGCAGTGAAGGCAAATGCAAAAGAGACACACTTTCCAAGCTTCTCAGGCTTGATGAGGATGTTAAAGTAGGTTTTCTTCAGCTGCTCTGCAAACATGCTGAACACGTCAGGAGCGGAAGAGAAATCGGCGAGATAATCCACAATCAGGTTGAACAGCAACTGCAACACATGTCAGCAATTTAAACAATAAATTTTAAAAAATAAAACCAATTTCTGAATATAACCTGATTTGGACTTGTTACTTACCGGTAGTTTGTGGTTGAAGCCCTTAACCTTGATGACCAGGCCATGCTCCCCTGCAACCAATTTATATTCTAGCTGGGCCACATCAGCCTCGTAGGCCGGCTCTGCCAAGTTATGCACCAGGATATTCACAAACAGGTCAAAAAGCACCAGGCTAAGAGGAGAGAACAAAAAGTCAAGATCAGATGAAAAGGTAAATGGATGAGCAAGAATAGAAACTAGAGATGAAGTCATTCCGAAGACCATAGCAGACACACTAATGGCTAGATGGGGTTTCCATGACTACAGCATTTACAAGATCTGCTTGAACGACTGTACGTTTTCACATTATCTTACTTTTTTGGAGACTTCTGAACCACAGGTGATATGAGGTGGAAACGCACATATGCTGGAAGAAGAGAAAGAAAATGAAAGTGTGAGCAGGGTAAGTGAGCACAGAGGTTTGGGCAAGAGACTTTCTGAACTCCCTATTCAATCTGTTTTGCTATTAGACATCGGGTGCATGATATATTGACTGTAGAGACAAACACAATGACACCTTTGGGGATCTTGAACTTGTTGTCCTTCTTGTACCACAGACACCCTCTTTCATTGTTCATTATTCTGACAGGGTACTCAGTGTCCGGACAGTCAGAGGTTTTGAGGGCGAAATCAGTGGCTGGAAGTGAACACAACCGGTCAAGAAACAGGCTACAGATGAAAACAACATTATAAGACGTCAACTAAAGACACCTACCGATGAACTTGTTCTCTGCAGGTAGGTGAAGGCTCAGGGTTTAAATCGAAATCAGAAACCCAGAGCTCTCTCCAGTGCTGCTGTATGTCTGTAAAGGACAACAGAAACATGGTTCAGACAAGTGTTTGTGTCTCCAGAACTGCACAATATAGAGAAAAATTGCTTAATGCTATTTCTTGCATAATTGCGATTAACCAACCATAAATTTCAATTAATCTCAAGTAAATTTAAAACCAGGAAATAATAATATTCAGCAAGCACATCTGTCTGAGAAGGGAAAGAAATTCCTCAGTGCAAGGAAGTAATCTTTTACTTAAAGGGTTAGTTCACCCAAAAATGAAAATTATGTCATTAATGACTCACCCTCATGTCATTCCAAGCCCGTAAGACCTCCGTTCATCTTCTGGAACACTTTAAGATATTTTAGATTTAGTCGGCGAGCTATCTGTTCCTCCATTGAAAAAGTATGTACCTTATACTGTCCTTGTCCATAAAGGCAATACAGACATCATCAAAGTAGTCCATGTGACATGAGTGGGTTAGTTAGAATTTTTTGAAGCATCGAAAATACTTTTTGGTCCAAACATAGCAAAAACAACGACTTTATTCAGCACTGTATTCTTTCCGGTTCTGTTGTCATTGCTCGTTCACGATTCCAATGACGCTGCTGACGTGTTTTCTTGTGCGCCCAATTAGGACAATTAGGACATCTGCGACATGCACACTTACAAACCATTTTAAAAAAATATTGCAATACCAAAATACAAACAATGTAGAAAAGCTTGAATACAACGCGCACTCTCCATCAGACTGTAAATGAAGCACGGGCGCACAAGAAAACACGTCAGCAGCGTCATTGGAATCGTGAACGAGCAGTGACAACAGAACCGGAAGAGAAAACAATGCTGAATTAAGTCGTTGTTTTTGCTATGTTTGGACCAAAACGTATTTTTGATGCTTCAAAAATTCTAACTAACCCACTCATGTCACATGGACTACTTTGATGATGTCTGTATTGCCTTTATGGACAAGGACAGTATAAGGTACATACATTTTCAATGGAGGAACAGAAAGCACTCTGACTAAATCTAAAATATTATAAACTGCGTTCCGAAGATGAACAGAGGTCTTACGGGCTTGGAAAGATATGAGGGTGAGTCATTAATGACATAATTTTCACTTTTGGGTGAACTAACCCTTTAAATGACAATTTGTAAAAAGCATTTTTGTCATTCAAGCATTAATGTCAATCAATTGGACATCTAACCACAGGTAGGCTTATATAACAACTAGGGATGCACTGAAATTTTGGCAAAAATGCACTGAAATTTTGAAAAAATAACGCAAAAGAAGATAATTTTGCTTAATTATGCACTGTATCACATATTAATTATATTTTTAGTGATGCATATTTGAAAAACATCTGTCAAGAAAATAGGTTTTTACAGTTTATTGTTGTTTAAATGATTATATTTTACTAACAAACTGGAGTAAAAACAATATTAAAAACCGCCTCATGTGCAGTTTAAATGTTCGTACAACTCAGTTTTAGGTATTTGAACGTTGATTATTAAATATGTTCGATTGACGTTATTATTGGTTTTTAGCCAAGTGCATCCTGAATTTTCAGTTTCGGCCAAGAATTTTCATTTCCGTGCATCCCTAATAACAACTTGTGTGTTCAATATGACATCTAGAACATTAAGATAAACAGATTATGGAGAGAACTTATGGAGAGTTAAATCCACCCATGCTTACAGGCAGCAACAGCTTGTTGTGCTTGGACTTAAGATGCATTTCCCTTCTGAATAACCACCCACAATCTAGTGGTTGTTGTTTACTGTGGTTATGTTTAAAACCAAAACACTCCCACACAACCAAGGGGATTCCTAATTTTGGCATCAGATCATCATCTACACAGCAGTGGCTGCACAGATTCATTTTGATAAACTAGCACATGTTCTCTACTTCAAATGGGCCTTACTTCGACTTGTTTGTGTATGGGTATATTAACTATACTGTATATAATTCTGTGGTTCATTTAAAGCTTATTGCAATAGTTTAATCTGCAATGTTAACAATTAGCATTCTGTCTTTCACTTCCAGACTGAACAAATATGGACACATGGAATCAAACGGAATGAAAACGGAGAATCGTACACACCCTCCACACTGTATTGGGTCCCAAACCACTTTTCCCTGAGCGGACACTGGCCTTCATGCTCGGGGACAAAAGGAGCAAGTTGGCCTTATCTGGTGTGAGGAGCTTCAGTGCAGCAGAGATCACCTAAGAGCAAAAAATGCCCACAATATTAAAAGATTTCCTGTTTTCTTTCGCAAGGCATGCTAAAATAGCACAAATATGTACCTATATTTTACAAAACCTGTTATAAATGAAAATCAGTGGTGCCTGTGAAGGACAACTACCTCTGGTTTGAACTCAAACATTAGCTGGTCTCCTGTTAAAAAGTCCTCTTTTGGGAACAGCTGCATGTTTTCACAGATGTCCTCCACATACTCAATAGGGTCAGTCTGTAAAAAAGTAACACTGCAAGTGCTAAGTCTACACACAAATACTCATAACCATCTACTTTTAAAATTGTTCTAAAAGCCAGGAATACAAAAATACTACATTTTTGTTGAGAAACAGCTAAGCGTTAATAGGCTGACAATAGTGTTAAATGCTTAATCGCACCTGCTCCTGATAGTGGAATTCATTGGCCTCTGATCTTTTGAATTTCTTCATATATTCTGCCAAAGAAAAACAAAGCTTTTCATAATGTCTTTCAAGCTTCATTATTGAGTGTGGTGTGTGCATAGATTCTACTTCAAGAAAACCTTGTGTAGCACACTTCACGTAAAGGGCCTACCTTTGTTGGGGCCCAAGAGTCTGAAGCATTTTCAAGTACTGGAAGACCAGATGAGCAACCTGAATGACGAAAAATATGCAAATGACCATGGATGCATTCATTATGAGTGGGACTAAACTTTACAGAAATCTTGCCTTTTATAATTTGGGATGGCAAAGGGGTGTGTTTGTGCCTCAAAGGCTTTGTAATCCTATTTTACACATAATCTAGCAAAGCTGTTAGTTTCTCAGCTTTCCCCCAGTTTTCCTATAATGAGATTAAGTGTGAAAAGATTATTATATCTTAAGGACCCTTGTAACTGCTTATTTTTTTGACATGAACTAAGTGTAGACATGTAAAACAATGCAGTATATGGGCTGGTGACCCTTTGCAGACCTCATAGAAGTTCTGGAAGCCCTCGTCGGTCAGAGTGATGGAGATACTAAAAATTGAGTAGGTGGTGTTCTGATCAAAACCAGTTTCACTGTTTCCACCAAACAAAGCCATAGCCCAGCACCTAGTCAAAGATATAGAGATCCAGTTTAATCGTTTTTGGTGTAATTACAAAAGTTATGTACAACATTTTACTATTTTATATGTATAGGTTACAAAGAAAGCAGGAAAACCTAGGCACTCATTCAAAACCAAATAATGAGAGAAAGGCCTTACTTCCTCCTAAGCATGGACAGAATGCTTCCAGTTCCCTCGTGGCCAATCAGCCAAGCGATGTAATGCAGAGGCTTTACCCTGAGGACCGAACAAAAAAGGCTTTAACTAAGTGTCACATTATTTAAGAAATAATATTGGCATTCCAATACAGACCTACAAAATCCATATGTTTGAGACCCAATGAAATAACTTTATGGGAGCAGTTTGGATATATTTGCTATTGAAACAGGAAAATAGGGCAGGACATAAAGATGTGGATATACTGTATATGTTCTCAACATAAGTCCCTTGTTGATTTTAATGTGTAACAACACTTTACAAAATAAGTTTTAAAAATGAAACCAAGTTAAAATACACTGTAAAAGCACTAAATTTCACTGTGGATAAGGGGTGTCGAAATGAATCGTTTTTACGATTCGATCACAAAGATGAGGACGATTCGGTATTGGTTCAGTAATAGACAATAACCGATTATAATGTACTGACGCTTTTCTTTTCTTTTTTGTCTCGTGCATGCTTTGTCGCGGTAGCATACAATGGCAGAGCAAGGCGAGATGTACACAATCGTCTCTGCAACGGTGATAGAATGAAGCGCGCCTCCGAATGAAGATGGTGCGCGAGCCACAAAAGCCCATGCAACTGATAGCAGCGAAAGATCGCTCCTCTTGATTTAAAAAACAACAGATGTTTTGGAGATGTTTTATTTATTTTTGTTTTATCTGTATAACTTTCAGCCCAACTTTCATAGCATAAATAATTTGCAAGCTGCCAAAATAAAGCATACAAAACATCAGCTAAAATGATCTATAGGCTATATTATTATAATCAGAGCACATGCAAGTTTGTCAGTGATTTATTTATATTAGGTTATTACAGCATTTAAAGAGCACAGACCTACAAACAGAGGTGCATGTGAAACGCCCTGTAAGAAATACTTTTCCTTTTCAGGAAAAGTATCTAAAAAGTATTCAAATCTTCATTCTTAATTGGTTTCGGTATCGAAACAATAATTTTGGTATTGTGACAACACTAATGATTAGATTTATTTTCTTAATTTCCATATAATATTTTGTGTGATGGGATCAAATCACCTGGATATTTAGAATGAGAACATACAAACTTTGGCACACAGTACTAATTTAGAATGCAATATCTTTTTTGGTCCCACTTTATATTAAGTGGCTTTAAGTACAGTGTACTAACATTGAAAAATAAGTACAGCGTATTATTGTGGTCCTGTTGTATTGTAAAACACTTTTGCTGCTATTGAGGTGTGATACGGGTAAGGTTAGGGACAGGTGTGGTGGTATGGGTAGGTTTAAGGGTAGGTTAAGGTGTGAGGGAAGGGTTAACTGTGTAATTACAAATGTAATTACATAAATTAAGTACAGCTGTAATTACATGCTGGTATTTTCAAAATGTAAGTACAATGTAAAAACACCACCATGTAGAGCACCACCTTGGCTGGTTTACCTGTAATGCTTCTCTTGAGGGGGTAGAGCCCATGTGATGGTGAGGGCATGTACTTTTCTGACAGGCACCACTGGAACAAACCAAATATTGGTTGTTAAAATATTAGAGTTTCAGACTTTGTTCAACCTCATGTGAGTATAAAGTAACATACCTCGGTAAAGTTTGTTGAAGTCAAGTGTTTCAAAGGGGCTCAGCTGGTCTGAAAAATCAGGCTTTGGCTGCCCACTGGAAGTAATTGAAAAACGTTTTAATCGCATTCAAATCACCACATTTTCAGAACTCTAAATAGTCTTAAATATGCTTACTTGTTGGGCACTTGACTGAAGATTTCTCGAACCCATTCCTCAAGGGTGTCAAGATTCTCTGTGAAGGTAAGAATAGAAGACATTTTAGGATCATTTTCCATTAGAAATCCCATATCCAAGTGAAGTTTTGCATACATTATCTACCTTTAGACTGCACAGCTAAGGTCATATAGTGGGCAGAGTAGTACCTCTTCCAGAACTCACGGAGTCGCTTGTAAACATTGATATTATTTTCCTTAGGTTCAGTCTTCAGGGTCTGTGCATTTCCTTAAGTACGATCACCAAAACAAAAGCAACTGAAACTCTAGAACAAATCAAAGAGCAACTCTAAAATAGATTTGTATGTTTGACTTACCCCAGCAGAACTTGCTCATGGGATGGTTGGGTTTTGCTAGACTGCCAAAGAGCATTTCCTTGCCGGTGAGAGTCTGAAGGCTTAGCAAGCTGGTATTCTGTGGCCAAAAAACAAACAAAACAACAAACAAACAAAAACATTAGGCTGTTAAGATGCCTAGTTAAGCCATCAAGACTATTTTAGCCTATATAAGCTTTGCTCACCACTGTCCACAGCCTCAACCTCACGATCAATGGCGTCTTCAATCATAAGAGGACAGATGAAAAACTGAGCCCATCTGAAAAAAAGACAATTGCATTATTTTAAAGGATATGTTTGGCCAAAGATTTAAAAAAATAATATTTGAATGTTTTTGGTTAGGAAAATATGGGATTGTGCGAAATATAACAAGTGCACTTGTTCCCGGAAAAAAGAACAAAGAAAAGAGGACACTAGGATAAGGTGATAAGATCACATCTTTAGAGCTACTTCACCTGTCAAGGGCTTCTTTGAAGCGTTTTCTTTGCACATCAAATTGGAAAATGGTTCTCTCACAATCAGTTGAAGCATTATCACTGCCACCATGCTTTTTCAGGAATGCATCAAAGCCATTTTCAGAAGGGTACTTTTCACTGCCCATGAACACCACTGGGACATTAGAAGAGAGATACGGTCGAGTGAAACATTATCACTGAGAATAAAGCATTACTGAATACAGTACTGCCAGAACAGCTGCAGGTGTGACTTACTGTGTTCAAGGAAGTGTGCAAGGCCAGGTAGGTCATTAGGGTCACTGAAACTCCCTACGCCAATACAAAGGGCCGCTGCAGACTAATTTCAGGAGAACAAAAAACTTAATGCACTGAAATCATTTCAACACACTAAACCTGATATTTTACTGTAATGCCGATTTTCATTTTATAGCCGATAACTGATATATTACTCATGTTTAGACTTATGGATTACTTTGTCTAAATAAATGAAAAGTAAAACCACAAACTAAGATCAGTCCTTTTAAATGTAGAGTTCTGACAGTTTGAATAAAAAGCAGTCAATATTACAAGTTTAAATCCTTGGACAACAAAAACAAACCTGTTTTTCAGATCCCTTTTTCTTTATTCTGTCATTGTCCTCATCTAGCTCCTCAAAATCACTATCCTGACTGTCCCCTTCCTCTACAGATTCCTCATCCGTTCCTTCCCCTGAGTCTCCCTCCTCTTCCTCTCCCTCTGCCTCTTCCTCCTCCTCTTCTGATTCTTCATCATCATCATCTTCAGCTTTTCCATCTAAACCACTCCGATCAGAGATCAGAAGAGCCCTCAGTCCGTTACTCAGCTCAATGTATCTGGATGAAAAGAGAAAATATTCTGTTAGCAGGTTTAGTCATCGGCTCTTACATGCAGTGTTGTGTTTCACACTCAGAGATGGAACCAGAGCTTTTGTTTTACTTGTGTGATCTCATATTTCTGTTGACTCCCAATACTCCAGTCCCAACATACAACATCGTAAAATGATCTTTTAAAACGTTTCACTTGTTATTTTAAGAATGAGATAGATGTTAGAACCTAGATATCAGTTTTAAATATGTACGTCTGGACTTTACCTGTATTGTTTGGGGTCACTTGGGACTTAATAATTTGAGGGTCCCCTGGGTTGTCATCTCCACCACTGTCCCCTGGAGGTGCGTTGGGGTCTCTGAGTGGTTCTCCCCGGTCTGGACCAGCAGACTGAGCAGGGCTGCTAGCTGCAGCACATTTGAACTTGTTTGTTTGGGGCATCTTGAGAAATGATGCTACTTTTGCACTGGAGTTGAGGTGAATGGGGCGGTTTATGAGCCTGCTACAAAACAGGGGAAACGCACGCGCAGCCTTCAACAGAGCGATCCTGACTTTCTTTTTTCAGTCTAAAAGAAATGATATGTATATTAGAAACAGGATCACCATTAAAAGTGAACACATTATATACGCGATCTTAAATGATACAGTCGTGTCTGGCTTTTACGAGTGAATACTTTAACTTCGGGGACATCTTTTTTTAACATCTCTAACGTTACTGTGCTACAATGAAGCTAATCCGCTACAGACACAATTTAATATGACGCAAAGACACAGATATGCACCGACTATGTTTAATAGTCGGATTCAGCTAATTTATCTAAAATATGATACGACCAAGTGAGTTCAGTTCCGGGAAATATTTCACAAAGTTAGTCAAGTTTCATCGCGGTCTCATACCTGCTGTCCTGATGATGGGTCAGCCGAACATTACAGCATAGGGCCTGTCACCGGTAGGTTGCGTCTATGCAACAAGAAAAGTTCTGATTCGTCAAAGACCATTGACGTGGTAAAACGCGAGTCTGTGATTGGCCAAAGTTATTGCCAGGGTGAATACATCTGTTTCATCCGTGTCAGCATTCTGTTGTTGTCTATGGGTAATGTGGATACTTACATTTGGATTTCCACCTTCGATTACGAAACTTTTGTAATGACACAATTTCTATTCTTTTTTCTTTTTTATGTAAGTAAACGCCAGAGAACATATTCCAATCGTCCCATACCCAAATCTTTTATTTGTGATTGTCTTATACATCTACATGCACAGTGATTTTGGACTTATTTAAAATTACAAACGTTTCACTTTGCTTTCATTGAGAAGGTTTTGTGAGAGTTTGGATGGCTAATATAAATTACCTTGAAGAAAAGGGTGTTGCCTTCAAGACATACTATATATATATATATATATATATATATATATATATATATATATATATATATATATATATATATATATATATATATATATATATATATATATGTGTAAAAAATAATATGTTATATATAACATATTTTACAAATAAATAAAATTATATAGACATACATTTTAAGCTTATACTCTTTTTGTTATAAGAAAAGTTCATGAACATCTTACAGCATGCGTGACCAAACACATTAGGCTACTTCATTTGACCTTTATAAGAACTGTAATAATGATATAAGATTGTCTGACTATAAAAACATGTTTTGTAAAGCCTCTATTAAACCAGTAAAGCCTGGCATGCAATAATAAGACAAATGTAAGTAAGTTAGTAAGTAAGTAAGAAAAATAATTAAGAGAAAAGGCCTATTTAGGCCTATTTGAATTGGTTTCAATAGCTCAGATTGCTCACCTATTGAATGTTCAGTAAACTAATAAAAGTGGACAGCACAGGCACAGCTTAAGTGTTCTTTTGAACCTCCATTTCTTTCCATTTAATTACCTAGGTAGCCTGTGAAAAAGAGGCTTATATGCTGCATCCATGACAACCAGATGTGAAAGAGTATGCTGGTAAGTCATTATAAGATGTTAGAGTACCTATATAGGTTATGCACATTGCAGTGTTTTTGTTGCATATCACATAAATGCTGCTATTGTGGATTAGACCTGCTGGTTTGTGCTTGAGCCTTATGTGTTGTGTTTAATAAAAAAAATAAAATAAAAAGAGTTAGACCCTGCTGACAGTGAAATTTGTTTTGTGTTTTTTCTGGAAGGTTCTTATTTGTTGATGTTTAGAAACGGTAGGCTAATCTGTTCTTCTTTAGCCATTCCATTCTGGTTAATTGTTTATACATTTTACGATTCTGAAGGCTCTCCGAATGGAGATAATCATAATCATCGGATTCCCTCCCTGTATAATCCTGTGTGGGTATTACATGCCAGTGAACGCGTTTGCATTGTTTAGCAGTGGATGACTGCACTCTCTCAGTCAGTAGGGGGAGCTCTCGTCATGGACTATTTTCTGCTTCATTTTATTATCGCTGCTTTGATGTAATCTTTTAGCATTTCAAGTATGATGCTTCGCGTGATAAGAGGTGATTTCCCTTGGAGCACTTCTCCTGTTTTGTGAAATGCTGTGTCGCAACATTTTGAGTTTTGGTCTGGTGTGTTTCAATTTTTTAACAAGATTTTGACAAGGAAATGCTGTAGGCCAGAACAACACTCAAAACCGATAAACAAATCAGACACTGAAAATTAAAGGGATAGTTCACCCAAGAATGATTCTGTAATCTTTACTCACACTCATGTCTTTCCAAACCTGTATGAGTTTATTTCTTATGTTAAACACAAAGGAAGATATTTTGAAGAATGTTGGTTACTAGACAGTTGACACTGTCAACTGTTTGATTACCAACATTCTTTAAAATATCTTATTTTGTGTTCAACAGAAGAAAGAAGTTCACACAGGCTTGGAACATTTTGAGGGTGTGTACGTAATTTTTGGTGAACTATCACTTTAAGTCCTTGTGGAAACATGTATAGCTAAATAAATAAGCCCATTCAAAATGTATAATATAACACATAATAATAGTTATTATAATACAGTGCAACGTTTAGGGTCAATACAAGTAAAATGGAACAGTTTCTGACAATTTGTCATCACTGTTGATTTTAAAATATGATCTATGGCTACATAAGTGATTTAGAGCTTAATACAGTTTTTAAAGGGACAAACACAGTTAATTTGATTCTTTAGGGTCTAAATGAAAAGTTTGTAATATACTTTAAATAAAGATTCTCTTTAGTATCGAAAGAAAACACTCATTTTACCTAGTCGAAAACAGCTGTTTTCAGCACGTCGGTTCAGTGCATATGCCTTTAAATGATAATGAGCTTTGCTAACTCCGCCCCTCTGTTCTGCGGGCCTTGCACGTGGAGTGTTGCCTTGACAACAGTTGAGGGTATATTTGGCAGTGGAGTCTCTGAGGACACATCTGTGCAATCATATCAGTTTGTACCGGAAGTCACACCTGGAACAAGATGACGGCCACGAAGAAGTTCGACAATGAAAGCTCGAACAGGACGTTTCTGAATAGCTGGTTAACATAATGTCACTTTGATCTATCTTTGTGTAGCCTACTGGCAGGGTAGAGTAACTTAGTGAGATGTACACGCTATGTGTTTACTGATTTATACGTACTCAGTTTGACAATAATTCATTATAACAGTGAATGAACAGTTGTTCATTATAAACGTGGGATTATGAATTATATTGAGAACGTCGGACATAGAAATCATGCCGTAATGTACCCTGAGTGTAAACCTTAGCCGCATTCATTGTGAAGTGTGGAAGCGATTTGCAAAGATTCATATAAAGGTTAATTAAACTTTACACTCACTTCTTCTGGAGGTGCAGCATATAAATAGTTGGTACCGATTTTTTTTTTCAGGAGCAGTTTCTTAGCGAAACCAGTTTTATACTGACCCTTGTTTATAAAGCAGTGTGGTGAGAAAAAAGATTTGCGAATCACACAAACATGAAAGCATTGACATTGCTAAGTGGGGAATAGGGGAGACCATATAAGGAGATTAAAACAAAAACACTGGATTGATTTTTATCATTATATGATGGTTTCAGTACAATCAACTTGAAAAAGTGCATGTACCATACCATTATATGACCCCTTTAACAAAAGATTCTAATTGGTCAACCAAGGTATTCAATGGACAGATTTTTCCTACATTCGCCGTCGTCCATAGCAACGCTGTATATCTCTGATGGCACTTCAGTTTAAATATACTGTAATTTTGCTGCAGTGTTCACCTTGTTGCTAAAAGGCTGATTGTTTTGTAAATTGTATAAAATATACATTTTTATATGATAACAAACAGTTGTTTATATTGTAATCTAAAAAACTATTCAAATGCATATTTTTGTCATTTGTATGTTAGTACACCTGTCTGTACGGACACATTCTAAAATAGCACCCTTCACCCACAGCACTTCCATCAGGAGTTTACATGGGGACTCCAAGGGACAGGTTCCCATGGCAACTGATGTATATTCTATTTAAAATGGGTAGGTAGTTTAATTAGCCTAACACTGGTTATTTCTCAAGGCCGGCCGTCCTTGGTGGAGGTGTGAGGAGAGGGGTCATTGCTCTGTGCTATACATCAGGAGCACCTCACTAAATGGTTAAAGCACCTGTGGATCCTGCTAGCTCTCTCTCCTGCACCTCAGTGTTAGCTACACCCTTCATCTTCTGTTTCTAAAGCTGGATAATTAATGACCAGCTCTAAATGAGCTCAAATGGCTTGACCACTAGATTCAATCTTGTGATTTATTTTTCTTCTGAAAAAGTGACACCTGTGATTGTGTCTCTTCAGTGGCAAATTGAGACAGTTGGTTTTGTCAAACAGTCTTTGTTGGTTTCATGTGAGAGGGATTTATAATTGAACAGAGTGCTTTAAATGATTTGTTAATTAGTCTAAGGTGTTTAAAATCATGTAAATCCTTAATACAATCATTCTTCAAACAAAGCTAATCTTTTGTAATTATATTAATTACGTACAATTACTTGCTTAAATTGATCAGTGGAAAGCATGACTTGGCTATTATAATATTATGCAATGGAGATTGAATTGTTTTCTTTGAAGGGGGTTGAAATATGCGTTCAGGTCAGAATATGACATTCGTTTTCAGAGATGTTTGAGGTTTCTGGACCCTACTTTAATAGCGATCATAATTTCAACCCCTCAATTCTTAATCATTTCTTTGTTTGGATTATTTGTTTCTCTTCCAAGGTCTCTGGTCAATCATGTTGCAGCAATAATTTAAGGATTAATTTAATCACCTTTAACAGGCTTTTGAAGAAAAGGGAAGCTGCTGTCGCAAGCTAATTCACTGGAACATGTTCAGATCTGCAGCCCTGATCTGTGTGATGGCATTAAAGATTTTTTTTTAAGGATCTTCAGGAAAATGCTTTAATGCTCAAAGGCACAGAGAGCTGCTGCCTGAGACAGAGTATTAACTAGCTTTAGCTTAGATTCTCTGTTACCTGTGGGAAATTCACAATAAAGGGAAAACTAAAGTCGATATGCCTATGTGTTCAGAATATTACTCTGGATATATGAGAAATTAGTTTGCTTTGGTTTTAATACATAGGGATTGAAGATTGCAGGCTGGTATTTATTAAGCATTTATTTATCCGGCATATCACTGTCAAATGACAAACTCATTATGAAGTAATTAACTGGTGATTTATAAGATAATTAATCAGCCATATGAGAAATCAGTAAAAGTGGGCATCAAGTCAACATTGTTCATTCTCAGTTCCAAAATAAGCAACATGCCCATGTATGAAGCACCACATTGTTGTGCAGTAGCAGATGGCACTATGTTTCCATGGTAACCAAATTAAGGTTTCATTAAATTGTTAGGGGCCTATATCATGAAGGATGATGAATAAGTAACACATGAAGTCTGGGAATAGTTGCAGTATTAGCCTATTTAATAATACGAGTAAAGTGGCTTGCAAAACCATTCGCCAGCGTTACGTATTCTGGGTACAAACAAACTCAACTACTTTTCTCTCGTAAATCAATGCAAATTTCACAGATATGTCTTATGAGAGGAGAGCGAGCGTAACACATTAAATCGCATTAAAAAGCCAAGTTAAATCTGAAACGGTGTGTCGCGCGCTGACTGCTGCGTTCATATTATTTTCATCATCTCGCGCATATTTTGGAGCGTTTCATAGCAGGGCTGCAGGCGGGCGGGCGCGCGCGCTCGATGCAATATATTTTACTTGGAGACCGAAGTCTGAGGCAGCGCCATCCTGTGATTTTATTTCCATGCCAACTTGAACCGGGTTAGTTTTTGGAACTGTTTCCAACCGAAATGTACCAAGATCTCGCTCATCATAAGTCTTCACAGTGGTGCTGAACTGTAGCCTTCGCTGTCTTCACTGTTGAGCGCTCGTCAGGGGAGCGGACCTGCATCCTAAAGCAAACCTTTCTGAGACATTGCAGTCCTGTCACGTCTTCGGCTCTCCTATTTGCTTCCACCACGAGAGCGGAGAGAAGAAGAAGAAGCGGCTCAACGGTGGTGACATGGCAAGAAGCAGCATTATTTAAAGTGCTCAATCTTCTGCTCTTTTAATCCCACTGCAGCAACCTGAGTGAGTAGCGCACATTTCTGCTCAGTTAATGCCTCTGATATGGATCCGGACGCGGGCGGTGGTAAAGCCAGACAAAGGGGAATGCTAATAGATTGCATTTTAGCGCACTGGATTATCATTATGTGTTAATTATATATCCGACAGCCTAATATAATGGCATGAATCGCTCTTGGTAAGCTAATGGACTATACGTTGTGTTTAGCTTCCATAAGTTCAGCTTTTTCATGCGGTGCTTGAATGGTTTCCTTATGTCTGTATTGGATACTCAGTTCAAAGCTGGATCTGATCTTTGGGTCTGTTCTGTCGAGAGAGCAATGTGATTTTATGGGCTGGATTTCAATTTAAGTTTGTCTTCATATTTTTTATTTATCTTGTTTGGTTTACATGGATTTGCAAAATAAGAATATCATTTTTCGTATATCATACTTTACCTCAAAGTGCTAGAAAAAAATCTGTTACCCTAAATATTTGCTTGCAATAATATGCTTTGCATGCATTAGTGGCGGCCTGAGGGAGCTACATTATTTCAATGACCTGTATGCACATACCCCTTCAGCAATCAATATAACCTAGGTCTTATTAACATCACATTCCTAAGTGCCCTGCTGTGCACATTAGCTAATAGGTGCTCATGGAAGAGGGAGAAAGAAATATTTTCCATGGAGGTCAAATTGATATTCCAGAGTCATTAGCTGATTTAGAAACTAAATCGAAACCTCTAGAGAAGCATTATGCCTTTAAATGGATTATGTCACATTTTGCATCTTCTCAATATCACTTTAGTAAATGCAGCAGGCATACTTTTAAGTCAGTATTAAGCTCTGGTGCATTTGCTGACGTTGGTAATTGAAGCCTTAATTTTTTATTTCGACTATATTGTTTGCAGTAAAAAGCTGCAGTCAAAACTGAGCTGCATTATGCTCCGTCATACAGTATAGATGATAGCCTCCCCTATTCTTCAGTATTATCACAACTAACTTGTCAAAAGTCAACATAATTGGAATTGAGCAGTTGTTCATCATCCTCTCTGTATTCACACCACTAAAACTGTTGTATTTTTTTCAGTGCAGTGAAGGAGCTCTTGAGGCTATGCACTTGCCTGCATTTGGTGAAAGCATGTTGTGGGTTACACTGCTAAGCACAATTGCACTTGGATGGATCGACACCTATCCCTCTACTTGATGATTCAGAAGAAATAGACGAACCTTGCTTTGAGCCCTGCTACTGCGAAGTGAAGGAAGGCCTGTTTCACGTTCATTGTGACGGCAAAGGATTTACAAATATTAGCCAAGTCTCACAGTCATGGCTTAGACCATTCAAGCTCTACCTGCAGAAAAACTCGTTACGGAAGCTCTACTTCAACAGTTTTTTGCACTTGAACAATGCAGTGGCCATTAATCTGGGCAATAATGCCCTGCAGGACATCCATGTTGGGGCTTTCAATGGTTTGAGCTCCCTGAAGAGGTTGTACCTTCACGAAAACAAGCTGGAAGTGTTCCGGAATGACACATTTCTCGGACTGGAGGGTTTAGAATACCTTCAGGCAGACTATAATGTTATCAAGAGAATAGACAGTGGGGCGTTCCGAAATCTCCACAAACTCAGAGTGCTCATCCTTAATGACAATTTAATACCCATGCTGCCGGCGTTTCTTTTTAGATCTGTCTCTCTGACGCACCTTGACTTGAGAGGCAACCGACTAAAGACGTTGGCTTATAAAGGGATTTTGGAATATATCGGTCGCAGTCTTATGGAGATCCAGTTGGAGGAGAACCCTTGGAACTGTGTCTGCGATATCATCCAGCTCAAGGCCTGGTTGGAGCGGATTCCGTACACTGCAGTTGTTGGCGAGATCACGTGCGAGTACCCTTTCCACCTCCACGGAAAGGACCTCAGAGAGATCAAACGCGGTGAGCTTTGTCCCTTATTAAATGATGGCGAGATTGACTCAACTCTAGCCGTCCTACACTTACCATTCTACACAGGGAGAGCGAGGCCTACAAAACCGTCATCTATAGTCTCACCGAATCAAAACACTGTCTCCTCTGTGGAACAAAGAGAAAGACCTCCAAAGCCAACAAAAAGACCCAGGCCCTCAAAGACACCACCAACACCACGCAGTGTTTTCCCTAATCAGCCGCCTGTCGCCGGATACCAGACACGGCCGCCTATACCTATCATTTGCCCCATTGGATGTACCTGTAACTTGCATATTAATGACCTAGGTTTGACAGTCAACTGTAAGGAGAATGGGTTTCGGAACATTTCCGAGTTGATGCCTCGGCCCTTGAATGCCAAGAAGCTTTACTTAAGTGGAAATCTCATTCAGAGAATATACAAGTCTGATTTTTGGAATTTCTCCAGTCTTGATTTATTGCACTTGGGAAACAATCAGATATTTTACGTTCAAGAGGGGGCTTTTGTTAATCTCCCTAATCTGAGAAGCCTTTACCTGAACGGTAATAGTATTGTTAAGCTAACTCTTGATATGTTCCATGGTTTGCACAGCCTTGAGTATTTGTATTTTGAGTACAACGAGATACGAGAAATCCAGCCGGCTGCCTTCAGTTTAATGCCCTCCCTGCAGCTTGTCTTTCTCAACAACAACCTCTTGCGAACATTGCCCGTGGGAACGTTTGCGGGTAGCTCGCTGACACGCCTGAACCTGCGGAACAACTACTTTCATTGCCTCCCAGTCAGCGGCGTTCTAGAACACCTGCATGCTGTGGTCCAGATCGACCTAAATCAGAACCCCTGGGACTGCTCCTGTGACATCATCCCTCTCAAAGAGTGGCTGGACACGCTGAGCTTAGTGGTCATAGTCGGAGAAGTGGTGTGTAAGACCCCCGAGCTGGTCTCAGGAAAAGATTTACGCTCTCTGAATTCTGAAGTGATTTGCCCTGAGCTCCGACAGTCCTCACTGTCTCCTGCCGAATCAGATAGTGGGCTTATCACTACGTATCCCGAGGTGGGGCCTCACCCGCCGAAAGGTGCCATACCCCTCTCTGTTCTCATTCTCAGCCTGCTGGTTCTGTTCGTGTCTGCTTTCTTTGCTGCGGCAGCTCTTTGCGCATATGCTCTCAAAAAGCGTGAAAAGCTTCCCTTTAGGAAGCAAGGGGAAGTGGGCCTGGCAGGCATTCAGATGGAATGTGGGATATTCACAGAACAGCCACCAACCTTACCAGAAACGCCTCCTTCCAATCATGTGTACGATAGCATCGGTGCTCCCTCTTCGCACATGTGCAGCAACCCCGTTTACAAAAGCGGACAGGAGGAGTCGGGGCAGAAGCATCCGTTCTCAGAGACAAAAGAGAGCGGTTCACACTATAGAACACTGGTGGAGAAGGAAAAGGAGTGGACCATGGCCATCTCCAGCTCTCCCATTAACACTATTGTCAGCGTCGGCCCGCCGTGTGGTGACATTGCCGGCTTTCATGAAAACGGAATACTCTGTCCAACTGTCATTGATAGCCAAGGTCCCACGCCCAAGGTGGGATTAGTGGACAGTCTTTTTGGCACGAATCCCAGTTTAGCAACCTGCCTGACAGACACACGCATTCTCCCTCAGAGTATCCACATGCCAAACAGGATGCCAGACAAAAGCAAACGATCACAACCACAGGGACAAGGACAGGATGTCCTAATCAAACCCAAAGTGATTACCCTGAGCTGAGGGCTAGACTCAAAACAAAGATGGATTACATTGATATGCTGGAGAGGTCATATCAATTCTAAGACATATCAGATATAAGACTGCACATCCAAAATGAAAATGGTAAGATGGAAAACGAATTCATGATGGTACGGCTTTCCCTCAAGTTGCTCTGGAGGAAATCCCTTGTTCAGATTTGTTAAAGTGCCTTCATAAGAGCAGCCAGCAATGTTGTAAATGAGTATTTTTGTATCACAGTTTTATTTATCTAAAATACATAGATTTACATTAGAAGGAAAAGGATCAACTGCTGTTTCCAGACTTTGCAATGTTGGTAAACGTGAAGCAAATTATTCGTATGAATGCAGGGCGTGCGGTCTTGGCTTTTAACTCGTTTGCATCAAAAACGTCTGAGATATTTTTTATTTAACTAAAAATTGTCTATCAGCAATAGAGATACTGCAGTTATTGTATAACTGTTAAGTGCTTTGTTGAATCTGTTTTTTCAAATTGAGTAGATTGTCTTTATCTGGACTTTTTGAATGGTTTTATGGACCAAGCTAAGGTCAAAACATGTAAAAGATTGGGAACTATCGATCATGTTTAGGGACGTACCTTTCCATGGTCTATCTCACATAGGCAAAGGCAGATATGTGCATATATTTATTCTTAGATTTCAGTGTTGCAATTATTATTGTTAAACATCATGTTAAATCAGTGTATAATGATTATGCCTCTGGTTTAGCCTTCCTTGAAAAAATAACCCATGAATTCAATAAAGGGTGCTAAACTCAGCCAAGTTCTGCAAACTGTACCATTTTGAGTTGCAGACATGCAGATTTTGGCATCTGCAGCATACACACACACACACAAACAGCATTTTATCCACATGGTTATAATATGCTTCAAAATAGATTCAATAGAACAAAGTGTTTCAAACGAGACCTTATATCCTGGAAACTAGAAAACATCAGCGTGAAATTTGTGAGAGATTGCATGATATTGACACAGTCAATTTGCGAAAGACTCTGTCAGGTCACCCACATACCTGGAGGAGAGGAAGCAGAGAATATGTGCAGCATTCTTATAGCATCCTCTGCAGTCTTCAGTCCCCTGAGTGTCCATGGGAGGGCATCCGTTAGATACACCTATTCACCATGCATAAGCTGGCTTAACCTAGTTACGCAGCATTGCGTAAGGGTGAAAAATACCTTTTTTGGCGTCACACTGTAAAAACCTTGACTAAAGCCAAAACTGGAATGAGATGAAGCTGAATATTTATGAATATCAAAAGTTCCATCATCCCGTGATTTGACTTTTTATTTTATTTATTTTTGATTCCTCACCTCATTCGCATGATCTTATTTTTGCTTTTATAATTTCTCGTCTCATTGGATGAAATGCAGTTACAAACCTCCACTTAGAGCCAGCTACACATATTCCCATTTTAGGCACATAGAGCTACAGTAAACATTAAAGTAATGGTGTGTCTTAAAGGAATACTCCACTTTTTTTGGAAATTATTGTACCACTCCCCCAGAGTTAAACAGATGGGTTTTACTGTTTTCGAATCCATTCAGGGGATTTTCTGATATTAAGAAGAATATCAGTAACCAGACAGTTTCTGGTCTCATTGACTTCCATAGTATATTTTTTTCCAACTATGGAATTCAATGAGACCAGAAACTGTCTGGTTACTGATATTCTTCTTAATATCAGAAAATCGGCTGAATGGATTCGAAAGCGGTAAAACCCAACTGTTTAACTCAAATTTTTTTGCAACTACTTCCATAGTTGGAAAATAATATGGAAGTCAATGAGACCAGAAACTGTCTGGTTACTGATATTCTTTTTAATATCAGAAAATCGACTGAATGGATTTGAAAACGGTAAAACCCAACTGTTTAACTCTGGGGGAGTGATACAATGAGCCTATTTCCAAAAAAAGTGGAGTATCCCTTTAAGTATGAAAGTGTGTGCCTGATTGTTTTAGATGCTCAAAAAAGGGTTTTGCTATTGGTCCAGCTTCTCCTGAAATTGTCCAGTCGACAATCTGAACGTCCAAGGACACGCGTGTGAAAGGAGGGTACCGCCAGAGCCCCGGATGATCTACCCTTATCGCGCTGCCCCTGTTTATTTTTGCTAATGTTGTACTTGGCAGAATCCATCCCTCACAGGCCATCCATCATTTACACAGTTGGACGTTTATAACGGCATTTCTGCTTCTTGCGTACAGACCTGCTTGTCACAGAGAGCAGCTTCCTAACCACCTTTCCTCAGTGATAATTCACAAAGCTTTTGTCCAAAGTATGAGGAGAGATAATCCTCTCAATGCCACTCCAGTAACCCTCATTATACGCCTCTGCTACCCAATCCCACAGACGGCCTGGCCAACTGATCCTGTATGCAGAGAATGCGATCGCAGGGGCAGTCAGCTGCTCTGCTACATAGTGCTCATGTGCCTCGCCAAGACAAAGTGGCATTTAACCAAGAGATCATGAACAGAAAGAAATGGCCAAATGTGAAATGACAGCTTATGTTTAATGGTTGATTCAATCTAACTAACCAGCAGTTACTTTCTTTGAGAGTATTGTGTGACTATTTTTTATGGAAATGCTCCTAACATGAAGTGTCATCATTATGAGGTTAATAATTACTTCTGTAAAATGCTCTCAGAACAGCCATTTAACAAAACACTGTTATTATGAATTCTGAACACGAACATATGGCGAATGAATGCGAAAATGTAATGCGCCGCACCACGGATAATGTGTTTCCAACACGTAAATGAGCCACAAAGTACCTGCAGAATTTTCAATGGGATGCAATTAGTCAGCAAACGGCGTGTGTCGTTGCTCTCTGACATTTGCAAGACTGTGGCCTTTTCCTCTGGCTGTCACGCCTGTAATGTGTCTGCTCAGACATGCCGTCAAAACCATTGCCCCTTGAGAAAATTCAGGGACACCATAGTGCAGGCAGTTGTCATTTTACTTAGTTGAAAAGCTGGACAGCTTGGACATGGTTCAAGTGTTCCACTGTCGTCAATGCTGTTTTTTTTTTTTTTTACAAAATTTATCTCGGAGCAGAAAAATCTGAAAAACATTTGCACTGGCTTGCATTTAGATGCGCTTCTCTTTAAGAACTAGGCATGCTATTGTTCTGAAAAACCTCAGCAAACGCCTTTCTAATACTGATAATACCTTTCTATATCGACCAATATTGCTGTGGTATTGTGTTGGGTGATATTTGCTGCATGTGGTTTGTGCTTTAACCTTTCAATATATTGAAGTTTTTTTTTTTAAGAAAAGAGGAATAATAAGAATGTGCTTGAAAAGGGACAGGCAGAGACAGAGAAAAAATGGAAAGTGTCTTTAGAAACCACACACACATCTTAAGTCGTGAGATATAAGGTTTTACACAGGTCACTATTTTATTGAACCAATTTAATCCCAAACCAAATTGAATCCCTATAGTGATCACTACACACTATACTACACTATACTGTATTTAGGTTTATTCAGTGAACAATTGTTTAGATGTTACCACACGAAGAACATTTTTTCTAGTAGAGATGCAAAATGCATCTGTACCATACTGGTGTGGCCATTATAATAATTTTCAAGAATTAATGAATATTGGATATTTAATGAATATTTACTGAGTGTCAGATCATGCCAATGGTTAATCTTTAAAAACACAAATTTAATAACACTCTTAAATGGATTTTTATTAGTGAATGAATAAATATTCATTTTTCATACTGTACAAGATACCTAAATTCACTTGTAGAATTTGAAATTATTTATTTTTATTTATTATTTATGTAGAATTTTTTATATTAATATTGCCATTTATTAGTTAATATTTCTACTTTTGAATTGTAAAGAATTGTAGAATTGTAATTTTGAAGTGTCCCTATTTAGAATGTTTTCAGTGTACTTTTCTTTTACAACACTACAGTATAATGTCTTTCCCGCATTCGCATGTCACTCTGTGACTCACATCTAGCAGATTGTCAGATCAGCTCAGAAACCCTGACTGAATAATAGAATGTCATTGCTAGTATAGGAAATATTACCTCACACGCACACTTCTTTAAATGTACAGCTGGTGCAAGAACAGGCTCGTGCTTTGTATGCTGTACAGGTTCAATCTCTGTTTGAAGCAGCTTTGACACCATACTGAGAGCTTTGTCTTGGGAAAAGAGAGTAGGATGCTGTCAAACCAGATTTTTTTTGTTCTTTACTTTTCTTTCTTTATCTGGAATTAAACTCTGCCAGCAAGTAGAAAAGTTGTATTTTAGTGTCTGACGAGTGACTTTTTATGCCCAATTTCTTGGTACAGCACGCCGGTGCTGATACAGTTAGTGTGAGCTGGTTATTCCCTGTCCATGGTGCTGAATTTCTTTTGTAAAGGATAGAGGAGGTATCAGCAAGGCGTTCTGCAAGGCTCTGTGCTGTGCTGTGCAGCTTTTGCGGTGTGCTATTTCCTGCAGTGGGAGCTGTTTTTGTGCATTTGAGGATGAATCTAGAATCTAGTACACTGTGATGCAGCAATCTGCACCGTCTCTTAAGTCCATCATCTGTTGTAGTTCTTGAACATTTATGGGAGATCTGTCAGTGTACTTGTGTGTTTGTCTTGGCGGGGAGGGCATTGATCTGACCTACGGTATTAACGGAACACCAGTCACAGTAATTACAGGTATTCATTAAGAAAACTTGATCAGCGATCAAGGGGGAGATTAAATGAAAACAAAGCAAATTATATGTGGTATTTGTTTATTTGAATTGATTTGAATGTCAATATTTTAAAATTTGAAAGTAATGCTTTTTATCTCTGATATCTGCCAATGGGTTTATTGGAAATCATTACAAACGAGGCTTTTTGGTACTTTAGACAGCGGGAAATGGTTTTAAACTGCACTTTATTTTTAATTAGGCCTATCTGTTATTCTCAATGGAGAATTTAGCTGATGATGATTTTTTTTTCTTTTCCCAGCAGCATGTTTCCTGGAAATATCTCTCACCTAGAAAATTCCTAACATCTTTCTTAATCTTATATAAAGGGAGAAAGAGACAGACATGCAACCACAAAGCGATTGTGAGTGATGATTTTTATTATGCTAATAGTAAAATGCTGAAGTCTCCACAGAGATGTTTATGCTTGTGTCAGAGTGAGCTGCTGTGGGGAGGAGGGAACTAAATGTCGAAAGCAAACATAGAATGAAAAAATCAAGCAGAAAAAAGCTCAAATGAACAAAGGAAGCTCTTTGTTTTTTTTTAATCTCCTCCACGTTTCATGTCCTACTCAAGTTATGCTAGAAAATTATGTTAGAGATCATGTACATGAAACGAGAGAGTGAGTCCTTGATGTGATAGTGTCGACATGGATGACGGCAAATTTAATGCGCAACAGTCGGATTACGGAAGTAAAAATCCTATTATTTCTCCATAGGGGAATTAATTTTGAACTATGACTTACAAACCTTTAAAGACAGACCCACTGTGAACTTCAAGGTTGTTAATTGATGGTATATGGTTTTGTTTTTAAATTGTGTTTAGTGGAATTCCTGGTGAAAAACTACATTACTTATGATTCTGCAGAGAAATCTCCACCAATCAGAGAATCAACATAAGCAAATCTCTCCAAAAGAACACTTTCACACATTCCCACAAGCATTCACAGTAGAGCCCGAACCGAGAAAAGGATTTTGAAGGCCAATACCGATACAAATATTTTTGGGTTTTAAAATCCATATATTCCGATATATCGACCGATATTTTTTTATTTTAATTTTTTTCAGAAACGTGCAACAAAACATTATAATATTTCCCTAACATTAGTTGTTTGTAATTATTTATGAGTTTTAACTAAAATAATATGATAATGCATTTTAAAAGAAACTTTCTTTTTATTGTCAGCTTTGTGGTTAGCTAGTCTATGATGAGCCATAATTTAGCAATGGCTAACGTCATACTGCAAATTGTAAAACATACATTTTCAATGTAACAGGCCAAGGAGAGATGATTCGTCTCATTGCTATAACTGTCACGCACTATTAAAGAAATACTTCAGTCACATTGTCAAAAGTTAAAAGGACAGTCAGTCAACTACACTGTAACAACATAACGTAATTATTACTAGCTAATTCCGCTTCACTCTCGGCTTATTTAACAGCAGCAAAACTGGACATGATAGTCACAAATGTTGTCATGCTTATTTGAGTAAAGAGAATGCATGTCTCGTGACCAACTCAACGAATGTTGTCAACAGGGATGGTGTAGAGTCCCCTCTGGTGGACAAACTATACAACTCCAACACTCATGACATGGTTCAAGCGTGTTTTTATCCGTTTTTATTTTATTTTTGAAATATTCATTTATCGGCCATTATAACTGCCGATACCGATATTTTGGAAAATGCCTAATATCGGCCGATAATATCGGTCTGTCGATATACGGTCTGGCTCTAATTCACAGGGACTGTAGTTCTTTCCCTCGTTAAAGGAGTCATGAATTGAGAAATCAAATTTTCCTTGATCTTTTAATATATAAGAGGTCATTGTACTATAAAAATATCCTGTAAGTTTCAGAACTCAAAACTTCCAAGTTTTATTGAAACTGCCCAAATGACTAATTTTGGATTTTGTCACATTATGATGCCTACTTCTACATCATCGCCTCTTTAGCCCCACCCATCAATTCACCCATGTCATGTAACTACTTCGTACTATATTTTATTTCATTTATAAATTTAAATTATTTATATTCAACATTTACATTCATATTTAAATCTTATTTTATATATAAATCTGAGATGCAAACACAGGATTACTCCCGCACCAAAATGAAAGAGATGCCTTTGAAGATTTCAAGACCTTTTGCAGTGCCAAGCTGTGGAAAAACAATCTTTGCATTGCCTTCCTTGTGATAATCATATTAAGAAAGTGTAAACTTTATTTTAACGAAGATTCCAGATCGCGCCAGTAAAGACACTGTTAATTTGTTTGCTTGTGGATGAACGTTTTTAACAAGACACAATTCAACGCTTTTTCAGCATGTAAATAAACGATGACGCAGTTCCGAGTTCCGACTATATTGGATCCGACAGCAATGTCGCAACACACAAGTGAGTAACTAACTTTACCATGTGTCAAAATTGCTTTGTCTGAAACAGATTTGAAATGTACTATTTACTATTTATGTAAATCTATTATCGATTTATCTATTTACTGTATGCTGAAGTCAAACTGAATAGTTAGGCCATGTAGAACATTGCATGACCAAATCGTAACCCTGGTCTCACTTGTCAGAGACAGTGTTAGTACCAACTGACGCCGATATCTATGAACTTTTAAAGGGGTGATGAACTGAGAAATCAAATTTTCCTTGAGCTTTTGACATCTAAGAGGTCATCATATTATAATAATATCCTGTAAGTTTCAGAACTGAAAACGTCCTTGTTAGTCCAATAAAAGCTTTTATTGACACCAGGCTCAGCAAACGACTCGTTTTTAAAAGTGGGGAACTATGACGTTAAAGAGGATGGAACACCACCGATTCGTGCATTACATAGCTAAAAAACACAGATTCCTACCTTGTGAATGACAAACCGATCGAAAGTGAAACTCATTATAATATGCGAAACAGTTTTCCACTGATTTCCATTACACGAGAGTAGATGTTAAAACTTTATGCTGATTTATACTTGGCTTTCACCAAGGTAAGCAAAACTAAGACGTAGATTCACAGTAAACTATGCTTCATCCATTTACACTTCTTTCCATATGGTGGTGTGACAGTGTACTTGCCGCGTCAGCACACACGACGATTGCAATAGTAGTGCCGTCTCCCTAGTGGACTAACAACGACAACCGTCTGGATTGAGCCGAGTAGGGGACATCTCTAGGGTCTTCAAGTGGGCACCTTCCGTCTTCAGTGTTTCGTCGACTAGCCCACGACACCTCAAGAGGGCTCGACAGTGACTCTGGCGTCACTCACAGCAGTGGGTGTTTACTTTCAAGTCTTCAATGCGAGATGCCCATAAAAACCGAGCGTTTTTGAGCTAGGCTCAAAACTAGGGTAGAAGATAGACATACTTATTCATTTTTATGTTTTTTAATGTAAAAACCAAAAGAACCTCATAAGTTGACCTCAGACAACAATATAAACAATTTTTAAAAGCCAGTTCATGACCCCTTTAAGGTAAGATCACTTTGTTTCTGGTGTTTTGATCTATTTAAATATCTAAACATTACTGTGAAGAAGAAAAAACTTTTAGATCTCAATCTGCATATACGAGGGACATTGGTTATGCTCATCTTTGTTACCCAATCATAGCAGTGGGCGTTTTTTTGCAACTCTTGAATGTGACACGCCCATCAAAAATGAGTGTTTGAAAAAGAGATTCAAAACCAGGAGTGAAAATAGCTTATTACTTCTAGGATGTTTTTTGATGTAAAAATAACATTATAAATGGGCATCAGAGAGCATTAAGAGAGGGATTATTTTTTAAATCCCTAAGGGTATTTTTATGAATAGGAAAAACACTTCCAGAACCCAGGCCACTGAAAAAGTGCACTCTTTTAGGAAATATGTAAACAGCATGATTGACCAATCAGAATTAAGTATTCCAGAAAGCTGTTTTATAAAATAATATACTTCGGTAATGATGAGAATTCAATAACAATAGTTTCCATAATAAGCTAATTACAAAAGATTCCACTGAGCAAGATAAGACCATAACTAGCAAAATGTACAGGGCACAGAGCAATTAATTATTAAATATCTTGTCAGAAATAGTTTCGCTATCTTAATGTTTGTATAAGCTAGGCTATACCTGAAGCTATGTAGTGTTTCTGCATGATAAGACATAACAATAATAAAGAGCGTTTTTTTTATTTTTTCTATATTGGATGCAACAATATAATTACAAAGATAGCATGATTAGAGTCTTGTGCCCTACCACCTCAAAACTTTGCCGCTTCAATTTCTTTTTCAGTCAATCCCAAACCAATCAAAATATCTGCGGAGAGGCATATCCACTCTCTGGTTTTTCTTCCCCACCATTTTCCTTCGTTTAAATGAGAGTGCTGACCCCATTAGATATAAAAAAAGAAGAGAAGACAGACTGCGTTCATTTTGAGAAGAGTGATTAATTACAGATGTTACTGAGACAATGAAATATAGATCATACCGACTGGGACTCCAGCCGGGTTTACTCAGTGTCAGGCTCTTCCAATTTTGATCAGAAGGAAAGGAATTTATTGCCGAGCTCTTTGGCACAGGTTTTTGTGATCATTAACATTCTCTTCAAAGGCTTGCATTCTGACCAAAAAACAGAAATAATAATGAAAATAATCCACCCAAAAGGAGAGAAGGAAAGCTGTGACTTAGTGTGATGTGTTGTGGTAGATTTATCTAGATTTTTTTTTTTTTTTTTTTTTTGGAGTGTTGCAACTCATTTGGAGCTTGTGTGGCTTGTGTAAATGGCGTTCTGAAATGAAATCTCTAAACCAAATCCTTCGAGTCGAGAGAACGAAATGGAAACGAGAGGATGTGTGAAGGGAAAAGGCGGGAGAAGATATACTTTGCATGGCTGAGATAAAGGACAGATCATTAGTCAGGGCTCTTAATATAACTGCAGGAACAGGAGAGCATGGCACTGCCAGTTCTTAGACATTTGGGATCTATTTCCATTTTATGTGTACTTATTTCATAACCATCTGCAGATGTGAAAGTTTACGTTTAATGTGTAATTTACTTTTACACTGATGACATGACTTTGGGTTAAGCTGATTTTATTTAAACTTTTTGTTTTATTTCTCCATCTTTTCCTGCATATTTTTAATTTCTCCTGGAAAAACAATGACTAATATCTGAGTCCACCTGCATTTTGGAACATTTCCAGAGGAAACATTGTGCCAAAAAAAGCTATTTATTATTATGACAAAATGCAAATTGTGATAAACACTGGGTATTATTAATCAGATGGAAATTGAATAAGTGTTCTTTTTATAAATAGCATACACATAAGTGGACACTTTAAAATTAGCTTTGTGCAGGGTTAGCTTTTTTTCTTTTTTCCAAAAACTCATTGATTATAGATAATAGATAGATAGAGATGAGATGGATGGATAGATAGATAGATAGATGGATGGATGGATGGATAGATGGATGGATGGATAGATAATAGATATCAAACTTTCCACAAAAAGATTAAGCAGTTAACTGTTTTAACATTCATAATAATAATAAATTCCTGAAATAAGTTTCTTGAACTCCAAATCAGCATATTAGAATGATTTCTGGGATCATGTGACTGATGATGCTGAAAATTCAGCTTTGCAGTCACAGAAATGTATTCCATTAAAAATATATTAAAATATAAAAAGTTTTAAAAGTTTAAATTGTAATAATATTTCAAAATATTTTCTGCTCAAATGATACTTTCTTCAAAAGCATAAAAAAATCGATACAAACCCCAAAACTTTGGAATGGTAGTGTATTTTGCAATTTCATGTTTCAACCACAGATAGTAGGTCATAGAGGTCAACGTTCTGGAGTGCATCTTTGAAGAGAAAGATCACCCTAAAATGTTGTCCCAAATCATAGGGGGTAGGCTAATCCATCAGCCGGAAGTTAAAGCCTCGCGAGAGCCGCCATTGTAGCAGAACTCACCTGCTGTTAGCATTCCATTGACTCCTATTCATTTGGCGTCACTTTGACAGAGAAATAACTTTACATTTGAGGTGTCCAAAGACTTAATTTGTCCATTATTTATTTCTAAAGAAACATCAACAATGTCTATAAATTCTCCATTACCATGTATCTTAGGTTATGGCTCCGTAGAAACATTTTTTGTAAAAAATAGGCTAAACAATAGGCTAAAAGGTTTTGGGATAGCTTGAAGGTGAAGTAAATAATAACAGAAATTACATTTTTGGGTGATCTATCCTTTCAAGGAATCTAGAAAGCTTTTGCTGTATTAACTGCTGTCTGACTGATATCTGACCAGTTAAAACATAAAAAGCTATTTGTGGGTTAGTTTGAGAAGTGTAAAGTCACCAAGAATACAAACTTGATTATTATTATTTTTAAAATGTTTATTATTTTTAAATAATTTATCATTGCACACATCATTTTTTTATATGTAAGTAATAAGGTCCTGCAACCACAGCACTTGCCTCGAATGTGTTGCACTTATTGCTTTTATAAAACGGTTACCACACAATAAAAATATTAAAGTAAAACAAAAAGTATTATTGCAACTTTCATGAAGTAAAATCACTAAAAGCTTTCCTTCCACTAGAAAAAAATAGTCCCTGACCTGTGAACAGCAACAACGCTCCAATGTGTAATATGCAAAAAAAAAAAAGCTAAAATAAAAATAACATAGAACCGCAGTGTTGCACAGTGATAAGTAGAGATAATAGTTGGGTAAAAGCGGCTCATAGCTATGTTTTAACATGAATAAAGCACAGCTATTGACCAATCAGAATCAAGGATCGGAAATAACTGATTCATAATAATATGTCATCAAAAATATTCCCTTTAACCCTAACATTTAACACTTTACAACAACAACTCTTCTCCCATGACGTGTGGAATGACGGGACAATAGACGGGGCAGGGCAGGGAAATAATCTCTCCACTCCAGCAATCTGTCACTCATTTAACACAATTAGCAAATGACAACAATACAACGATCAAATCAATTCCCAATGGATAAAATCCAGGCCTAGATGTTTTTCTCATTTGTGCTTCAGTCATATACACAATAGGGAAGAATTGGAACTTATACAATATAATATAAAACTGATCTTTCTTTTGTAATTCATTAAAAATCCAACCTTGAAATTCCAAGGATAACACAGTATTTTTAAAGTGAATTATAATCCTATATTGCATTACATACTATAGTGGAATTATGGATTTAACACCAAATTCTTTAAATATATAGTTTAATGCCAGTAAATCTGCTCATGTAATTTATTTTTGCAAGACTAGTAATTCAGTGTAGTGGAGCAGGAGTGACACCGTAAAGTATTTTGCTGGATGCCTTCAGAATGTTGATGACGGTTTGTTGGTGTCAGAGGGATGAGTTTGCAAGAGTCATAATGAGAGTGAGAAGATTCACCATACACTCATTAGCAAGGCTACCGTCAGTGAAAGGAAATTTTGTACAGTGTCAAAAAAAAAAGTGCACAAGCTTGTCCCATAATGCTTCAAATAAAAGCTTAATGATTTCCTCAGTTGTAACGCAGGCAAGAGTTTAGCGGTCTCCATTATGAGTCTTTTTCATTTTCCTCAGAGGAGGGCAGGTTATTGTTCACATCATCACTAGTCTCAATTCCAGAACGGTTAGTTTCAGAGAGCCCAGCGGCTTCAGGGAGTCTTCTCCGCTCTTAGGCTCGCTGCCGATCGTCTCTTAACTCTGACTGCTGGAATAACACCCTCACAGTATCAATTATTCCAGTCTCTTCCCAGTCTGACACTCGCCATTATCCTCTCAGATATCATCGCTGTCATTGAAATGGAGCCGTAGCGGAAGCGTTTGTCTACCTGGGAATTTGTGCCTGCTCATCCCTGACATGGAATGGATGCACAGATGTCACATTAAAATGATGGCTCACTCTTTTGTGACCCACGGTGTTCTATAGCCCGTCTTCTGCAACACAGGCCCCGTCGTACTACTGAAGGGCTTCTACTTTGTCTAGACTCTCTTGTGAAGACGGAGGAGGAAGGCTCAGATGGCCAAATTGATTTCGCTTCAATAAGGTGTTCACATGCATGTCACAACAGCGCAGTCTCATCCCAAAACGTCATATAACTGGACGTCTTGGGCCGTCTTTGACCATACGTGGATATCCGCCTTTTAGAGTCCCCTTAAACGTCGGTTAGAATACGCGTATCTGGATCCTGAACTCTACCCCAGACCTAAACCTACCCCGTCACCTAACTGACGTTAAAGGTAAAGCTGTCAGTTGTATGACGGCCCGGGATCGTCATATAACAGACGTTTAAGGGACCCTGAGAAAGGCGGATGCTGCAACACATTCTCACCCCAAGGCGTCACCTATGACCATGCTTCAATATTTGACACTTTAGGTCCTACGGCGATCCTACGCGTCAGTCTAACTGACGCTAAAGGGAAGCCGTCAGTTAGATGACGCGCGGTAGGTTTAGGTCTGGGTTAGGGTTGAAGCATGGTCGAATGCTTCCCAAGGCCTCAGTTAGGTGACGCCTTGGGGGTAAGAATGGGCTGGATATTGACGTATGGTCAAAAGACGTCCCAAGACTTCAGTTATATGAGTGTCTTGGGATGAGACTGTGTTGTTCACAACAGTGATATTCAAATTCTTTTGAAGTGCTTAACCTGCAGAAGAAGCTCTGTACCCAACAGACGCATTCATTCGCTCACCCGTGAATGTGAGAGAAAAAAATGGTCCGTGACTAAGCACAATCTCTTTGATTTCAGCGTGGAGGATTCTGGGAATTCACTAAGACCAGATGGATATGCAATGTTTTTCTTGAATGATTGAAATTGGGTTCAGATCAATTACAAAGAGAGGCCTTGAATTGATAAGCACTTTTTGCCTTGGTTAAACGTACACACCATCGAACGTGGGTCTGACCTTGGCCAGCGCGCATGAAAGAGAAAATGACAGTGGCGGCTACATGATATGCAGTGGTGCTGTCTTCTGCAGTCTCCTATTTAGGCCTAGTCCCCGAAGTCATTTGCAAGGATAATTAGAGAGGTACATGAATTGTATCTGCAGAGCTTCTCTCCCCGTCCTTAATAAAATATGAAGTTTTTAATGACAGTGTGGTGTTATGCACCATTCATTATTCATCACTTTACGTAACCTTTATGTAAGTCCTAAATTAATCGGAACTTCAATAAGTTTGAGGGACTTGGAATTTTGAAGGTTTACGCGTAGTTATCGAATCGCAGGTTCTGATTGGGAATGGGGACAGCCCTACGGAAATGAAGAGGCGAGCAAACATGAAAGGGAGTCCTGTGCACTAGCGCATCGTAGATGAAAACGATGAGATCAATCATTCAGTGGTATTTGTTCATGTGCTAGATACATAATCTGTTCCATACAGATTAAAAGAGATTATAGTTGTGGATCGGTCGTGTTTCAAAGCGCTGTACCTGGTTAACGGATTTCATGGCTTTGCAGAGATAGAGAGTGCGAATTTGCATTTCCCTGAAAACAACAACGGGAGAGCATGTTGTTTTAAGGGAATTAACCTTTGATGTTAATGAGGCACATTTCCAAAGCACATTTCAGCTGCCATATCTGAACTCTCCACTGCACGCTATCAGCTAGCATCAGTTGGAGCAAAGCAAACTGTTCTCCCAATCTCCCTCTCTCTTGTCTCTCTCCACAAGGCCACTAGCCAGGTTTTGTGTCCCATGAGACCAAGAGGAAGAGTTCACTGAATTATGGATGTTTTACAGTGCCAGGAATTCTGTTGAAATCTTCTGCAAATAAGCTTTAAATCACTGCAGTGTCAACGCAGATTACCTGGAAACCACTGAAATCCTTAAAATGCAGCCAAAAACTCAGCAAACCCAACAAGTACAACAGGGCAATTTTGCAGACAATGCAGCAACCGGGGCAGAAAGGAACATGTTCAGATGTGTCTTTATATTATGCTAATACTAATTTGCTTGTTTTTCAAGGAACTTAAAGGGGCGTTCACACTGACAGTGATTAAAATGTTGGAGGTCGTCTGAGCTGTTGGTTTCGACTGGGCGTTCCCTATTGCCACGGTACTGTCTGCCTTGCTATTGGTCGTTGCCCTGTCCTGTCGATGCTCATTTGCATAAAGTTGAGCTCATGAGAATAGATGACGTACGTTTGCTTTGTCTCTGTGAATCACTCTTGATGTCTGGCTAGTTTGCATGGCTCTGTTGACCCTTGCTGGTAGATGTCGTGACTTCATTTTTCTACATTAATGGCCATTTAGGCCAAATAGAAACATACAATAAATTATTATAATAGATATTTTAGTAGTGCCCAATTAATTTTAGACATTTGTAATTGGATGTGAAATATTTATACTATTTATGGCTCTTTAGGTATTAAAGAGCTCCTTAGTCGCACCAAATAAACCATTAATTGGATAAAAATGAAAGGATTTATTAAAGGGATTATACAAATAGGATTTAATAAAAGGATTTATTGATCACAAAAAAAAAGAGAGGGGAAAAGTAAATGAGGTTTGGTTGGACCTTCAGCACATAGTGTCATTTTGAGCTCCCTGTATTCAAACTCCATTACCTCAAATCACTAGAGTAACAGCAGTGGTTGTTTGCTAAGGGGAGATAACCCAAAAGCTATACCTCAACCTGAGCTTAGATATGCTGCCGCTATTGACCTCTGTGGGCCATTGTTAGACAGACAGCTACAATCTGTTCCTGCCAAAGGCCAGTTTTTAATTATTCTTATTGGGTTTGGTCTGAGCTCTCTGGGTTACTCCTCTGCATCACTTTTCCTCTCTCGACACACAGAAGTTCCAACTATTAAGGGATAGTTCACCCAAAAACGAAAATTCTGTCATCTGCTCACCCTCCAGCTGTCCCAAACACAAAATAACATATTTAGAAGAATATGGGTAACCAAAGAGTTAGTATGGGGAAAAAAAAAAATTCTATGGAAGTCAATGGGACCCATTCAACTGTTTGGTTGCTGACATTCTTCAAAATATCTTCTTCTGTGTTCAACAGAAGAAAGATATTAATATAGGTTTGGAACAACTTGAGGGTGAGTAAATGATGAGAGAATTTTTCTTTTTTGGTGAACTATTGCTTTAAATCCTAAAGAGATGTTTTTAAGGGACATCTCAATGGTGGCCATGAGAGCTCTACGTGCTGCAACTGAAGAAAACACATGCAAATAGAAAAAGACCAGCAAATTAAGTAAACATCTTTATCAGTTTGACACATGCTTCAAATTCTTATGCGCAACCAAATACAGAAACGTGCTGCAAATGGCACAAAGCTGAACTGCTGCAAAGAACACACATGCAAATTAAGAAAACATCTTCACCAGTTTGACAACACATGTACTGCGAATGCTCACAATGCAACCGAATACAGAAACACGCTATTAATAGCACAGACATGTTGCAAGGGGAACCCATCAAGTGACGAACCAGACTGGGAGTGCATATTGTTCATTCATGAGTGGTGTTGTCGATGACCTAAAAGGTGAGTTTTTTGTTTATTTTTTTATTTTTTTATTTAACAGACAGACATACAGACCAAAATAGTGCAGTAACGAACAATCTAGTAATTCCATAATTGCATAAGTGAAATAAAAGTGTGTAAATCTGTATAAGTGAGTGTGTGTGCATAAGCATAAGCAAAGTAAATGTATTATTTATTACCATCATCATTACCATCACCACCACTCCTCACTACCATCATACTGCCAACATTGTATAAGTCATTTTTTTACTTTTATTCTTTTTTGTTTATTTTAATGTCTTGATCAGCACATATGTGTTGTCAAACTGATGAAGATGTTTTCCTAATTTGCAAGTGTTTTCTTCAATTGCAGCACACTTCACCTGCCAATCAAATAAGAACAAGCTAAACAGAAACAAAGATCAGTTCGCAGATTGGAATGGGATTATTTTATTTTCTAAATTTTGCCATCATTAATGACATCACAAACTTAGTTTGAGATGTTTTCATTTTTTATACAATATTACAATTCTGTCTGGTACTGATAAGCATTTTTTCATATATGGCTGATATCTGATAATTGGCTGATTACTATTTTGTCTAACTTAAAATAAAGAAAAGAAAAATGCTATAGGTGAACTTAGTCATCACAAAATTGAATTAAATTTAATTAGAACATTTCTTTAATCATCTCTCTAGCATCTAAAATATGACTGAATATTTAAAGCATTCTGCCGTCAGAGCAGGAACATGGTGCTAGCAAGTAAATTTTTTTTTTTTCACTGCTGCAATGCAGAGAAAGATCCATCAAGACTGTACTTGATATGTCTGTTTGGTATATTGTTTATGCCTATTTCATCATCATGGCCACCACCACAGTGATTGCATCATATCTTGCGCTGAAACATTTGAACCCCCAGAATCCAGTAGAATTTCCCTTAGGTATTCAGTCGTGAGTTTGACTGCAGTCCTTATTTCCAGTATTTATATTTTTCGATTTCATTTCAACACTCAAACAGATTAGTGAGAGAGACGGGAGAGAGATAGTGAGCGTGTGTGAACATCTCATATCATTTGGCTTAATAAATGCAATTCTGTTCCAAAGTTTCAGCCCAGCCAAGTGTCGAGAGAGAGTGTGCTATTAAGCATTGTGAAGTTCAGAGAATTCCATGAGTTGCTTCACACAATGGCTTTCATCTAGATTAATTGAAAATGACTTCGGCTGAGTACAGCCTTTGCAGACACAATGTCTGCTCGGTGCTGTAATTATTATCCGTTGATTTGGACCATGCTGTACAATTTACTCTTTCTCCTCTCTTTTTTTCTCCTATCCATTATTGTTGTTTGGTAAAGTAGAAATACAATTTCACAGCTCAGAGGCTGGGTCAGGACTGGAATTATGATTAATAATATTCCACTGAAAATGATTCGGTTTTCTGTGTTGGTGAAAACTAATTACTCTTCTTAACTGTACAAAATATTGCCTCACGAGACATGGGATATTAGAGGATAAACAAAAGAAATGTTCAAAGCTATAGCATATTCCCCAAGTTTCACCCAGCGCTTTGTAATGACCTCTCAAAGGCGTATTCGTTCAGCGTGCAATTATTGATAATTCAAGAGAAATTCCTATTGAATTATTCAGAAACAGACTCACAGCTTTCATTTAACATCTCAAGCTGTCTGCTTTATGGTCCCTGTTCCCCATTCAGATAATTGAGCCAATCCATTTGGCTTGGTATGGTGATAAAGTCCTCTGTGCTTGCGAGTTTCAGTTACGACACTTGAGTTATTAATTAAGCATCTTAAATTTGGTCATTGACTGTAATGCAAGGCAGTTAAATTGCCAACAGAACCCAGTTGCACATTGTGTCAATTTACAGGAAGTTAAAAGACTTTTGTAAATGCATTATCTTTCCGACTTCTGTCCTGTAGCTCATCCCTAGTTATTCTTCCCCTTCGACAATACACTGAGGAAGAATAATCTGATCCTTTACAGAAGGAAGCACCATTTATTTATCACATGACTGCTGTTGCTTGGCAACCCAAAGCCTTTGGTTTACCAGCACAAGTAATAAATCCATTATACAGAAAAGCAAAGTAGTCTCCAAACAACAGACTTACAACTCATTCTTCCCTTTCATATTTCAACAGAGCCTATTCTTTATTATTTGATATCAAATTATTAATTAACAATGAATCCCATCTACCTACTTTATCTATCTATCTATCTATCTATCTATCTATCTATTCTATCTATCTATTATCTATTTATCTATCTATCTATCTATCTATACTATCTATATCTATCTATCTATCTATCTATCTATCTATCTATCTATCTATCTAAACCATGATGCAAGAATATGCTAAAATGTTTTACATTTTTTACATAAATTTGCACTCCAAATTCCATATGAGAAAGCAAAAAAAAAATCAGATTTGTGATAACTTAGCAAATGTATTAAAAAACAAAAATAGACTATTACTCAAAACTTCATTGAGTTTTATTACTTCAGAAATCATTCTTATAGGCAGATTATGTGCTCAAGAAACATTTCTTACTATTAACTGTGTTGAATGCTACTTACCTTTTTTTAGATAACGTAAAAATGATTTTCCCCCAGAATTCAGTCTGTCTGTCTGATAAATAGATAGATAGATAAATAGATAGATAGATGGATAGAAACTATATACAGTATATATACTGTATGTATCAGGGGCGTAGAATTTAGGGACATGTCCCTGCCAATTTTCATTGACACTTATATAATTTTGATCAAACTTAAAATATATTTATATATTGATGTCCCGTCTCCACCAATTTCAAAATCAAACCACCACTGACCACTGAACTCCTATATATATATATATATATATATATATATGTATATATATATATATATATATATATATATATATATATATATATATATGTGTGTATATATATATATATATATATATATATATATATACAAACACACAGTATAGATGGATATGGTAGATAGATATGAGTTTTATGTTTGACACAGTTATTTTGTGTTGTATGCACGTTGTAAGATCTCTCTGTAGACAACAAATGAATGTTGTCAATGCAGTTCATCTTTTCAAATCAACAATATGAGTTTTCTGTATAAGAACCTCATAGACACCTGTGAACTTGAGTTCAATCCAGACTCTTCCAATATCTGATAAGTGAGAAACAATAGCTTTACAATCTCTCTAAAGTGTCCACTTGATTTTTTAGATTGTCCCAGTGCTATCATGCTGCCGGACTATCTTGAGATCCTGTCACCAGTGTAGGTGCATTGGTGGAAAAAACTGAGGCTATCTAGGTGATAATCTGTAAAAAAAAATACCTCTGAATGTGGTGTGTGTGTGTATATAGTGTTCTGCCACATCAACCACAGAGGCAGAGAAAGTGATCCAGCTTTTAATGTTTTAGACTTCCCAGCACATTCTCTCAGTACTCGGCTGCACACATTCAGAAATGCGATCGAATGTGACCTTTTTTCCTACACAGAAGTGGGAGTATGTTTTTGAAGAGTTCATCTCAAAGCCTTTGACTTGATTACTCAAGCTGTGCTGTTTGTGCTTGCAGGCATCATAAAAGACAGAGAAACCCAGAAAATAGCAGTTTGAGAGCTACTATTCATGTTGCAGAAACACAGGTCAATGACAGAGCTAAAATGCTCATCATTGCCACTGATTGTTTTTTTTTAAACGTGTTTTATTTGAAATAAAACCATTAAATAGGCTGCCTGACATCACATGTTAAAATGTTCTATATTCCTAGCCAGTATTTCTAGCAAGCAATCCTTCACAACGTGCAAAGTAAGACACTACCCAGACGACCTTGGCACAGAGCGAGCAGAGAGCAGACTCATCTTTGTGTGTGGTCACTGGCTGTGAATGTATTCAAGGTTGGAGGACCATAGCATCAAGTGTGGTGCTTACAGGAAGGTGCGGGAAGCCCTTCACTGTGACCGAGTATACAAAAAAATCGAATTTGAAATAATGCCTAGCACCTGTATTTCATTTATTGTTTTCCTCTTCCGTAATGATGTGGGCAGACGTCGTCCTTGTGACTGTCTGCCTGCAGTGATTAAAATAATGATCAATCACAGTGTTCTGGATGGGCCCTCATCACGCTCACATTCCCACTGGGGCTCGAACACATTGATGAGAGCGGTTGATCCATTCACTAATGATTCAGAGCAGAGTTAGAGTTCGAGACTCATTACAATAACAGATGATGTGCTCTTTGATGACAAGGAATTGCTCCAAGGTGTAGTTATCGAAGAAGCCCTCACTAAAATTAACGGTGAGAAGCTGTGTTTTTGCTGGCATAATAGTGCAACCTTGAGATGCAAAGAAAACAAATGCAACATAAAAGCTGTGAGTTCCCGACTCCACTTATTCTCCGTCACGCATTCAGCCATGAAATTTCCATGCCTGCAGTTTCTTGTTTGTCAAAGGAATAGCCTGTTTCTAATGTTTAGGGATAGGAATGGCAAGTAATTTAACAATTTTTGTTTGATTTTGATTTCTCTTTAATTTCTTTCTTAACACCCCTTATTTAATAGTAAGAAATATTTGGAAAACAGAAATGCAATTTTGTTACCAATTGCTGGAATCAATAATATATGTAAACCAAAAGAAAAAAAAGCGTTCATATAAATTTCCTTTATTTCTTATAAATTACCATTGATTTATTAGCCTGGATGCTAGCCGAACTTAGCCCCGCCCACAACATTTGAGGTCGGGAAGTTCGGTCTGGACTTGGTCCGTTGTGAAGCAATGCCCAAACCAATCAAATTGTCTGGGAGGGCTTTATTCGATGATGGACAGATGATCAACCGTGACGGAACCATTACTCCAATGCTTTATTTCTTGGTCTGCCCAAAAAAACTCATTGCAAAATTACAGTGTTCAAAATTCAGCAGCAAGAGTTCTCGACTCCACCAGGTGTTCTGCTCACATTACTCATCTATTTCATGAGCTTCACAGGCTACCCGTGGCATCATGTATTCACTTCAAGGTCTTGCTTCAAACATTTAAGTCATTAAATGGTCTTGCACCCCCATTTCTGTCTGATCTACTTAACACTTACCGCCCTGCCCGGTCCCTTAGATCAGCTGAACTTGTCCATCCCTTGTTTACGGTTGTCTACTGTGGAAGGTCTTTTGGTAATGCTCCAAAATTATGGAATTCACTACCCCTTACACTTCGAAATATCACATCTGTGGCGACATTCAAGACTCAGTTAAGAACATATCTATTTAACATGTATTTTCGTATAATGTGACATATGTAGGCCTATCCTTTGTGACTGTAATGTGTGTGTGGGTTTACAATGTAAAGCAACCTTGAGCTACAGAAAGGCGCTAGGGCTATATAAATCAAACTACTTCTAATCATCCACGTCACCAAATAGCGCTTGGGTTGAATTCATTTACAACACAGGTGGCTGCTGCTGGAGAATTTAAGAGGGTTTTCACCGACGTCACGTTCTGGCAAGAGTAACCCAATGCTGCGGCCATTATGGAGGCACTTGGATGTAAAAAAAACAGCATGGACTGCACTGTTTATGTACTACTGTACACATTGTTACACTAAAAAACACGGAAAAACATGTGATAGGTGTGAAATCATATAGCGAAGGACTTAGTAAGCAAGAGAGAACGCAAACTTTTGACAAATTATGTGGTAAAGGTCCGAAGCGAGCTAGCTTCTCTAGTCGTACTGCAATTCTTCCTTCTATTTCTTTTCACGACATAGGCTACGCTCAGATTGTCAGTCCAAAAAAGTATATGAAATCCGTTTCAAGCTACATACATTTGTGGTTTGAAATCCTATTCACATATCAGGACATCGGCTTGAACAATTTCGGGTGGTATGTGACTCTCACGGCATGTAAAATGTAAACGTCAGACGTTGTTAGAGGAAACATGCTGCAAGTCACTGCTGAAACAATGCTGCGTTGTTGCAAAGTCCCGGACGAGCAGAAAATTATTATTTCTGAAACCAATTTTGAAACCGCACAGACAAGATTGCGAAAAAAAAAAGCTGTACATACCAGCCTCCTACAGTTCAGCAGCTCAATACACAGTATAGTCCAGCACGGTGGCTACATATTTCCAAGTTGTAAAATTTAAATAAGACAACATATCTATTGCAAATGCAAACCCCTCCATCAACGCAATGTCACTGCCGTATTGCCCAAGAGTTGCATGGACACACAAATCGTCTGAATCATCTGAACAGTTGCGATACACAGTGTGGACATCAATTTTGATCAGATTCCAATCGGATACAACAGATAATCAGATTTGGACAGAGAGTGTAAATGTAGCCATAGTTAACTACGTCAACATTTTAGCCATAGTCAATGCTTCATTTACACATGTGTGGCTGATGAGCTGATGCAGTGCCTCTCAACCACAAACGCCTTCTTTCAACAATGTTTTGCACTCTTCTCTTTAACTTTTGGCAGTCTATAGAACTCGAAATGTTTTTTTCCGATGCGACTGATTAATACAGACCAAAACTCTTTCAACAAAACTAATCAGCCAAATTTCCGAGTCCATTCAATTCATTGGCATTGTTTATGTTCAGTGCCTCCAAAATGGCCGACTTCTGGATTGATGATGCGTCATGAAAAGCATCTATAGAAGATGTAGACAGCACATTCATTTTAAAAGAGGAACAGGGAACCGCAATCAAGTCATCCAATTGAGTGCAGAGGCATTTTCTTTCCTGGTTTGGTTGAAACACGGCCCATAATAACAGCTCAAGCAGCAGTATCAGACTTAGCCTAGGTTTCCCCATACTGCCTTTGCGCAATGCAATTTTATTCACGCTGCTAGGCAGTCTGGATGCCATGGACCAAATTTTTGCCTAAGTGTGGGAACCAATCACAGAACAGGGAGGGAGCAGCAGCAAGACAATGACGACGTCTATATGCGACACACCGAAGCAGTATCTATAGATCAAACATGGCAGCAGACACGAAGTTACCTTTTGATAAAGCCTTAGATATTGTTCTAAGTAGTTTAGAACGCAAATAAATCTTTGACCCATCGTCTTCTTCCTCGTCTAATTTCTTTCGCTCTACATACGTCATCTGGTATAATTGAAATGATTGTCTATGAGCTACTTACAGGCGCATTTGATAGACATTTGTAGCACCACGCGTCAAATACGAGAAAATGAACATGTGGTTCTAAGACCACATCTCAATATCAGTGAGATGTGGTCTGATGTTAGACAGGCTATATCAAACTGACTTTCTGACTAGAATGAGTACGACGACGTCAGGCTACTGATTTATTTCTATAAGCCCAACATGACATCATGACTTTTGCGTAAACATACACGCCACTTTCAAGTCAAGTGGTGTATAATCTATACACATTTTGAGCTATCCGCGTGTATCCGCGTGTATGCATGTATCATATGTCTATGCCGAGTGATTTTGCGTGAATGTACACGCCGTTAAATGTCCAGAGCGAAACGAAGCAAAATGTAGATCTACATCTGTGGGGAGTGATATTTTTTTTTCTAGGATGGTAGGGGAAGAGCTCATAAATGGTATTAACCCCAGTGACGGGTAGGTTTAGGGACGGGGTTGGGGTAGGTCATATATTTATATATAATAGTAATGTAACATTAAGTCAACGGTGTTCATAAACACGCTGAAAAGCGATTATGCGTGTTGATAGCATGCCAAAAATGGAAATACGAATTGGCGTGTCATACACACGCCATTTCATGAGATCAGTCTGTTAGGTCTTAAGTACTTCATACTTTAACACCAGTATATGATCTTAGTTATTTTCATTGTTTATATACTATTATAGTAGCCTATTTATTTATAATTTAAACTAGCTTTTATTTTTTATCATTTCACTTTTCATTTTAAGATTAGTTTCAATAACTTAAAAAATCCATAATCCATTTTAGCAAAAGTGAGAGACAAAAGTTTTGAATGCTTATATCTTCTAAATGTGAATTTTGTTATTGTTTTGGAACACACCAGCTTATTCATATCCTTCGGGCTAACATATTCCTACTAAAAGCTAAAACACTTCAAAAATTACCGTCTGGAACACTATTCGAATATTTTAGTACAATTTCCATCTGCATTGAAAGAATGCATGTGCAAGAACTGTTTACAGATCTGAATGTCATGAAAATGATTCGGTGCACTGTATTGTTTTTCTGTGATGGGACTGGCCATCAGTGTCCAGAGAAGCTGAGATAAGCTCCAGCATCCCTGCGACCCTGAAAAGGATAAAGCGCTTTGGAGAATGATTGGATGGATGTATTGTTTTTTTTTAACGGAACAAGACCCGGTTCTCAGTTTCTAAACTTATTCAGACAACTGATGTTGTTCGATAAATAGCCAGTTCATAGAAGGCTGAAATGTGGGTGACCAAATCCGGCGAAAGGAAGAAAAAAAAAACTGATAACAAATGTTAATGCATGCTAATGGTAGGCTGAAAGTATGCCTCGTCCATGCACTTTCTACATCAGCATTTCCTTCCAAATTCACTATCACTAGCTCTCTCTTAAGTACTTTTTATAAAAAAGAAAGAAATTGCAGGCAAAGTGTGTGGAGCTCTAAGCTCCTCATGGCTGCAGCATATGCAGAACGATAACAAACAAATCTGCTATAAATTCTACAAACCATTTATGAATCACTTTGAAACTACATGTATTACAGAAAATGTTTCCTGTATCAGAACATTACATAGATAAACCCAGAAATGTCCAAACCAACTCTGCCCACAGTCTAAAAAAGTGTGTGTGTATATATAGGCTATATCTCCACCCTGCTATCTCTTGCTGTGTCGGGTGGAGTGTACAGCTGTGCAGCTTCTGTTTAGACTTGACTCCAGGGATGTCGCTTGACAGTAATCCTACTCCAGCCCTGATCTTTCAAACACACTTACAGCTACAGTGTACAATACAAAAACAAAGAAATGCTACAAACTCAAAATCGATTGTGACTATAAATAACGCTAACTAGCCATTTGTTAAGGATGCATAAGTGGAAGACATCCCTCACCTAGCCTGTTCAATCAATAGGCTCTCATTAATGTTATCCGTCGTCATTATCATCTTGCTGTTAAGTGCAAGGCTTAACCTTATAACAGGAGCGTGAAGTTCCTCATGATTGCATATGTTTCAGTTGCATCTCTGCACTTCTGCCATTAGTAATTCATGAGTTTCTCTTTTTTGAATTGAGCGAGGAAATAAAACCATTTCTCTGCATTTTTCATATTCTGTGTCAAAGTAATTAGGACCGCTGTATATAAAGCAAAAACTTGGTATCACGTCCTCCAGGGACAAACAGAACAAACAGGAAGCATTTTGTGTGTGTGCAACTTCCATATTTATCTCCTTACTATCTAAGCGTTTATGCATTTAAAATAATTAAACTATTTTAATGAAGCTCAGCATGCAATAACAGTCTTGGGGTGTTTAATTATTTTAATAGTTTTGATTCCGCTGTAATTCTCCACAACGTTCATCAATGGTTGAATTATATCTTCCATTTATTACAAGCTGTAATAGAGTCACAGCGTAACCATAAATAAAGGTCTTCTTGTGTTGTTTTTGAGTGTGCTTTAAAAGGCATCCACTGATGTCTACAGGCTTTAAAAAGAAAATTAATTTTGTGACGAATAAAGCATCTGCATGCATCCATTCAAAGATGAAAGAACTTTTTTTTTACCTTGGTTCATTAAATCTAGGACATTATTTTGAATTAATTTGCAGTATCATACAGGTGTAGGCAGTAAATATCAGGCATAATTCAGTTACATATTTAATGTAAATTAATATGACATAATTATAATGGAAATTTATCCTTAAAGCTGGCAGTCGCTTAGTGGGAAGAGATTTACACCATGACTGCAGCTTTAACTATTTTCTGACACAATTATATTATATACTTTTTGACATAATAATGTGGGCTGTGAGTCATCACTGTTAATTAATGCTTGATAATGGTCGATGTTGTATTGCACTGCGGGACGTCTGTGCATTCATGAGGTATTAGACAAAGCGTTCTCCAAAATACTCACTTTTAAATAAGCATTCATTTGAAACAGATCAAACTGTGAGAGACGGTGAAAAGAGCGAGAGCCACAACTCTAGTGTTGAGGAAAAGGCCTGTTTTGTATGTACAGACACAGAGCTCATTACAGAAGAGGCAGAAGCCAAATCCTTCAGTGCCCGTAGGCAGGGATTTACCGAGGAGGAGATAAAAGCTGGTTCATGATCGCAATAGAAGTACATGCTTGGTCACTGCACTTAAACACTTCATTGTTTTGGCATTCAGTTGAAATAGTGCTTTGACGAAGCTGTGTGAATACAATTGTTTCTGTCAAATTACATCTTTGTTCTCATTATAGAAAGGAGTTTTGCTGTTTCTGCGAAGAAAGTAAAACACATCGGCGGGCTGACTAAGTTGGGAAGCTGTAAGTGGGAATTTTACACGCTTCGAAACGATCGTTGTCAACACCTTCTATGTGGTTCGCAATTGCTTCTAAAATGTGTGACCTCTAGCTGCACGAACACAATTCATTAGCACGATGCAAGGGCATCACTGAAGGCTCCTGCTTAAAATAGCTGCAAAAATCATTTTGATTCATATTCTTGAGTATGTAGCTGTGCATTCATGTGGGCAAAGTATAACAAGCGATTCTGCAGAACTAACAAATTCAGTCTCCGCAGCACTTCCTTTTCTACTGTAGGCATTGACATCGATTAGATGCATTTGATTTGCTCCCCTTCATTTACTTTAATTGTGCAAGCTGTTTGTCATTCCCCAAAGAGTCAAGAATTGTGAGGAATGCGGCGAGAAATGTATCAAGGCTAGACTGCGTACATGACAGATATTCTTGTTTGACTGAGCTGACTTTGTAATCCCATGAAAGTATAACTACCTGGAGGCTGCACTTGTGTAGGCTGGTATACATTTTCTTGAAGTCTGATTACAGAATTAACAATACACTAAAAATCAAACCTCAAGGGGTGCGGATGGGACATGAGCAACAAATAACAAATATCTGGGGTTCTGTTGTTTCCCAAATGTTTAATATCAAGAAGATTGAGTATGCAGATGCACTGTATATACTGCAGAGAGCAGCCCCAGAATATCGAGATAGTGCTCATTACGGATCCCTCACCAGTAGCGTTTAATATTTGCGGAACATTGTAAAATGATGAAAATTAAACTGCTCGGTTTCATTAGCTCTATATGTTGCAGCAATAAGAAAGTAATTAAACCACTGCAGGCATTATGATGCTCCAGTTAAGAAAGAGGCCACGTTTTTTAATTTGTTTGTGCTGTAATGAAAAATGGAAGAAATGTTGTTTTAGATGGGCAAGAAGATAATGTCGCTTTTCAACCTCTCACAGATTTACAACATTCCCAGTGTTTGTTAAAATTTTGCATAAATATATGTCCTTAACACCCTGACTCCAAATGTTCTCTTATTTATTCAATTTGTAAAGAACTTACAAGATTCTTCATCAAACATTTACAAAGCAATGAGAAAGGCAAAAATACAGAAAGAAAGGAAGAAAGAAATGAGGACATGAATTTGTGCTGTGCAAGAACAGTGTATCATATTTCCAAGCAAAGTCTTATTGGTTTGTTTATTGAAGCTGGTGGAAAAACTCATTTTATGGATAGTAATAAACCTCTTTCTTTATTGAATACACAGATCAATTATAGACTGGGGAATCAAAACGGTAATATTTTCCCCCTCCTGTGAGCACAGACCCACAATTCTGCTTCGGCTTATGACAAAGAAAGGAACCTCTGTCCAGATATAAAAGAACTATGATAAAAAATAAATAAAAAATATGTTGAATTGATTCCTTTTTGTCTGCTTATTTAAAAAGAGCCCCTTTTTTCATTTTGTGTCACTGTTTCATGTTTTTCATCCATCTGTTGCCAGAAAGCTTTGGCATGCAGCTTTCATCTTTACTCTTTTCTACTTCACTATCATCTACATTTTGTTTTGTCCCCGCGAGGACAAACGTAAATGAACATACCTTGTTCAGAGAAACAGCTACATGCTGTTACAATCAGACTTGGAGAGCAGGCAAAGTAAAACTATGAGGCATCAATAATAGATTGACACTGAAACAAGCATTGGACTAGTTGGATTGAGAGATATGATAATAACATGACTCATAGGCCGGCAAGGTCACCTGACGTTCTGTAGCTAAAAAAAAAGACATAAAACAGTTCATGCACACATTCGACAGCTTCAAAAATCAGCTTTGATTAGCTATGATGGCAACTTAGCTTTGTTCAACCGAATGTGTTCTGAAATCATGTAAACCCCCTGCTGATGCCTTCCCTGTGAACTCGTAAACAACGGCTGGCTGAATTTTCAAATCTGCCGATTTGATTAACGTCAAAAAACAATAACCATCAATTACTTTCACAGCGACTTCCTGACAGCCAGTTGCCCATGCGCTGCGATATTTGATTTCACATTAACCAACTGCTTATATGAATTGTGGCACATTTCATGCTAGCTGGCAGCTCACTATCTCTTGGTAAATCTGTTTCTTATTAATGTAAATAAGTGGCTATTGTGACATCCTCTGGAGAAAATTAAAACACACTTGTATAGATTTTTATGCTCTTTGAACTATTAGATTGTTTAAACATTTGTTCAATAAAATATGTGGATAATAATGGAAAAGTGTGTGTTGATTTTATTCATTTAGCTACTGTTTTTATCCAAAACTATTTATTTATTTATTTCCATATGTGTGTGTATATATATATATATATATATATATATATATATATATATATAAAACGGTTAGTTCGAATCCTTGATTCTGATTGGTCAAGAGTTGTGCTTTATTCACGATAAAACATGGCTACGGCCGCTTCACCCAACGGTTCTATTGATCGCTGCGCAACACTGCGGTTCTGTGTTGTTTTTATTTGAGCTTTCATGCATTTTACACACTGGAACGTTGTTGCTGTTCACACTCTGGGACTATTTTTTCAAGCGGAAGGTAGGCTTTTAGTGATTTTACTTCAAGAAAGTTGCACTAACATTGTTTTTTACTTAAATATTGTGTGGCAAACATTTTATAAAAGCAATAAGATACTCGAGGCAAGTGCTGTATCGTGAATAAGTAACGGCTAAGGCGAGTCACGCTTCTCGTCGTGCCTGCAACCCCTTGAGCCGTTACTTATTCACGATACAGCACAGCCTCTCGTACCTTATTGCTAACATATAATAAAATAGTATCATATATATACATAAAGCTCCAGTCTGGCGTTTTTGCCCTTTGTCGCCATCTCTGTTCGAATTCTGCAATTGCAGTTTGGAATTATCAACTTCGAGTTCGACACGCCGTGGATGAACACAATGTTTGAGGAGACTGTGAGGCTGTCAGTTGCCACGCCGATGTGGGTACTGGCATTCAGAATCACAGATTTTTTTGGAAGAGTGACCAACATAAGAATTTTCGCCAGAAAATGTCATCTAAGTAAGAAACATCCACTTTTGACCTGGTTCTGACCAGTAAATCGCACTGATTAAATCTAAAAATCGTTTATCGTATCACGCAAAACCATGCAAATTATACTTTGTTCTCAAATTGTTAATGTTAACAACGTCAGCATTGCATGTACTGCATGTAATGTCCTTCCGATATGTATCCTTGTTTTCGCATGGTCCAGTTGCAGTCTCAGTCACTGAAATCCGAATGAAGTCTTTTGAATTTTACAACGGGTGAATCTCTAGTTGTTACTGGTGATTGTCGTTTGAACCTTTCTAGATCCGCCATCAAATTAATTAGCTTAATTATATCAAGTGTTGTGAGAAAAGGCTATAAATCTCCACCTCCAGCATCCTCCCTCACAATATAGCCTAATAGCCAGGACTCCTTTATGTGTACAGATGAGACGTAATGACGCAAAGACATGGAAATCCACCAGCACCACTGGAATTAAAAACATTATTACAAACTCACCGCTTTGAATCAGAGCTAAGCCAAGTAGATAGTTTTGAATACTAGCTGGTTATGTATTTTCTCAAATATGTATTTTGGATCATTTTTATCCCCCCATAAAAGCTATGGACTGCAGCTTTAAATTCTAAATTATTTTCCTATGAAATCTGATTAAATGGAAAGATAGTACATTTAATTAAGGCCCAATAAGATAATATTCTTTTTACGAAATCTCTTGTTGGAAAAATATATTTGATTTATTTTTCTTTTATAAATCTTTCTCTCTTGGAAAAACATTCAAAGAGTTTGTTGCTCAGTGCACAGTGCATAATGAAATTTCCAAATTTTGATTTATTGTTTTTGTATTGTAAGGCTATAACGAAGTTGAACATAAGGAATGAATAAGAGGTATGATTATTGACTATATCTACAAGCAGGTCTTAGACCAGAAAGCTCATCAGCACCTGTCATGCGGTGCTATAAGAACAGGAGTGAGAACGTCAATGAGAAAGAAAAAAAGATAGAAAGAAAGGCGGCAAGAGAAAGAGAAAGGAGAAAAAGAGTAAGAGAGGGTGGGGAGGATGAGGCGGCCACACAAGAATCGACTCTGTAAATCAATTCTTCAGCCAGGTTTCACAACAGTCTGAAATCTTCTATCATCATGATGAAGTATGAAAACACAAAGGAGGAGAAAAAAAACAAGACTTTTGTTAAATTTTAAACATCAATATAATATCTGTGCTTCTCTCTAGATAAGAATGGCAGCATGTTTGTGCAAGAAGTGCATGCTGCCTGAGAAACCACCAAAAACAACACGTTAACTAAAAAGGAATAGAAATTTGTTTTCTGATCAGGGCCTTTTTTTAAAAAAAAGAAAAAAAGAAAATGATTGCATTGTGAATGGTGATCTGTCCAACGGGAAGGTTAAACAAAATCACAGCACTGAATATCATCTCACTTGCTTTTGCTTTTACACAGCAGGAACTTCAGACGAAAAAACAAATTGACGAGTTAGAATGTGCATTTGTTTTCTCCTTATTTTTTTTTTTCTAAAATAAGCCAAACCATCATTTTTGCATGGCACCAATACATTATGTACATATACATAATCCCTCGCCATAGCAAAACCATTGGAGATATTCAATATCCGTGAACAATTTAGCATCTTAACTGTACTTTCATCATGTTCAAAAAGGTTGATGGGAATAAAATAAACCACTTAAGAGGAGTGAGTAAAAATCACCCCCCATGCTGAGATCTCAAAAGCATCAAACAAGAATATTAAAGTTTGATGTGTTGCCACAGCAACAATATCTAAGATATCAATAATCACTTCACAGGTCTACATCTGGCATGTGTTTACATTATACAGATGATGTTTAGAGGGTGATTTCAAAGCATTTTGAAAGTGACACACTTCCTGCTGCCAATTGGTGGCACTATAACTTTGACTCACAATAGTCACATCCATGTGATCAGCCTCTTACGACAAACACACTGCTGAAGGTTCATCAAGATCAGTTATGCTGAAGTTATAACACACTTCCTTTTTCAGGTCTCTCGCCATAATTTTGTTTCCTCGCCACGGCCAAACCGTTCGAGATTTCAAAAATCCCCTGCAATTGTTAGCCCTCAATGTCTTGACTGAGGACTTGACATGACACGCTGGCTGAGTTTCGTGGCATCTTGATCAATTCTCTAGGATGAGTACTTTAAATTCCATTGCATGCGTTTTCCAAACAACCCTAAATAGCCAACTTTCTGCTGGGCTGGGGTAAAACTTAGAGCATGAAAGTTGTTCGCTTCCCGATGAGATCTATAAGTTTACAGAGTTTCATATTATTACATGCAAGCATGTTTGATTTATGGATCAAGTTTTCAGACCCCGTTCCAGGGGGTGCTGTCGAGTCCCCCTGCCACGCCTGGGTACCAGCTTCAGCCCGGCTCTGATGGCCATGGGTTCTGACCGTGTGCAAAGTTTCAAGAGTTTCCGAGCACGTTAAGGGCCCCAAAAGTGCCAAAAAGTTGGTAAAATAATAATTTTCCTAAGGAAAACAATAGGGCCTTCGCCTTTTCAAGGCTTGGGCCCTAATAAGGTTTTTAGATAACATACAAACAAAGGAGGGTGGAAGGGTAAACCCTCCTGCTCTCAGAAGGTGTGAACTCAATGCTAATTTCCACTGTTAGCAAATGTAAATCAACTTCTGTCCCAGGTAAGTCTGGGGGGTGAACACAGTAAATTTCCAATGTGAACTCATGTTTACATATGAAATGAGGTCTGGCTATATAATGAAATGCAGTGGAAGGATCAGGGCCTTTTCTGTTTCTCAGATGAGCCTGTGAATGCTGAGTCACCGAGACTCAGCGTTATGTATTTCATAATGTCGGGTAAAATATTTTCCTCTTTGTTCTAGAACATTTGATGGTTTACATTGATAATCTTTCAATTGATTATGAAATTGTAATAATACATTTACCTGACAAAATACATTGTTATATTCACGTAGATTTAATGATGCACAGAAATCATTGACAAACCTTTTCATTTATAGAGTCAGATGAAATAACGAGTTAATACATAAGATAAAATGTATTGCATTTAATTAAAAATCCCTTTGCCATGAGAAAAGACGGAACAGGTGTGAGACCTTCACCTCTAAAACAATACCGCCATTGGATCGAATTAGACGACCTTACAAAACAAACAGTGAAAATTTAGTCCCAGTTTCACTAACTTTTAGCATTTTTGGAATGTAGATTGTCCAATCAGAACTGATGGATAAAAGAACAGTTAAAACATTTTTCACACCTTGGAACTGATAAAATGTATATGTAAAGTGTCATCAATTGTAATGTAATCTGCTATTCTTCGCACCTGTGAATGACTTTATGTATAAGAAATATTCAGGGAGCTGTGAACATATACCATAATCCTAAAGCTCAGCATTTTAAACTGCCCCTATTATGCTTCTGTGCAAATATTACCTTTCATGCTGTGTGTAAAATAGCTGGTTTTGAATGTAGGACTGAGTTTTAAAGATCGAAGTGCACAACAAATAAATGTCTCTCTCCTTCTTTCAAAAAAAGAATTGATTCTGAACTGCTGAAACGAGTCATCAGCAATTCCCAGTCTCACTTCCTGTTACATACCTACATAACCATAGACATCATATAGAGCTAGATGCATTATTGGCCGCTGAGCGCAAGAAATGCGGCCGCCCACGGTACGTCCGTGCCAATAAGCAGTAGCAGTCGATAGGGCGTCTATCTCTATATGATGTCTTTGCACGTAACAATGTCACATTTGCACATTTGTCTTCATTGGCTGCCCGCAGTGACGTAACCTGTCCTATAGGTGTAGTTGAGGCCTGTAAAATATTTGTTCGTGTTGTCGACTTGTCGAGAAGATGCTGTTCAGTGCTACAAATCCACTTTGCATGCGCTTCAAAAGGTTGAGGAATCGCGTTGGATTTGATATGGTAAAAATCTAGAGTATAGGCTCGCACAAAGGAGGGGTTAGAGTTACCGTTTTTGAGAAATGAGGTGATGTGCATTGTATATTATGAAAAAATGAAACTGTTTTTTTTTTACCTTGGATGCATGTAAACCTAAATTAGCTAAAAACCTATAAACCTTAAGGAGCCGTCCATAAATTTGGAACCTTTAAAATAGTATAATAGAGGGCTTTAAAGAACAATCATCAATAATTTTGGGAGTTATTTTAAGTTAAGGAACACATTAACACATATGGTCAGAGGATAAATCATGTTTTAGTGATGCTATTTATATTTTTGCCTGCACCTCCCTTTTTCAGTCGGTTGAGCATCTTGCTTCTGTCATCAGTCTAGCCCTATGTTGTATAATGTTGGAAAACGCAACTTGGATGCTATGTTGAAAACAACCTCCAAGACAATGAAAGCTTTTGAAAGTTCCCACTTTTTGGACAATGTTGTGGCTTTTATTTGGAGCTCTGGGGAAAATCGAATCTATTTCATGAAGATTACTCTCCTAGAGGCTGCAGATGGCTCTCACCGGGTTACATGCTTTTGATAATTGCTACTGCAGAGAGGCCTGAGGTTACAGCAGAGTAACGGAGCATTCCGAATGAGAGCCATCAAAGTGCTTTTCATTAGCCTCCTTCAGTCTCCTTATCAATTAGCTCCTTTAAATCACACATTCACAAAGCTACCCAGACGTTCAGCGAATACGGAACGTGAATACCTCTATAGTCAAGCACCATCAAGACAACCAGCAGACATCTCACCTTTACAGAGAGTTATTCAAGAGGGAGTAGGCCTGTATTCTCAGCCTTTCACTTTGTGGTTGTCTCTAATAGCCGTGATTATGCATTATTAGTTATGCCGGGGTATTGGACTGACTTTATCAGCTTCGAAAAACAGTGAGGTGGGAGTTTTCGAATGAGACCCTGTTTTGTCCCCGTCTGACAATGAGGCTGCAATTACTGATTTGCCATTTCCAGTGAGTCCCATGCCTATTGTTTTAAAAGGTGCAGAGGCAATGATTGATGCGGATGTTTTTGTAGCTGTAATAGAAGTCCTGTCACTGACAGTGAAGACGTGATGGCCGCATTGTGTTTTGTGGGGTATCCATCTATCAGATTGTCATGTGGTGGCTTGCTTTGCACCGATAAGCTAATTGCCTTTTATCAAATAAAAGAAAGCTAAAATTCTCTGATCGATAAGACTATCTTTAAAATGGCCTAATTGCTTAAGAAATGGGTGGAGAATGTATGAATGCGGCTATTAGAAAATATTTGCTGGGATAATTCGCTCATTAAATGCATGCCTTGATCCACAGATGCACTGATACAGTTAGCACTGAAATCCAGCACTTCAATTCTATATTCACGGCACGCGTGACAGAAGAACATCACAGTCTCAATAGGACTCGAAGATAACCCCTAACTTGTCTAGCGTATTTAAAATTCAGTTCTAGCACAATAGTTCAGTTCTTATAGCCTTCATGTGCTACTTATAACAACTCATAAATCATATCCACTGTGATGGCCATACTTTTACATTTGCATACGGGTACCTGAGATGAGGGTCATTTGGTCAAGCATAGTATTTTTTATCTTATAGAAAAATGTATAAATATTATTAATATTTGAAAACCTATGGTGAAGCTTGAAGTTACATGTTACTTGTAATTGTAGTATAGGCCTATATATATATATATATATATATATATATATATATATATATATATTAGGGCTGTCAAACAAATCGCGAATTAATGTCAATTCCGATTAATTGAGTATACTGTGAATAATTATATATATATATATATATATATATATATAATATACACACATGCATGTATATATTTAGAAATATTTTCATGTATATACTGTATATAGATTTATATATAATTTATATTATATATAAATATTTTATATATAAATAAAAAAAATTCTTAAATATACATGCATGTGTGTGTATTTTTATATATACAAAATAATTATACACAGTGCACCCACATATTTTACATAAACACAAACTTTTATTTTGGATGCGATTAATTGTTTGACAGCCCGAATATATATAGAGAGAGAGGGAGAGAAAATATAAAAGATTATAAAATATATAAGATTATAAAATATATAAGATTATATATTTATATAATCATTCAGATGTGTACACTTTTTTTTTTACTTTTTACTTGATGGTTACACCATAAGTCATATTTGAAACTTTTCATGAAACATGAAACAGCATTAACTAAATCTAATTCACATAAATTAACTGAAATAAAGCTGAACTAAAATATTAATTTTAGATGTAAAAAAATTGAACTGAAAATGAAGTAATATTATTACCAAAACTATAACTGAAATAAATATCAATTAAAGCTAAATAGAAATCTTTAAAAAGCATAACAAAATTACTTAAACTAAAGGAAAATATAAAATAAATAAATATAATAGTTGGCTATGTAAATAATATGAATACAAAAAGGACATTTTTAGCTTTATTTTTCTATTTTAATTATTGACAGTTAAATTTAGGCCTGTTTTTGCCCTACTAGCAGAGCAGTTCATTATATACAGAGCATCTCAGTGCAGCTCATCTCTGTCCGATAGGTGACATTTGGATGATAATGGTTAAATCTGACATAATTATTTCGTCTTAGGCACAGCCTGCTAGTAACGGCTATAAGAAGATGCAGCGATGAGCTAATTTACTGTATTGTCAGAGGGCCTATCATGGCATCTTATTAGGCTGCATTGCAAATCCTAAGCTAAATGATCTGTGTCTGGCCTTCCGAGGGAGAAAACAGCATTCTGCGGCACAACTTCCGCCAGCGCAAATGAGATGCAAGATTTGAAAAGAAATCCTCTCCCCCATACAGATATAAAAGCAAGGACGTGCACACAGCCGCCTCCCAATCCAAACATTGACTCATCAACACACGCCACCTGTGAAAACACCAAGCTATTTTCACAAGAATAAAGAGATGCACCAACTTGCACATTTAACTGTTATGTGCCACGCTTAATTCCAGCACAGTTGTGTGCGTGCGTGTGTCCTAAACCTACAATTTATCACATAAATGCCAGATAAACCTAATCACTATGCTAACATTTGCAGCTCCAATTGTGCCAAACATAGACGCGTTAATTAATCTAATGTTCTTGCAGCAGACGCACACAGTCACACATGCAGTCACGCTGTGGGAGTGATTTGTAAGGCACCATGTGGGGCTCTAATCTGTGGGTTGCAGCGGGGATCTTACAGCCTGCTCACGGGCCCGAGTGGCAGAAATTAGGCCCAAATTCAATCAGTCGTCCAAGCAGTCCCGGGCCTTTCCTGCAGGCCTCGAGGCGCCTTGGGATGCGAGCGCCATCTGCACTAGGGGTAAAGAGAGCTTGCGCTCATGGCGCTGGGGAGTTATGAGTATTGCAGGCACCATCTCTCCGCACATTAGTGTCACGGCTAAACTAAATAATGACTAAATAAGGGCTTGAGTGTTTTGACGAGGAGTAATTTAATTTGTGATGTGGTTTGTAAGTCACATCGATGAGATGCTGAACTGCATCTGGAAAAGGGTTTATCTCAAGGCAACAGCAGAGTCAAAAAGAAATCACACCCTGCAGAAAGCATTCTCCGAATCTCTTTATTTCTGTCGTATTTGGAAGCTGGAGCCGAAAAGAAAAAATGGCGGAGACCAAACAGCTCCTATTTTTCGAGTAAGTTAACTTTCATACGGTCATTGTTGAGGGATTTTTGCAGCGGCATCGTGCGCTGAGAGCTCTGTATTACCCGATTGCATCGACTAATCCGCCAACCTATTTGCCGAGGAATATACAGAGCAAGACACAGGAGAACTTATACGCGTCTGACTTGGTCGTCTGTGAAATTGATAAGCTACAAGAGATCGACCGTTTCTTATGAAATCTGCCAAGCGACAAACATGCATAAAACACTGTGGAACACAGAAGAGCATAGCAGGAGCCATATGCACTGTACTCAGGTAAATTGTCTCCATATCTCAAATATAATTCATCATCCCCAGCTGCAGTCCTGGCATATTCATTTTTCTCTCTCTCTCTCTCTCTCTCTCTCTCTGCATGCTGAAGGATTGTGGGCGATGTGATAGGGTGCATATAGGTTGTCCCTTGAGGGCAAACTGACATGATTGGAGCATCCTATTAAAACCAGAATGAAAAGTCCTCACAATGGGAGAAACTCTTGGGAGCAAAATCAGCCCTGGAGAACGCATGAATCCCATGGTTTTCATCAGCAGGTGAGAATGCGATCTTGCATACCTTAGTTTGCAGCATTCGTGTTGTTTCAAATTGATTTTGCAAGAGTGATATGTACAAACTGAGCAAAGTAAAAGAAAAAAAAAGGTTCAGGGCGACATAAAATGAAAAGCTAATCCACAGCCAGAGCTGATCCTTTCGTGCAAATGGAGAGCAGGTTGTAGGAGCTTTAGCCGCACAATCAGTGCAGGAGTTTGTGATGCAGTGCTCCATTGGGACCTAATTTACAGAGAGAGGTGCTCCACAATACTACAGTGCAAAACCCCAACAAACAAACTACTTACTGATTCATTTATTCCGGCACTCATGCACAGGAGACACAACTATTTTCACTTTTACCTTGTGCTTCAGGAGCCCCGTTTCTAATGCAAAAGCTTTTTTTTTTCCTCCGCAAAAATCTTTTAAAGAGGGAGAGAAAGTCAGCATTCAAATAATTGTTCAGGTTCTTAGCTGCATACATTCATGCGTATAGATTTAACGTTTGGGTTCAGTAGGCAATCTATAACTTTAAATATTCATATCAAGTTTTAAAAGAATGCCTTTAGCTTTAGAGAAAAATACTTCAATGCAGTAGAGCATGTGTCTTCAATTTTAAATCATAATAATGGTTGAGGAAAACGGATGTTGGATGTTTTTTTTTCCTTTAAGAAAATTAATTTTATTATCATTATAATTTCAGAGAAAACTGAATTAGAAAACGTGAATTTCTCAGTATGCCATATGTCCGTGGTGCCTTTTGATTGAATGACCTTGAGCTGACTTGCACAAACGATGATTCATGGTTTCCAGCATGGTTTGAGAATGTTCCAAGTGGAAGCATGAAAAATGTGAAAAGGAGTTTACATGCTCAGTGTCACAAATTTGCTTATTTGATCAGTGACCTAGAAAAAGTGCAACATCTAAGCTATTCTCATTATTACACAGCACTACTGTGGGGTGCTTGATTCTGATTGGTCAATAGCAACATTATTTCGTAATATCCGCTGTCATCCTTGACAAATCTGTATATCTTGGCTATACTGAAAATACTGGCACTATTTTCATGCCTCACACACCCCGGACTCGCTCTCTCTTTTTCTTACAAATGCGTCTGGCATCATCTTACATCTATTTATTCATATAAATGCCAGATTAATCTTAGTCATTAATCGTAGTTTAAATGGCCTTATACTAATTACTGTAGTTTGTCTAGTTGTTAGGCTGATAGTTTTGTGCATCTACTGTATATTTTCTTAGCAAAAGCTTTAAAGGAGAACTCCGGTGCAAAATGAAAATATCGGTACCTAGTCGACCGTTCTCTGAGATTTGTTTTCATGATAATCGAATGTAAAGAGTTTTATCTTTAAAAACTGTTTCAGCGTATAACGCTCAGTAATGGGGGCATTTACTAAGTAAAAATAAATCGCTAGTTTGTACCACTAACAAGGCTCAAAATAGCCCCACACTAACATAATGATGATCCCTACATGCAAAACAAAGCAATGAGAACTTTGTAAGTGAACAGACCGTTTAATAAGAAGATACTTTATAAAGACAGTTCACTTCGTGTATAGACAGGAGCCATCTTGGCAAACAGTCACGACAAGTCAAACCACGAACGTTGAAACCACGAAACTGTATGAACGGCGTTCGAGGATCGAGCTTATCTGAGACTATTTTCTACCCTCATTATGTTACTGTGTTAGTGTGGGGCTATTTTGAGCCTTGTTAGTTGTATAAACTAGCAATAGTTACTGAGTTTTACTCAGTAAATGCCCCCAGTACTAGCATTAACGCTAAACAGTTTTTAGAGGTAAAACTCTACATTCGATTATCATGAAAACAAATCTCAGAGAACGATTGACTAGGTACCGATGTTTTATTAGACCAAAGGTTCATTTTGTGCCATTCTCCTTTAAGATTGTGGTAAAATTACATTTAAATCATGTCCACATATTTTTTGGGGGAATTTGGCAAATAACCCACATCGCTGTTTAAATTGCAATAATGAACATTATACTTAAATTTCTGTGTTTTAATCTGTTCAAAATCCTAAAACAAGTTTTTCAACACGACATCTGCATCCGGATGTTTTGTACGCTATCACTCTCTTTTTCTTTCAGATGCTAAATGGAGCGTAGATTTGACTTCACAGTATAAAGCTGTCATTTATAACCACTCTAAGCAAAATAATAGATTGGAAGGTTTGGGGAATATTATTCAATTTTACAGCCTGTCGTGAAAGAGGGTTTTTACTTCCCTCACAGATGAATCCGTCTGCCCAATTGCTGTTCCTGGTAATACACAATAAACAATATCAAAAGGCGTTTTTGCAGAACAGGAATGGCAAGAATTGATCACGCTCTTCCATTACTGGAGCACAGGGAGAAGGAGAGATGAAAGAACATCAATGTGGAGAAAATGTGCAGAAGCCACAGAGAAGCACAGCCCGGCATAATGACTCAGCTATAGTGCTCAGGGACCAACAACTTTCTGAAGCATCTCAGACATTAGGCAGAGAGACGGGATGCTCCTCGCCCAGTGCTCCGGCTGTGGGCGCTGCCTGATGCAATTAAAGCGAGCCCACATTGCCTATGCGCAGACGCAGTGAGATGCCTCATTCTACCGAGGTATCACATCAGTGTTGTAGGGCCGAACCGGGTCCTAATCTACACTTTTTCAACAGCCGGCACACCATGCATAATTAACACACATTACTAATTCAAACCTAAAGTGGTTCCCATGTAATCTACTGCAGTTCACTTTAATTAAACACATGTACTCTCGAACGATCTGCAAATGCATATGAATGAATAAAGAACTGCAGTGAACTTGTGGTCAAGTGCAGCCATGGACGCATAAACTGAAAGCGGTGGGATGGGATCATTTCAGGGAAATAATCATTTGAGATGTAGTGTACGAAAAAAAGTTTTTTGGACACTTAAAAAAACCATTGCATGGAAAACAAATAAAAAAGTGGCACCAACAAATGGTAACATCTTTCCTCTGAGCTAACTTTTAATGAGCTACTGTATTTTTGCATTGACTTGTAATTTATTGGTCTGAAGATGATTTTTGGTAACCTGGCCCTAGCCAGATGAATTTCGCTCCGCCTAGCTCCACTCATCCATCTGGAACCGAATCCATTGAAAAGGCGTTTCAGAAGGCTGGGCCTCATCAAAAATCCTTGCATATGATTGGATAAGCCACTTGTCTGTCATCTTTATCGACGTGCTATTTCAACCACTCACACCGAAGCCAACCCGTGACGCTGATGAGAGCGACGCAGGAAAAAACAGAACAGCCGACGAACGACTACAAGCCCTTCTTTAGACGAACGACTTACTGAACTCGGTTTAACATTGTTACAAGTTCAGGTAAGATCATGTTGGATATGCAGTCGAGTGCGTTCGCTTGATCGGCAGACTCGAATTATGCTTGCTCTGGCAAATTTTAGAGGATGGCAAAAAGCAGAAAAGGAACCGCTTTCTGAACAATCATCAGTCACTTTGTCACTACGTCACATCTATGAAACTCCCACCCTGCGTCCTGATTGGCTAAACCATAAAGTTGGTTGGAGAAATCACTCTCAATGGAAGAGGTTCCAGATGGATGTGAGTGAAGCTAGGCGGAGCTAAGCGGAACGACATTCATCTGGCTAGGGCCAGGTTAGATTTTTGGTGGATGTATAGTCAGTTTCTCTCAAGTTCTCTCATCACATTGCCTAATAACACTAAAAAATGTGTGTTATTGTGTTATTTGTGTAAAAAGGGAATGGCATTCGCTCACACCCCGAGAGCCTCTCTTCAGTTCAATGACTCTTGAAATAAATTAATATACAATGTTCAAAGTAATGGTGAAAGAGCCAATCTGTTCTGTAAATGTTCATGTCTCATGCAAAGAAAAGGGACTAATTCAAACTTTCAAATATACTTAACAATCAAACTATCATAAGTGTAGTTTTAATTAGCCTTCCTCATCTGTCGACATGATGCTGTGCAAGATATCTACATGCTTTCTTAACCACTACTTTCTCACCGCTGCCATTTTTGTTTGATTATTTTGTTATTAAGAGGACATAAAACGTTGCTCTTAGCAGAGTGGGCGGCTTCGGGATGTTCATTATCTGTATATTGTTACAAAGGTATTATATGACTGTAAGACTGGAAAACGGTTGAGTAGATATACCACTGGTCTATGAGATGAAGGACCTTGCTTGCAAATGAACATTTGAACACCTCTCTCATACACACACTCCTTCCCCACATCCCCCACTCTTGCAGAGATCACACAAGAATATATATGGTTTTAGTGTGAATGATTATCGTTAAGGATTGTGTTTAGTATCATTTTAAAGGTTTCAGGGTGACTAGTACAAATGTCTCATTCCCAAAGAAGTAAATCAAAAGGTAATAAAGTTCTTGAGAATATAGAAATATCTTGCACACAGAAGGGTGTGTGTCTTTGAGTTAACACTTTCTGACCATTCATGTCATGAATGCAGATTACCACTGTTAGCTGCCCCCAGTAAGTCTGGGGGGTAAACACAGTTAACTTTCCACTGTAAACTCATGTTTTACATATCAAATGAGGTCTGGATATATAAAGAAATGCAACGGAGAGCTCAGGGCTGTTTTCTGTATTCAGATTAGCCTGTGTGGTGGAGGGTCTCACGACTCTCAGCTGACGTAGCCATATAATGTCGGGTAAAGGATTTTCCTCTTTGTTTCTAGATTAGAACATTTGATGGTTTGCATTGATTATCTTTCAATTGATTATGGAATTGTAATAATACATTTACCTTAAATAATAAATTGTTATATTTGATTTTTCTAACAGACTTTGACTTTACTTTCATTAGAGTTAAAAGGAATAACCAAACATTAACGTATATTTAAAGCTACACTGTGTAACTCTTTTAGTTTATTTTTAGCTAAAAACACTTAGTTCTTTCAAAAATATATGTGCTCATTAATGTATATTTACTTCATTCAAGTAATAAAGTATTCTCGTGAGTTTATAATATGCCATTGAAAATACATACGGGTAAGGGGTTCTAATGTCACCATGTTGCCCCGCCATCTTGAAAGTACATTAGCCAAAGAGGGACATACCCGTTAATTCAAGCTTCACCTTTCGCGTTTACGTTTGAGTTAACACTCATGGACGAGGTCGAACTGGAAGCCATGTTAATCTTGGACTACATTGGCCACCGTAGGAGTTAAAACGAAATCGGAGTTGAGAGGAACAGAAACTAATATTCACTGGATGGTCATTCCTTTTCACTGCTAAATGGGGGTAAAAATCACACAGTGTAGCTTTAATGATGCACAGATATCATTGAAAAACCTTTTCATTTTATGGAGTCAGATTAAACGAGTTAATACATGAGATAAAATTAATTGCATTTAATTAAAAATCCCTTTGCCATGGGAAGAGACGGAACACGCGTGAGACCTTCACCTCTAATCAAGTACCGCCATTGGATCGATTTAGCAGGCCTTACAGCATTTCCAAGTGAAGAATGAAAAAGAAATTTCCGCGAGTATATCGGGTTTTTAAATACCTTCAGTCTCTTGTTCGTTACGTGTGCATGAGTGCCTGCATGAGCAATACGTTTCTGCAATTCACTTAAAGGGATAGTTCATTTACTCACCTTGTTGTTCCAAATCCGCAAGACTTTCGTTCATCTTCAAAACACAAATTAAAGATATTTCTATTGAAATTTGACAGATTTTTGTCTCTCCATTGACAGTCTATGCAACTACCACTTCAACGCTTCAAAAAGAGATCATAAAACTAATTTACATGCAGAGTGGTTTAGTCTATATTTTCTGAATATGATGAATGTTTATGTTAATAAAAGCCTAAATTCAGTTTGTTCAGCATATAAAGCGATCATGTCTCTTCAAAAAAGTTTTTACCAAAATGCTCGATCCATATGGTTTACTTTTACAATCTCTTTATGAACTTTTTGAAGTGTCAAAGTGGTAGTTCCGTAGTAGACTGTCTAAGGGACAGAAATCTCAGATTTCATTAAAAATATTCATTTGTGTCCCAAAGATACATGAAAGTACTAGTTTGGAACGACACAGGGGAAAGTAAATAATGACATAATTACATTTCACTTCTTACCTCAAGGGCATCCAAGATGTAGGTGTCTTTGTTTCCACAGTATTTTCAATTTTGACATTTTTCGGTCAAACCGTTGTTGTCTGTCAGTCATTTAATGCAGGTTTAGGGGGTCCACCTCAAAGAGCATGCATAGAGAAGTAAAAATTAAACATGATTTAATGACTCATAAATGTAAGTACACATTGATGGCCTAAGACACAAAACGAGCGGTTTGTGTGGAGAAAACGAACAGTATTTATATCGTTTTTTACCTCGTGTAACCACAGCCATGTCAAACTGATCTGACGGCACGGGCGCTTCGGTCTGCGCATGCGCCGGAAGTGATCGCTTGTGCGTCTACGTAAATCATTGGTTACACAGAGATTTTGGAAGTTTTACGTTTCACTGTGAAAATCTAAACATATTAGATATACAGGAAACCGCAATGGAAGATGATTTCGATATATCTAAATATGTTTAGTGAAAGGTAAAACTTTCAAAATCTCTGGGTGAACTATCCCTTTAACAGCCACTGGAACCATTAATAACAACAAAGGTTTCTGAATTATATACTTAATAACCCCTTTGATTAAAAGAAATTTGTTAATGTGTCTTAAGTGTCCAAATATTTTTAGAGGCAACTGTGTTTTTTAAATCTGCATGACTTTAGGAATTCAAATACAAATTCAATACATATGATTGATCTTGGGATGTGCATAAATAAAACGAGTTTAAAAGCAAAACCATTATCAGCTGGTGCCCATAAAGTATAGGCTGAAACTCTGCAGTGATTTGTAACAGAGCGTTGGAGATTGCCAGGAGCCAGGCTGAACTTTGACCTCTCCTGAAACACATTATTAAGATAAACCCTTTTAAAGAAAAGTCGGGAGACTGGATTCACTCTATTGTGCTTTAAGCACAGTAATGGAAACAACCCCAGTGGGCAAGCCTTTGCTGGAAAGTGTTATCAGACAGCTGACCTACTGAAATATCAGTGTTGTGACCCACGCTGCCCCTGCATTAAAAACAACCGTCTCCTCACAGAAACCGGCCGGAATGGAAAACGCATCTTTGGTAAATTTGACAAAGGATCCTCAGTGAACCGAAATTGTGTTTTCAATGCAAATGAATTCATTTCCATCTGTCGTCCTTTACAGTTGCGGTTCTGCACAGGCTCATACACGTACACGAAAATTCTCAGGCAACACATTGCGAGAGTGTTGAAGGTAAAGTTCAGCGACAAATTGTGGAGGTGTAAGGAAGGCAACAGGAAAATTATACATCTGTTATATTGCTGCTCAAACATGTACTTTGACACAATTACTTTGTGTGAGTGAATTTTCACCCTTCGGCTTGAGAGAGGTACAGCGTACTGTTGACAGGTGGGAACAGAGCTGAGGATTGCCTCCAAAGTGCTTGGAGAAATTGACAAGCTGCTGTCATGGGATAGCAGCAGTTGATACTGCACTGCCAACAAACATCTCAACTCAAGCTAAGTGATATGATTGCAGAAGCCACCTATCACTCTTTTACTGTGCTTACCTGTGTTGTTTATCATACACTGGTAGCATACACCTTTAAAATGCTAAATGATTGATCACATAATGGTAATAAAATCCCACTATTTGATTAATTAAAAAAAAACCCTACTAATAGGGTGCAGTCAGGATCTCAGTCAGTACTATACTGGCATCCAGTGGCTGATATGGGAAGATTTGTGGAAACGCCTATGGTGATTCTACCTCTCAACACTGTTACACCACCAACAAATTACCCTTTTTACATACTCTTCATGCATGACCACTCACACTTTTTTCATGTATGTGAAACAAAACATGAAAAATTCATGAAATTGGTCAGCATTTTAAATATAAATTTAAATACCACTTTTTTGCATACCATGCTATTCTTACTTAAAAAATTCTCAATGTTGTGTGTGTCAACGAAAATCAAAGGGTTCCAGTGTTTTAGTGGATCCCATTTTTTCATTGTATGGACAGTTCTTCAACATGAGGGTGCATGAGCATAGTTCGAATTACAGGGGGTACTGGGGGGTAACTTACTATACCCCCCAATGAAGACTCAGTACCCCCAAAGGGACAGAAATATCAGGGGGTTAGATAATTCAGATAATAATTCTGATATTGTGAAAAATATATAATTACAGTTACAATACAAGACAACTCCTATTTTCACTGTGGGAACATTTTAATGTAAAGCGATTTCAGACACCCCTATTGTGGACCCTACCATTTTTAACCACCCTGGCTAAAAGCAACGGACACAGAGAAGCAGAATTTTTGGATTTTGGGGGTCCCTGGGACCGACAAATATATTTTAACATTTAAAATGATTGTGAAAATTATGGGTTTTTAGAGACGTTTTATATTTATAAAAGTAATTAATTTATTTCCTAGCGGCGAGGCAGCACTCAGGGCAGCTATTAGCCGAGTGAGGAGTTGTTGTGGCGCTCTTGCTAATGAAGTTGCGCTGTTGAAGCTCGCGCAGTTATTTATAACATATAAATGTATAGTTAAGAAATAATATAGGCTGCACATGACCAGAGTTCTGTTTTCCTCAAAGCCATCACGATTGAAACCGAGATATTGGTTTCATAACAGTTCAATAAACAAATAGTTAATAGTTAAAATTAAGTTGCTTACATTTTTTGATGCAAAGACTGTTTTTGTTCGGTTTCAGCAGCAAAAATAGTTCCAAACAACAGAACCACAGCGCATCTCAGAGCAACACTCACCCATGATTCAGTACTGAATGATTCGGCGTTTTTGAACTAATCGCTCGACTCAAAGATTCAATTAACCTTTAATAAACCGCCTCATTCTGAAAAAAATCAGCCGTTTGAACGAATCGTTTAAATGAATGACTCAATGACTCGCTCATTAAGACGGCCGCCTCCTACTGGCGGTTTAGTTTCAAAGTATCACTCTTTTCATTCCTTATTTGTATGTTCAAAAATATTTAAAACAATCTCATAATCTCATTTAATACAGTTATAATCTTTCAATGTAAATTATTTAATTTGATTGGTAACAGCCTATAGGCTAGGCTGTCTTATTATTTTTATTGAATGTAGCCTATTAATAAAATGTAAGAATTTGAAATGAAATTTAGAGCATAGGCTAGGGGAAAGTGCCCTTTATAAGATAAAAAAAAATTCAGATAAGAGTGTTTTCAAAAATGAAACATTGACAATTTATGTTTAAAGGGAGTAAAGCCTCTGTTTAGGCTATAAAGGAAATGTAATTTTACCAAAAGAAGAACTTTTAATCTAAATAATTGTTCATTTTAAATCAGCCTACTTCAGTGTGATATGTTGCCATATTATCATGCTTAATTGAATAATTGTAATGTGATGATCAGATGCAGCTATCTAAATCAAAGAATATGTGGTTTGGCGGGTGGATTATTTTTTTAATTTTAACAACAGATTTGAGTGACTCATATATATATATATATATATATATATATATATATATATATATATATATATATATATATATATATATATATATATATATATATATATATATATATATATATATATATATATATTATCATTTATATAATTGCAAATGGTCATAGAAGAAGTGAAGGAGCAGTACATTATGGTGGGGTATATTCGCACTCTGTGCATGAGCAAATAACAGAATTTTATTTTATTTTTGTGATCTCGTGATCACGTAGGATTTTACGAAATTCCAAATTTCGTATGAATCTTAGAAGAAGAAAAAGTAACGTTAACCATAAAAGATCCAAACTATGTGTCAGGGCGAAACCGAAACGAAAAGTCGATCGTACGAAAACCAATGAATGCGCCAAAAACCAGACAATTTTGCCATGAAAGCGGGTTGGTTCTCCTTGCGAGTTCAGTTGACGTAAGCTAAAATAAAATCTATCATATGTGACCAAAAATATAACTTTTTAAAAGCATTTTCAGTTTAGAATCGCACAATGACTAAAACATGACTAAACGTATGCTGAGACAGGAAGCAGGAGACGCTACTTACGTTATACTCTGAATGTGCTTACGCTTGTGTATTCAATTACCTCGCCCCAAGTTAATCCATGGTTCAACAACAATTTTAATTTCATGGAAGAGTACACAAATACCTGGGGATTGAAAGATTTCTGCATTTTAATGACCTGGTTACAGTAGGGCTCCTGCCGGCACTGTCTGCAGACTTTTTGCAGTCGTTCTGACTGGCGAAAAAATAAAGCAATCTATCAATCAAGCGTGTTGCTATGATAACCAACGGTGTGAGGAGGCTACACTTCTCCGCTTTAAGTGCTCTCAATCAGTAACACCACCAGGGATTCTCTGGCTCTTTATACACCCGTGCAATAGACACAAAATCGAGGTATGACTGAACACAGATAACTGACATGAAACCACCTCTAAAATGACTCAAAGCCTCAGTGCTTGAGTTGAGCACATGTGATTATATTTTTGGATAGGTGCAATAATGGACATTAAAGTCAGCATGAATAGCAGAGAAATTACAGTTCTGTGAAACATTCAAAGCGTTTTGGAAAGGTTGTATAGCCTAAACTTGGGTGTCTGCAGGTTCAAATTCAGAATACAGATTTGTGACTCTAATCTGCGAGTGCAAAACTCAACAACTTATAATTTTTATTTGACAGATTTTTTTTTCTTACAGTGAAGCTGTGTGTGTAAATTTTCAGCGTATTCGCCTAAAAGTACGTATATTTCTAATTCTACTATATAATTCACATCTACATGCTCTCAAGGTTTGCTTTTAACACCTATTAGGGGTCCAATCAACCCTTGATTTAAATTATCCCAAAATCAGAGATGTATAGTAACATAGTAGAACTACTTAAGTACTGTACTTAAGTACTAAAATGCGGTATCTGTACTCTACTAGAGTATTGGGTTTTTTTCCGCATACTTCTACTTTTACTTTCTGGATTATTTACTTTGAAATGTTTTTTTAATGTCCTGCTAGTTACTTGTTTCAATTATTAAAAAAAATACGAGTTGGCTTTCATGCTGCCTAAATCACACACCAGTTTTATTGACACACACATTGACAAATAATGCAGGGGTTGTCCTGCAATGAATTTTTTTTGGCGGCCGCAAAGCAAATTTGTATCCGCCAAAGCACCTGATTTGATTGCTAGTTCAAACTTTTGATTGCTTTCTTTAATAACTACATGACACAATACTTGAACTTTTAGTACTTAAGTAGTGAATTTTAAAATAAACTACTTGCAATACTTAAGTACAAGAGAATGTTGAATACTTTAGTACTTCTACTTAAGTGTGGTGCTTAAAGAGCACTTCAACTTCTACTCAAGTCACTTTTTGATAGAGCACTTGTACTTTTACTCAGAGTTCGGGTTTCTAGTACTTTATACATCTCTGCCCAAAATCAACTTTTAACAGCAAAGAGGCAGGCAAAGGAAACTTTTATTGTAGCTTGACTAAAATATGAATTCATGAAACAGAATACTTTTACTCAAGTGAAAGTTTACTCAAACGTGAAGATTCATCTACTGAATTATCAAAGGAGAACTTACTGTTTCACAGAAGAAAAAAATAAGTATGAGAAACCCATTCTACACTCACAACAAGGGTTTGAGAACCAGACAACAAGAAGACTAAAAGTAAATAGTATTTACACTAATTACACGTTATAGTTTGATTGTAGTCATTTGCAAATAGTCACAAAGAGTAGTTTTAACTTCAAAGAAAGCTAATTATGAACAAAGAAATATGCGGGTCAATTTATCCCAAACACAGGGAGTTCATTATTTCTCTCTTTTTTCCAGTCTCTGACAAGCTACAATAGAGGTTTTTACACAGATCATGGATTATTAATTCTATTAATGATATCAAAATATTTTCAAGACAGGACAGTTAAGTTTTAATGGAATCTGCATTGACAGTTTTTCATTTCAGATATTTTGACTGGACAGAATCTGTGTCAAAATGTGTAAACTTGCTCCAGAATCCAGAGAATACAGAAAAACAAAGCTGTCCCTGGTAGATGCTCATTAAACTCAACTCAGACCATTTTAAATGCTAATTCCGCACTGGCTCGTGGGCATTCTGCATTAATGCCTGCATTTTTTTGGAATCCAGAAGACTAGACAGCATCACATGAATATCAAACATTGAGTATAAATTAAATTGGAGATTTTGACTGGAATGACTTTGAGCATCTGATTTAAATTTAAAATTCCAAATGCAAAGCCTACTTTAGAAAATGGAATTTGTACTTCAGAGCCATCAACTCCCTGTTTTTTTTTTTAATTTTTATTCTATAACAAGCACTTATTATGATGAGAGCTATTAAAGCAGGCAGTAGAGGAGGCCGCGCCAGCAGTGTCTACAATGTCAAAAGCCCCTGTGAATGTCCAACTGACAGCCTCTCTCTTCATAAAGAGACTTTTCAGCAGGTTCTGCCAATGCCAAAGGTCAGATTATGCACATAAGCCGCTATTGCTTTTTCAGGCCCGTGGACAGAGCCCTGCCGAACCTCTCACCAAGAAGCGGTGGCCCTCTGTCTCGGTATCGACAGGTGGAGGAAAAATATTATGAATACTGTCGACAGACACAGCCATGCCTGCTGACATTTCCAATCAATAAGCCTCTATAATTGATCAATCTGCTGCAGCTGCAAACTTCCAAACTGTTTCAACAAATAGCTTCAGACTAAATAGTTTTCACAAGACAAATTGGTGAGCCTAAAAGGGCATCATTAGATATTAAAGCAGAAGCAGCAACTTGTCTGTGCTGGCCTTGGGCGTTCTATTTAGAGTCAGTAATAAATGGTTTGCTCACCAGTATCATCTGTCGCCCTGTCTTGGCAGACACTTATGCTTTTCTCTCAGGGATTCTACACACACAAAACTACAGCAGAAGGCCTATATTGGCTCATATGAGATGAGTATTTAAAGGGATCCAAAATTACAATTCTGTCACCATTTACTCACCCTCAAATTGTTCAAAAAATGTTATGAATTCCTGCTGAACATAAAAGATGGTATTTCTGTAAAATATGGGTAACTTTTCAGGTACAGGACTTTTCAGATATCAGGAACAGCAAAAACAGCCAAAAAGGCATAGAAAACAGAAGGAGTGGGTAGATAAAATTACTTTGGTGAATTCCAAAAATATGTCAAACAGAGAAGAGCTCGCACTCATAATAGAAGAAAATGTCAAAAAAAAAAAAAAAAAAAAAAAACCTTCACTGATGACAATGTAAAACAAAAATGTGTTTTGTCTTTCCATTTGGCCTCTAAATATGTTTTTGTTTTATCTATTATGTGTGCATGCTCCTCTCTTTTTCTGAACTTTGATAGGTAAATAATAGGATAAATAACAGCTAACGCTATTGGAAAGAAACAGTTGAAAAAAGAAAATTCATTCCTCATATTGTTCCAAAAACCTGTGTAACATTATTTTTTTCTGTGAAGCAAGATCTTTTTAATAAAAAAAAAAATTTAAAAAAATTTTACAGTTACTTTTAATCAAGTTGAAGACATTTATAATTTTTCGCATTATATATAATCTAATATATTGTATATTACATTATACATTTTATATTATTGCAAAATATTTTCACTTTAAATAAATGCTGTTCTTTTTTCTGATCTCGACAATAATAATAATAATAAGGAATGTTCTCTTGAGCATCATTTCAGAATGATTTGCATGATTTTTCCATTTAGAATGATTTCATGTGAACATGCGACACTGAAGTAAGGGCTCCTGAAAATTGACATGCAGACATAGACGAATAAATTACATTTTAAAATATATTAAAGTAGAAAACAGTAAATTTAAATTTGAGTAATATTTCACAATATTCGTTTTTACGGTTTTAAATAAATGTAGCCATAGTGAACATTACAGGACTTCTTTTAACAGTAATGCATGTTTGTACATAAAATCAAATGTGTTTCAAAACGAATAGCATTATGAGACTATCCTCAGCATCTTTCAGTCCAGGACACCCCCTTCTGTATTTGCTCAGACATTACAGAGCCCATTAAATATCCACTTAAACAGAAATAGTGGAAGAGCTCTTCCATTAACTGTGCTTCTTAATGTACATTACAAAGCAGACTTCATAAAAGTCGTCTTTTTAACTTCCTTGCTGCATCTCGGGAATATATTAAGTGAATAAATTAAAAAAGCCTCCCAAGACCGAGAATATTAAACATTTGGAAACTATTTATTGAACATTTATAACCAAATATCTGTTAAATACATCATTTATTCTTATTCTTTATGCCTGAATGACAAAGAATAGCAATATTTACACTTTGTATATGGAATGTTGCATGACACTTTAAGGCGCAAAGTCTTTTGGCTTTCATTTGATTGGAACAACAGTGAAAGTAAAAGGTAATGAAGAGTGAAAAATCATGATTATTTAGCTAAGAGTAAATTAACATGTCTCGAACTTCCTCATTTCAAGTTCCTACAAATGAGGCAAAAGTTTATAAATTAGACTTTCAAAAGACAAAAATCTTTGTATATTACACAAAACTGGCTCCACATCACAGCTGCGTCTCCTAGGCGACGGTTTTGAAGGTCTGCAGTATCAAGTTAGTTTGGTGGATAAGCCTGTTGGCACTGATAAAGACGTTTATTGCCCTGCGGATGAGAAAGCGAAAAGTCAGTGCTCGGGACATCAAATGACCCTATTTCATTGAGAAATGCACTTTCATAGAAGATCTGTAAAACAGATGTCTGCTTGAAACATGAGCACTGCACTTTGAAAAAACATCCATCACTGTCTGCTTGCTTACTTTCCATCTTTGAAGTATGTTTTCAGCGTATCACTGAAGCTTTTGGAGTACTTCACAAACTCCTTCTTTTGGTGTTCAAGTGCCTGGAAAAAAAAAGTCTCAATATTAGATTTCATTTGAGTAAAGAAAAAAAAAAGTAATACAAGCATGATAATATCTGAATTTTTCAGCAAGTTGAGCTCAATTGACAGCATTTGTGGCATGTTTATTATGCAAAAAAAGACAACCTTCATCTTCTTTATAAAGAATTTTTGGATGGTTTAAAAGCAGAAATGTGAAGCTTATAATTGCATAAAACCATTTACAAAGTTTATAGTTTGGATATAAAAACTGATGTCTACAGTAGTGTTCAATATTGAGTAAATCACCATTTGACACTCCAAATAAGGATTGCATCACTTACCAGTGGCGAGTCAGAGACAAGTGACTGTTACAAATATATTTGTCATTGAATCATAATAAAATGCTGATTCATCTAGTAATGAAATAAGTCTTTATGAGTGAGTTTTAAACAAACATAGCAATTAACATTTTGTCAGAACCTCTAGTAAATAATGTTTTTTTGTTTAGTCGATTAAGAATTGTGGGAAAAAAAGTTGAGTTTGTATTATTAAACCCAAAATATATTTAAAAAAACATCCCTAAATGCTAGTGCAACTTGCTTTTCTGTGAAATAGGAAATACTTACCCTGCGATTCTGATACTGATATTTCTTAAACACATTGTTGACTGTGTCCAGCAGCTCCTTTATAGCACTGGCGATATCTCTGTGGAAATCAGCGAGAGGTCAGGAGTGATGAATACATTTATGAACAGTGAAGCACTGACTCAGCAGTCAGGCAGTGGCGAATGGCAAGATAATAGAGGCGAGGCCTATTAAAATGTCTACAAATCTTTCACGTTTGAACATCTCCTGAGGTCTATGTATCCATGTTATTGTCAGCTATGTGAGATTGCTTAGTCGATTAATTGCCGGCTGATTGCTTGATTAAAACTAAACCACTAGACTTTAAGCAAGGCTATAAGAGGGAAAATCTATAGGCTCCAAACGATTTTGACTGCAGTTATTGCATTAGACCATTACTCTAGTTTGTAGTAAGTTAGTTCAACATAAGTATTCATTTAGCGGTCCTCTTTTATCACAAATGACTTACAGGATGCTTAATACTAGGACAATCCCCCTGGAGCGACTGGAGGTTAAGGGTCATTCTAATTACTGGGCCATCTGTACGTAAGTTACAAGTTTGTCAAGTTTTGTCATAAAGGGGCCCTAAGTTACAACTTACGCACTACTAAATACTTTTGCATTGCAGCAATGCACTTAGATGAAACAGAACACTATGTACAAACTAAATATTTACCGCAGGGGTGCCCAACCCTACTCCTGCCGATCGACTGTCCTGCACAGTTTATCTCCAACCCTAATCAAACACACATGAAGCAACCAGTTAAGGTCTTCAGGATCACTTGAAAATTAAAGGCAGGTGTGTTTGATTAGGGTTGGAGATGAACTGTGCAGGACAGTCGACCGGCAGGAGCAGGGTTGGGCACCCCTGATTTACAGAAACCTCCACCACGAGTTAAAGAATAAAGCAGCAGACTGACTGAAATGCATCCATAAGCTAGTTTACCAGACAGATATCTGAATGTTGACATCTACACTTGCTTACATTTTAAAAAAGAGAACATTATGTGAATGAATTATTTTGTAAGCAGCTCTTCAACACAAACATGTATCATTCCATGTTGTGCATGTAAAATAAAAATCAGTCATAATAATAAATAAATGTAATTACTTGTGTTTTTGTATTTATTTATTAATCCTTATCCATTTAAATACAGTTTCTGGGTGTTCTTTACAGATAAAAATACTGATGATTCATGAGTAGGTAGTATTATATTTGAATGGGAAATCATTTTTATTGTTAGTTATTTGAGGCAAAGTAAGTTAGAATCAAGGATAAACTGAAATTCACTGCATTTTAAAGTCCCTGTAAAGGCAATTCTACAAAAAAGTTCTAAACACATTATAAATGTTACATATGTTTTGCTAAAACATATTACAAAGACTTTGAACTGTGAAGTACTGAAATGTGCAGTTAGACCGTTAAACAGTTTTTTACCATTGCAATTTTACAGATTGTTTGGGCTGGGCTAAAACAGGGCTCGATGACGCACTGGAGCCCCTGAGCTCCTGCACACACCCCTATTTGATGACGCACAGAGTCTGATCTCTCCCCTTACACACAATAACACTCCCCGAGCACATTCGCATTCACAGCTCAATCGCGAGTGACTGTCAGTCCTATTAGTTACTACAGCTGAGCCTACAGTTTTCTAGCTAGCTATGCCTTCAACACAGAAATGCATAGGCTACTACCTGGATGCGATCATGTACAAAACAGATCGGTACAATTAGGGTATTTAAATGAGAACAGAGATAACTGCTCATTTTTTCAAGATTTTGATAGCTTATTTTATGTACTTGCCGGCTTTTTTATCATTCAAATTTGGCTGGGTGGCTAATAACACATTTTTCTGTGGTGTGACAAACTCAGAACACATACTTAATTTAGACTTTAAAGGGACACACACAACTTCTGCTCACGTATTTGAACACTGCTATTGGATCATTGATGGTGCATAGTATTATGCGGCTAATTTATGCACACCACAAAGACCGCAGGCGACTGCCAACTAACATGTGCGTTAGGAAGTTATGGTCTACATCATCAGGTATCAGTTTATTTTTGTCATTCAAAATGAGAAACCTAAACTAGGATTGCAGATATACATATTACCGTAAACAAAGCAGTGCTTGCTTACCATTTTAAATATCAATTATGTCGATAATTTTCTCGCGTTCTATTCTCGATATTCTCCGACTAAAGCCGTCATGTGGAACACACCGCAAAAACGCTTGACGACCAAATGCAACAAATGTTGCAACTGAATAAAGTAGAGTTAGTTACAAACTAGCTAGTAGTTACTAAGCCTCTAGTGTGGACTTTAGGTTCCAGTTTAAGTAGGAACTTAAAAATGTCAGGAGCATCCATATCCAGATCTTTACACTATGTCACTCCAAACCTGTAAGACTTTTCTTTATCTACAGAACACAAATTAATATATTTTTAATGCTAGCTTTCTGTCACTCCCTTACACAACTACCATTATGACACTTAAAAAAAGTCAATAAAGAGATTGTAAAACTTATCCATATGACTCGTGTGGTTTAGTCCGAATTTTCTGAAGAGACTTAAACACTTTATATGATAAAAAGATTGAATTTAGGCTTTTATTAACATACACAGTAAATAAGTAAATAATGAGTTTTTTATTGAGTAAATAATGACAGAATTTTAATTTTTGGGTGAACTGACCTTTTAAGACAAGGGACAGGGTACTCACTTTATGGTCTGAAGGAAGCGCACTCTGTCCGTTGATCTCGTCTGGGATTTTACTCAGGATATGTTTGAGGGCTCGTGCTTTCTCGTTCAGGTCCTGAAATTCCTGCTCTGGTCTTTCAATCATATACTCTGTGAAATATGAGTCAGAAAAAACCTTCTTAGATTCAGAAACTGCAAGTGCACTTTGATATTTACTGTAAGAACAAAGAGACTTTGATGGCCAATCATAACTTGTATTGTTTTGAGTGTTATTGCAGTAAAGATCCAGATATAGGGATTGTACTAGAGGCAAATTACTTTCTTACCCTCCACATCATCTGCAGCCATACGCAGTAGTGACTCTGTGAAGTTGATCTCCACGTTCTTCTTCTCCAGTATCTTCATGATGATATCCTGAGTGAGCCCTGGGTTCTCTTTCTCTGCCTTTAGAGGGTGGCATTGATTGAAGAGCATTAAACTCACATTATGTTAAGCATGAAATTAATCTTTTTTTAAAAACAAATACATCATCACAATGCTCAATTTCGGATGACATGAACTTTTGTGAAGTCTTACTTTGATGAATGCTGCCCTCAATGTCTGTGCCGCTGACAGGTTTATCCTCTCCAACTGTCATAATATAAAAGATCTGATCAGCATTTCATATTCACAAACTTTATGATAATACATCAAGTCATCAACTGCTGAAAGTTACACTACTGTTCAAAAGTTTGGGGTCAGTAAAATTTGTCTAAAAGTAATTTATGCTTTATTCACCAAGGACATATTCAACTGATCAAAAGTGACAGTAAAGACATGTATACAGTCAATTTAAATATAATGTTACTTTAAAATAAGTGCAATAAACATTGCATATTGGCTAATTATTGGCTTAAGTATGTAAATACCTCATTGAAGACTGGATACATGACTGCATATAATGTCATAGAGACTATTGAATTTGTCTCGGCTTCAT
>JAQIUQ010003261.1:135000-240593 GCA_030378365.1 Hybognathus amarus
CAAAAAATACCCTTCCTTACCAGCAATAACTGTATCCAAAGCCTCAAAGTGTACTTTGGTTCTGTGAAGTGGCTCTGTCTGTGTCTGTTTCTCTGGGCTTTGGCTTAGCGTGTTACGAGGGTTAATGCCCAGCTCTTCTGGGTTTGATAAGGAATGTTCCAGCACTGCCTTTCCCCCCTTATCCTCTCCTCCTCTATCCTTTGATGTGCTTCTCTCTTTCTCTCTTGCCGTTTCCCTCAGCAAAAATATCAATTTTCCGAGGCTGCTCTCATTGCCACTTTGGTTCGCATTGTTATTTTCAATCTCCAACACACCTTGAGGGGATAACCCTTTTCCTTTTCCTCATATCCTTCCACCTGTAAAGGAAAACATTCGTATGACCAAAGTGTGGTGTGGCCTGATGATAAGACACTTGCATTAGCTACAGTCACACATTTACATTATTAAGTTACACAAGTCATCTCATCCTGAAGTTGACAAACTATAGCCCAAATGGCTTTTGAATATACTTCAGCTGCAGAAGGAAGTGGGAATAATTTCAAAAAAAGGATTAAGACTTAATCCATTTGTGACCTGAGAGTGTGAACAGCACACATTCATCATGTCAACAGTAGACTACTCCATAGCCTTTCTTAAAAATAAAGGAAAGAAAAGCCAAATAATGAATGAGGGAGTCTTTTAACGTTGTATGTTGCATTCCCATCTCTACCTGAATGGGCATATTTTCCATCTCCTCATTTCCACTGTCTCCAGTATATAGCTGTGGGTGCGTTCAGTAGCAAATTTATCAATTTTTGCTGCTTGGCCTACACTGGACGTTTTATTGCGATTCACTTTTAATCGCGTCAGCTCTTCCATCTGAAGCTTCATTCAAATATTGGATTAGGATGGAATTAAACATTTCTGATGTGATACTTTGTGATGCATGGACTGGGTAATGAAAGTTAAATAGTATGAGACCTGACGCTATGAGATAAAATGCTAACTCAGCAGTACAGAGATAATTCAAAACGTAAATTAAATAAACTACCCAGGAGAAAATGTACTGAATTTATAATGCAGATAACGGCATGTTATATATATTCTCATATTCTAACCTTCATAAATATTTTTAATAAAATACATTTCCCGGTTTCATTTGAGAATTCAATTTTTTTGCATATTACATGATGCTACTGAAGAGATAATACCTGCAATGTAGGGTGAGGAAGAGTAATTTTAAGTAGTTTAAATGTTAGAATGTGGCACATTATATCCAGTCAGACATAATGACAGTATTAAAATGTTAATGGCATGCAAACATGCATCACTCACACAGGGTCAACTGTCAGGGAGGAAACACATCTGTAGTATTTACAGCTTGAACCTGTGGCCTGAGGCATAGAAAAAGATGAACCATAATATGAGACTTCAGACATGCACAAAGACTTTGCTAGACAGGAGTTTCAAATCTGTCTGCACATTTCATCTGCTGTCTTTGTAGGGAGAGATGGCATAAAATGAGATGAGAACATTAGTAGGTTCAAAGGTTTAGGCTCAGTAATATATATGAAGACTTTTTCATTGTTACAAAATCTTGACAAAGAATCCTGAAAAACTGTATCACTGTTTCCACTAAAATGTTAGGCTGTTCCAAAATAAATAATAGGAAATGTTTCTTGAGCAGTGTATTAGAAGAAGAAGCATGTGACACTTAAAGCTACACTGTGTAACTCTTTTAGTTTATTCTTAGCTAAAAACACTTAGTTCTTTCAAAATATATGTGCTCATTAATTTATATTTACTTCGTTCAAGTAATAAAGTATTCTCGTGAGTGTATAATATGCCATTGAAAATACATACGGGTAAGGGGTTCTAATGTCGGTCGCGCATGTTGGCCCTCCATCTTGAAAGTACATTAGCCAAAGAGGGACATACCCGTTAATTCAAGCTTCACCTTTCGCGTTTACGTTCGAGTTAACAATCATGGACGAGGTCGAAATGGAAGCCATGTTAATCTTGGAACTACATTGGCCACCGTTGGAGTTAAATGAAATCGGAATTGAGAGGAACAGAAACTAATATTCACTGGATGGTTATATACCTTTTCACCGCTAAATGGGGGTAAAAATCACATAGTGTAGCTTTAAGACTCTAGTAATGACTGCTAAAAATTCAGCTGCAATCACAATAATACGTTACATTTTAAAATACATCAAATAGAAAACTGTTATTTTAAATTGTAATAATATTTCACAATATTACTGCTTTCCTGTATTTTTTTATCAAATAAATGTAGCCTTAGTGTGGATAAAAAACTTCTTTCAAAAAAATCTTGCAGACCTTTATAAACAAAAAATCTTTACCAAACCGCATTTGAACCGCAGTGTATTGGTTTAAACAATTAGTCTAGCTTGATAACAGTCTGGCAAATACAAGTTCTGTCATGAAACTCTAGATGGTGCAAGCTGATATGTCCTTAACTATTAACTTAACCATTCTCTTAATGGCACAGCTGATTGGTTCTTGCTGTAGCAGTAGCCAATGAGCTTGCTGCTCAACCTTCAAATACTTGGTCAGCATTTGGTGTCGCAATTGCAATGCCGCTTTCAAAAATCCTTCACCTTCCCCAGCTCCACCTCTATAGATCTGCTATGGACAATTCAATGCATGTGTGCTATATTGAACAGCAGCAGCATCTCTTACTTGCTCACAGCAGTGTGTAGTTTATGTATTAGCAAGCCCTTATTTGACTGCAGCAACAGCAGCCACAGCGTAGCAGATCAAGACCAAACATATCAACATTGTCATATCTATTTCCATGCCAAAGTTGTCATGACAGAATTTGTATTGCTTTCTTACATTAATATCAATCAGTAAATGTGTTAAAGCTGCAGTTCGGCGTTTTTCCTTTTTGTCGCCATCTCTGTTCGAAATCTGCAATTGCAGTCATTTGCGGAATTAAAAACTTTACATGAGTTGTATTTCAACACCCTCCACACGACACGGGCACAGTGTGGATGAACACAATGTTTGAGGAGAGTGTGCAGCTGTCAGTTAATTATATCAACTGCTGTGAGAAAAGGCTATAAACCTCCACCTCCAGCATCCTCACACGCAATATAGCCTACTAGCCGAGACTCTTCCTTTATGTGTACAGATGTGACGTAATGACATAAAGACATGCTCGAATCTCCTGTGGAAATCCACCAGTACCACTGGAATTAAAAACATTATTACATTACAACCTTACCCTTTTGAATCGAGCAAGCAGATAGTTTTTAACACTGGCTGGTTATGTATTTTCTCAAATATGTTTTTGGATAATTTTTAACCCCAAAAAAGCTACGGACTGCAGCTTTAAGTATTAGTATTAGGAAAGCCATTATTTTGGAATGCAAACTCAAAATACAATTATTATTTTATTTGCTGATTTGTTCTTGTATTTGTTTAAAACATTGCAGCATGCAGAAGCAGAATAATGTACTTCAAGCAATATATCTAGAATAGGTTCTGGCAAACTTACAGTAGAAGTCATGACTCTTTGTTACCTGAGCTGCAACAAGTGCATTTTTATGGTCTTCTAAAGTGAGTGTGAGATGATCTTTTGAAGCTTGCAGGTTCTTGTGCTGTTCCTGAAATGGTAAATGGTGTCATTTCAATATGTTCATCTAAAATATTAGGAGTAATACACACAGAAATAGAGATGTTTGCTCCTAATGACAGTTTGTATGGCAAACCATAAGCTAATTTGCCATGGGTTCTCTCTGGAATTAAAGGGGTCCTATTATGTCCCTTTAAGAAGTCTTGATTTTGTTTTTGAGCTGTAATAGAATAAGTTTTCATGCTTGATTGTTCAAAAAATGCATTCTTTTTAACATATTTTACATTATTACAGCACCTCTTTCCCCAGTCTGGCTTTAACATGCATATTTCTGTAAAGCCCCTCCTCCCAAAATATGAAATGTGCTGTGATTGGTTAGCTGGCCTAGCGTGTTCGGGAAATGTACCACCCCTCCATAACTGTGAGTTCTTTTCTAGTGTAAATATGAATAAGGATAGCATCAATTTTAAACCAATTCGAGCCCAATTCAGACCCTGACAATGTTATTGAACAAGAGGATTTCACAGGACGTTTCAGAGTGGTGTGTTTTTTGTAATTTTCTTATACATAATATAGATACGTTGTTATCCACCATTTAATTGCGATATTTGTCTGAAAACTAAGATAATACAAACAGTAATCGATCACAAAACCATGGTTCATTTTCTTACGGGGAGGCTGAACCGTCTTACAAAAGCGAGAGCTTACAAACTCAACAGAAAACCAGCTGTTCTCTATAAAATGTGCAGCACACAGATAAACCTTATAATGTTCAAGAACAGTGTTTAAAATAAATTAACCACAAGTTTGCCTTACACTGTCTTCTCTAATGCAGCTCAACTAGGCCTCATCCTGTTTCATGGACCCTGATTATTTAAATTAGTAACATTGTGACTTTGTCAGATCCGGAAAAAGCGTGTTGTAGTCCAAACAAGACGATCGTTGTACTTTTTGAAAAGGAGATTCTGTTAAATAAAGTATCTCCTTTTGGAGTGGACTTTAAGCTTTGCAAACTTGCCTTTTTTTAACACTCAAACAGCAACATCATACACCCGACCTCGATCACATCAAATGCGTCTTTATAGCACGCATGTGCATTGTCGTGTAATATATACGCTAAAGTGAGTTTTCACGTGTATATGATACGCATTGGTTGGTTAGGTTAAGTTTAGGTGTGGGGTGGGTGCGTGTGTATTAGACGCAAATGAACTGCGTATCAATTGCACGACAAAAACTGCGTCTCATATGCACGTAAAACTCATTTTCGCGTATATATTACACGACAATACACATGCGTGTTATAGAAACGCATTTACATGAGAACAGGCTGACACACCATCTAAAGTTGAAAAAGTGGAATAGCATAGTAGGACCCTTAAGGTTTAGAACTACAAACTGAATATAGGAATATTATTTATGCAAATTCACATAATGTATCCCAGAATCCTTTGTAGTTTCTCTGACCTGCATATCAAGTAACTGTGTGTAGCATTTCCTGATGAGCTTTCCGCAGCTGTCTGTTCTCTTCCTCGCGAAGGTTGTACACATTCTCTAAAAGTAGAAAAACAGGTGATGAAAGACTCTACAAAATATGTACGGTCGGGTCAGGTGCATTTTATATGGATGGAAATGGATTTGGTCTGAGCCTTGAATCTGATGACTCTGAATACATCAACAAGAATAAGAGTAGCACTCTGGCCTACCTTTCAGTCTAGATATTTCAACCTCCTTCTCTCTCTGCAGGTTGTCTATTTCCAGCCTGTGCTCATCCAGCACACGTTCATGATCCTGCCCTCTGATTCTGGTGCTTCTCTTGAAGTTCATAGTATTGCATCCTTAAGTCTTCATGCTGGGACTGATTGGTTGTATGCAAATGCAGTATAGCCATACAGTGATTATTCTGTTAAGTATTCCATAACTGGAATTACAAAATTACTTATGAATGTTATCTCACCTTCAGTATTTGGTGCTCTGTATGCAGAGCATTCAGTCGATAGGTTGAATCTTGCTGTTAGGTAGAACAAAAGTGCAAGTTATTATGCATCCACAATGACTGAAACGGCTCTTTCAGCTCTATCATGTTTACACATCATTTAGCAATCAAAAACCATACGCTTTAAATTACCTTTTCTTTGTTGAGGGCCTTCTGTGATTCCCGCTTAAACACAAGGAAATCTATGATGTATTGACAATCAATAGAGGCTTTTAAAAACAAACACGAAGCACGCGGCATTCAGCACAACCTGGACTCATTATCATTCATTATCTATCATCATCATTATCAAATCACATACAGATTAAGTGGCTTGTGTGAATCAGGAAATCAATTTATGTGCAAATGAACAGGACATTACCCTCCTCAGCCTTCTTATGCTCGAGTCTTTCTTTTCTGGAGGGATTTCTCTAGTTTAGAATGATGCTCATATACCACTGAAAAGAAAGAGAATAATATATATATATATTTATGAACATTGATATTATTAATCAAGTTATTTTACTCCATAACCATCACCGTACTGCAAAAATCTCATTCTCAATTGTGATACATGAAAATAAAGACTAGTTATGGATAAATTATTTGTTTTAGTGATACTGTACATACTAGCATTATTGTACTGCCATTAACTAAATGGGATTTTCTTACTGTAATATATAATACAAATAATGGAAAACTTAGAGGGTTAAAGTGGACTTAACTGTCCTGCAAATAATTTCCAAATGCACAATATATTTCACTATTGTTTTGTTTGGGCTGAAATGTGATCTGGACATTTCTTGACAGGTTTCATGACATTCAACAGATACATTTTGGACTCTGCAATCTGGCACAGAGAGGTGAAAATCCTCAGTATAGTGTTATGTGTTTGTCAAAGGACTCCATTCAAAAGCTTAAGAGCCTTTCAAATGAAAGCTAGCAAGTATTCTCAAGGAATGTTGTTCTCAAGAAAAAGCTTGATGCTGTTCTGATGCGTGCCATCTACTCCATTATTATGTGCCAACTATTATGAAGAGAAATAAACAAACATGCCAAAACATTTTGAATAGAAACCTCCAGAGGCATACAGCACATATTTCAAAACAATCATGTAAGCCCTAATCAAACATCTAATACACAGTGCATTCACTGTAGGATCTTTTCATTAATTTTCTAACGTTACCGTGCAGCTGCGCAGAAAGTGACTCTTGATGCTGCTGGTACTTCAAAGCCGTCGCCTCAGTCTTTTTCAGCTCTTTATGCATCTCATATGAGACCATGAAGGCGCACAACGTCCCGCAAACGAAGATGAGAAGTAGGAAAGACTGAAATATTCTTCTCTGTCGTCTCGAGCAAATTCCTCTACCCATCTTTTCCTCCTCTTCTTTAGTAGACGGAAAAGACTATGTGCCATCCGATTCTTCAGTAGCGTAAATGTTTAGGAGAGCCACAATGATCCGTCTGTTTATTTTTCCCCTTGCGATGCTGTGCCTTTAATGAACGCACCATCAGTTACTTTCTCGTATACCCTACTTTTTAAGTCAGCTCTAATTGTAGGCTACTTATCCCTTACGGAAAAAAGTCCGACTAATGACAGTAAATTAGCTTTTTCAAAACTTTCATACGTGTCATTCAGAAAGTAACTGTCATTGCGGTCAGTTTGTTCTCGCCAACTCCTCCCTTTTGATTACAGTGCCACCCAGAGGCCAGTGCGCACACATCCAACATTTACACAGGTCCGAAGACTACAAAATACCAAATGAGACCAGTTTTGTCATTTAACTTTTAACATGTTTGCAAATCAAACCAGATGTTTGTCACAGTGGCCTTTTAGGCTACATCATCTGCATCTTTCGGTAACACTATAGAATACTACACAAGAACCAATAGGCCTAACACAATATTAACAATCTAGTAACTATTAGGCTATTAACTAACAAACTCTGATTAACGAACTCAGTCTAATCAAACAAGTAGCCTAATAGCGCAGAGATGAAAGTGTTAGTTCACTATTAACTAATCAATAACTACTATTTTTAAATACTTCCGAGAGAACTACTGAAAAAGTTTATTAACAATCTAGTAACTACAATTAGGCCTACCTTAAAAGAAACTGATTATGAATTAGTAAGTAATAGTGCACAGATGAAAGTGTTCCTACATACTTCTGTGGGAACTACTAATTGTGTGGATCCGTATTAGGCTATAAAGTGAAGATCACTGGAACTAACTAAAGACACAAGTGTTAGCCTACTACATGATCTAATCATGATCTGTGCAACCGTTTGCGAGTTTTGGTGAACTTTAATGTACTTTTAGAAAATGTCTTTAGTAACACTTCAGTCATTAGGCCTACTAGTTAGTTCCCATGGTCTTCACTTTATAATACGGATCCAATACATTAGTAATGCCCTCAGAAGTATGGGTAACACTTTACAATACGTGTGCACTAATATGCATTAATTCACACTTAACTAATGCACAGATAATAATGAGTTAATGTATAACTAATAAAGAACTAAATCATTAATTAATGATTACTGCATCAGCAACTAATAAAGAGTCTATATGATTAATAGATTAAGTAATACATGAATTGCTATTAATTCAATGTGTCATTGTGTATTAATTCCTTAATAACATATTTTATTAACTAATAGTGTAAATTAATGTGTTAATTACCACAATTAGTCAAAGCTATGCACTTCAACTTCCAGTTGTCTGCCTTAATTAATCATTAGCTAATGATTTGCAAAGGTATCATTATGTTATGACTTTACTTGCTGAGGCACATCATTATTAACTAGTCATTTAGTAATTGTAGTAATTTGCACATGAATTTGCATTAACAATTAATTAATTAATCATGTATTAATGCATATTAGTGTACCTGTCATATTATCTGGAAGTTGAAATACAAGGCTTTGGCTCATTCTGGTAATTAACATATTAATTAACACGATTAGTATAAAAAATAAGTTATTATGGAATTAATCCACAATTACATATTTAATTAATAACAATTAATGTATGAACTAATACATTAACCTTACAGACTCTTAATTAGTTCCTAATGTGGTAATCATTAATGAATAGCTTAGATAATCATTAGTTACACATTAATTCAGTATTATCTGTGCATTAGTTAAGCATGAATTAATGCTTATTAGTGCACACGTATTGTAAAGTGTTACCGAAGTATGTAACACTTTCATCTGTGAGCTATTACTTACTAATTTGTTAATAATTGTTTCTTTTAGTTAATAGTAGTTACTAGATTGTTAATAAACTTTTCAGTAGTTCTCTGGGAAGTATAAAAATAGTAGTTATTGATTAGTTAATAGTGAACTAATACTTTCACCTGTGCACTATTACTTACTAGTTCGTTAATCAGAGTTTCTTGTTAGTTAATAGTTTCTAGATAGTTAATGTGTTTCTCATTGGTTCTTGTGTTGTTATTCATTAACTAAGAAACCGTATTCTAAAGATTCCCATCTTTCTTTGATACATGTCTGAGTTGTGCAGCTGTGAAATGGTCCATATATGGATAGTGCTTTGCAGTCCTTTGTCTTGATGATCACGGCTATGGATGTTGAGGAACTGTGGGACTGGGGTCAGGAGGAGAAGCCCACTCCACAGAGAAGAGTTCAGGAGCAGCTTTTAAAAGGCTGATCCGCTGAGCCTGGCCGTCGCACTGTGAATAGACGAGAGCTATGGATGCCATTGCCATCTATTTTAAAAATGATTCCAGGTTTGATGCAACATCTTTCCTGCTTTTATGGGATCATGAGGATGTCGATTAGAGAGCCAGTTAGATGTGATGTTCACACTGAGTAAGATCTACTTTTTACTCAAGTTCATGAGCTCAAAACGTCAGACTACAAACAATTTAGATATACATTAAATCAGTTACAACTCACTGTAACTAAAATCACAAGTAACAGCATCTCCTGGAGAGATGTATTTGATCACCGACTTATTGTCACAGATCCTGAAAGTTTCCTGTCTGTGGGATGAATTTGATCATTCATAATGATATTTCTTATTATTTCAGGTGTTTCAGAGTATGCAGCTAAATTGAAATTATCTTGCATCTGTATTTTTGTCACGTCTCTTCAGAGTTTTATTTTGGGAATGCAGTGTAAAACATGTCTTTCGTTAAAAATGATCTTGGCTTATCATAGATCTGTGCTTTAAAGGGGTTCTCAACTCCAGTCCTCGTGACCCACTGCTCTGCATATTGTGTATGTCTCCCTTATTTAACACACCTGATTAAAGATCCTCAGCTCATTATAGGAGTCTATTCTAACGAGCTGAGGATCTGAATCAGGTGTGTTAAATAAGGGAGACATACACAATATGCAGAGCAGTGGGTCGTGAGGACTGGAGTTGAGAACCCCTGCTTTAATAGACTTTCTCATGACCACCCAGTTCACAGTGCTCACATAATATAATATAATATAATATAATGAATACTTTCTTTCCTTGAGAAAATATCTTTACACATCCTTTTCACAATCTGTAAAAAAAAGGCATTAACACTATATTGTCTATTCTTACTTTGGTATTAAATTACAGAAAACCAGTTCACCAGCTGTGATGGTTTGTAAAAAAGCTGAGGGAATGACTGAAAATGTGGCATATTTCTCTCCTCTGGCAAATCAATTTCTCCATATTTTTGTCACTATTTTTGGAAATTCATATACATTATTTTCTTTTGCTATTGGGGAAAATATAAAACATTATGTTCATTTTCATTGTAGTTTACCCAAATGACAACTTCTGCTTCTGAGAACCCGGGAAATGTAAAATATAGGTCCATTCAGCAGTTTTTTTCTATTGATATCAAAATTTTACTTTGAAAAAAGCATCCTACAATTATTCTAGGACAATGATTAAACAATAAAGTTGACACGTGATTTAAAAAAAAAAACTTTTTTTTGAAGAAGAAGAAGTTGGTAAAGTTTCTAATGTGTCCTACAATTATTCTCCTGGCCTGGGAAATGCACCCCAATGAAACATTTAATAGCACATCCATCCTAAATTGTGTTTTCCTAAATGTACTATTTGGGAATAGGCCTATTTGTTGGGAATACTTTACATTTATAATATTTAAAGATACAACAGTTTTGCATTCACATACTGCATCTTAACTGAAATTCATCACTTTGAATTGTGAACTGTAAATCTGTAAGGAGTGCCAAATAATTCAGAGCTCTATACTGTAAATGTACATATTTTATGAACATTATTTGAGATACAGTGTTATATTCAAAAATTCTTTACTTTAAAACCAGTGTCATGTTACAAAACCTTTAGAATCAATAGCAATGTTTTTAAACATAATTTATGTATAAACAGCAAGTGAAGACATTTGCATCAACTTTATATAAACCGTCATTCATATTGCTGGTTAGGCCTTCATACTGGCGAAACATTGCCTCTGGTTGACTGGACAAAGTTAGGTCAGTCAACATAAAGGGCTCTGACCTTATACCTCTCACACCTTTGGAAAATACAGCTCATTGTAACAATCATTACACATACACACGTGGGTGTCATTTCAGAGTTACACGCCTTGTTTGGGTTCATTTTATAGCATGTGTGGTTAGACTGGACCAACTGACAATAGACATATTGGAGCAACACCTAAGCAGCAATGAGACAGACAAACATTGTAAATTACTAAACCACAAGAGCTGGAAAATCTGTTTCGAATTATTGTTGAACAGTGTAAACAGTCATGTCCAGCATGGTGCTGTAAATAAATCATGGACTTGCCCCACCTTAAGTCATTAAAATGAAAATGTGGTACAACAGAGAAACAGTTCTGCTATTTGTAGTCCATTAAATTATGCTCACTGAGCCACACCACTACTTTTTAATAGCTTTTAACTCGTTTAACTGATTTATTTACATGTTAATGCAATTCACTCTTTAATGTTCTAAAATAAAATAAAACGCAATATTAAACAATTTTAATTGGCTTTGTGTACAGTGTTTTAAGGTCAAAAAGGATCTTCTCAAGAGTTCCCCAAAATTAAACTTCTATCATTATACTAAACCCTTCATGTTGTCAGAAACCTACTTGATTTTCTTTCTTCTATGAAGCACAAAAGAAGATATTTTGAAGATTGTTTCAGCTATTTTTGATATACCATTAAAATCCTGTTTAATTTTTAATTTGACAAACAATCTTCTTTTGTGCTCCACAGCAGAGAACAAGGAATGACATGAGGGTGAGTTAAGTTAATTTTGGGCTATAGTGCTTTTTACTTGGAATGAAAAAGAAGAAAACGACAAAATCATAGATGAATTATTCAATAATATACAACATATTGTGATGAATATTGGTGCAGTCTCAGTTGATATATTGAGCGCCACCATGTGGAATGATCTCTGAAACACCCCATCCAATCACATTCCCGCGGCCATCACAGGATCCGTCGTGATTGGCGTACTCTTTAATCCTCTCTGCTTCCAGCACATGGTCCCACATGTTAACCCCTGTCATTTTCCCAGTGAAGGCAACCGATGAGTCCAGATCTCTGTAGACACCCGTCCGGCTGCGCTCTCTGCCCGAGCAGAAAGAACCCATCACCGGACAATACGTTCCCCTTGGCTACTCCAGGCTCTCTGGCAACATTCTCTCCATTTACCCACAAAGTTGCCAGCCCCTGATCCGAGCTCCAAGCTGCACAGAAGTGTCCCCACTGCCCATCTGTTACTACGCTGTGAGCTTCCACTAGATGGGTCTCACCGCCGACCAGTGAGGAGCATCGAGCGCCTTGGCCAAGAGAAGCTGGAGCTCTTGAGGTTTTTTCTTGGTACCGTAAGAGAAAAGCACTGTTTTATTTAAAGACTGGGTCACTTTGGCCCACAGACAGATGGTGAATGATTGGAGGGACATGGACATGGAGGGTATTACTTCTGCAAAGATGTGCTTGGAGCGCATTGGGAATAATAAAGCCATTTCACAGCCTTAAAACAAGAGAATGAGAGTTAGCATAGAACTGAAGAGCAATTATTGCATTAAATCAGCGTACAAATACTGACAGGTATTCACAGAAATTAAATATTACAAATGTTAAGCTATTAAATACAGGCAACACACCAAAAATTTGGAATCATTATCATTTTTTAGTGTTTTTGGAGATAAATTAATGATTTCAGTTAATAATATATAATATAATATTTTTTTCAGGATTTCAGAAAGTTCAAAAGAACAGCATTTATTTGAAATGGAAGACTTTTGTAACATTATAAATGTCTTTACTTGCACTTATACAAATTTTATGCGCCCTGTGTATAACACGTTTAACGGTTTCCACAAATATATTTAAGCTGCAAAAACTTTCAACATTGATAATAATAAAGAAGTGTTTCTTTAGCACCAAATCAACACATTAGAATGATTTCTGAAGAATCTTGTGACACTGAAGACTAGAGTAATGGCTACTGAATATTCTTTCATCACAATAATTATTTTTTAAATAATATGATATAATAATATACAATATATAAAATAATATAAGTAGAAAATAGTAATTTTAAGTTGCTATTTTTTACAATACTTTATAGGCCTAGGGTATATTTGTCTGTCTGCCTTGTCTGTTCCCTATGCCCTAAACCAAATTGCCCTTTGCAGATTAGCAAAGTGTATTAAATTAAAATAATAATCAATGAAATCATCATGAATTTGTTAGTTGAAACATCTACCTGAGGGCAGATAGCGTGTGCCGTTGCTTTGGAAAAGGGCCAGCTGGGCATGTACCCTTTGGAGATCTGGCAGCGGTGGCCATTCAGTGCTCTCTTCAGTTTCAGGCTTTCTCCATTGCTTGCTCCTTGTTCCTTTGGATAAACGGAGAATGACTTCATGGCCACTTGTCCCAGACCTGAGTTGCTCTCCAGTTTGGTGAGACGAGATGCCTGGTTCCTGCTGAACTGAATGAGCTGCTGCAACGTCTCATTGTTTTGGGCTTGATAAATAACGGCAACCTCTCTGAGCTGCTTCATGGCTTGGTTTAGATTGTGGTTCATCTGTTCACTTATACATTTCGCAGGTGTTTTCTGAAGCTTGGACGCACGCTTTGTTGTTGCTAAGCTTATGGAGCTCGTTCCATATGGTGTCCATCTCTGCCTTAACCATGTCTTCCAGTCTGCTGCTTGAGCATGTCTTGCTTCATCTGTGAGTCCTCAAGCATGATGAAAAGTTTGTCCCAGCGTGTGAGGTCTTGAGGCGGACAGGGAATTTGCGTAGGTCCAGCTGTAAACAAAAACAAAAAAGAGATGATTTTTACTGCTCTTGTGCGTTTGACCGAAAAGGTAACATCATGTAATAATTCCAAACAAAATGTACTTTTATTTAAATAAATTTGTTGTCATGTTTTCTTCCTGAGGGCCACAGATGAAGGTTTTGTTGCAGGCTCAAGAATTGCTAAATGCAGCTTTGCTTGTTCCTCTAGCACCTGACTTAAATAACAGAGACAAGTTCTCTGAAAATGAATAACCTTATGCTCATAAGCATCATCTGGTTAATAAGTTCAAGCTCCGGGCTTAGGTTTGCTGGAGAAGATGTCAGTGGAAAGGTATGTAAATGTCAAATGTCATGGAACCTACCAACACTTCATGACACTTCAACACTTCAAGTCATGACTCGTGACACATTATGCATATCACTGTGCATTACCTAATACAAATGAATTATTCAAATACATTTGGGTTGCTGACATGAATTTAAGAATGTTGCCATATCCTCTGGCGTGAAATGTCACATTGTCAAAACTATAACAGTATAATTTCATAGGTTATATAATATTTGTCGTTTTAAATTTCAAGTTGGAACTCTGTAAGATCCTTAAAACTTGTGAAAAGCAAAAATGTACAATCTACTATATAAAATATTTGAACTTTTTATATTAAGTTCAATACCATTTAAAATGGATGGCTTTCATAACAATAAACAATGACAGACTACTATAGCACCAAATGTCAGCCTTTATATAATATCAATATTAACTTGTAATATATATATATATATATATATAGGCTATGTGTTTGTTCATCTACCCATTTACTCAATATTTCTGTTAGGTTTATTTTTAAAATGATTTGCCAAGCTATCCAAATTTTAAAGAAGTAAAAGAGAATCTAAATTCCAGTACTGAAGAAAAAAACATTTATAAATAAACATAAGAGAACTTGAATGAATGAGAACTTACTTTGCAGACGGTCACCATCTGGAGATTTCGTTATAGTAGGAATCAGAAGTACTCCTCTCCATAATCATAACCAAACACATTCCCACTCAGAAAAGCAAGGCAGGCAGAGGGCCAACACTGCCCCGGGCACATACATTCTGATGTTAATGCTGGTGTGTATGTTAGATGTCTCTGCATGTAATCCATTATTTTGAAGTAAATCAGATGTTCCACAGCTTACTAAGATCCCTTGTGGGGTTTTCTTCTCCCTGTGTCTGGCAGCTTTCAGGCCACCGTGCCTCATGTGCCTGGAAGCCCACTGAGTGTGCATGAGTCTGAGCAAGCTCTTTTAAACAGCACTCAGAGCAGGGCTGTCACACTTGTGAGTAATGCTTTGTTGGAGGTGGGCAATATCTATGATGTATTCAAATGTCATGGTCCTACTGCTGTTTGGGCGAAGAAATTGTCATGGGGGTGTGGAAAGGAAAATAAGAAAGGGGTTGGGTCTTCCCCGAATGAGAATTCTGCCTCAAGTCAAAATGGATAGATATTTGGACAAAAAAAAAAAGATGTTTGATGCTGTGGCCTGGGAGTAATAACTCCAGAGTGTTAATTGTCCATGACAGTAAAACCAGCAATAAGAAAGAGTATGAATCGAGAAGGTAACTTGTAGATAACATTATGAGTTAACTTTTCAATTACAGTATCTTCTTATTGCTGTTTAACACATGAATGTGCTAGTTCCACTTTTGTCTCTTCAATGGAAAGTTCACCCCCAAATGAGAATTCTGTCATTTTGTCACCCTCATGTCGATTGCAAACCTGTATGACTTTCTTTCTCTTCTGCAGAACCATGAGCAGAAATAGGATATTCTTAAGGATATTGCAACTCGCCATACAAATGAAGATCAGTGGGGTCCAAACAACAAACATCATGAGACATTTATGTGTTGTACAGATGAAAGAAACCCATACAGGTTTGGAACAAATATAGAGGATTGAAATGATAAAAAAAAAAAAAATACATGAAAGAATGGCCATTCTGAACTAAACTATTCTTTTCATATTCAGCTCAAATAATAACGGGATTGTGTAAATATTAACTGTGGGTGCATTAGAGCAGGGGTTCTCAACTCCAGTCCTCGCGACCCACTCCTCTGCATATTGTGTATGTCTCCCTTATTAAACACACCTGATTCAGGATCCTCAGCTCGTTGATTAAGATCCTAACAAGCTGAGGATCTGCATCAGGTGTGTTAAATAAGGAGACATACACAATATGCAGAGCATGGGTCATGAGGACTGAAGTTGAGAACCCCTGCATTAGAGCATCAACTCTTTGCTGATTGAAGTTTAACTCATTTGTCAGATTGAAGAAGGACTTGGTGATTCAATTATGCAACACAATATTGAATTAATTGTGTCAAGAATCATATTCATAAATTACCATCAGATCTTAAGGGAGGCGCAGGACAAACAAAGATTGTGTAATGCGTGATTCGGAGATACAAATGCAAGCTTTATCAAGTGCAATCCATAATCGATACCGGCTTTTTAAATTTTATTATATTGTTGTCTGAGGTTAATTTATGACGTTTGCCTGGTTTTTGCATTCAAAAACATCAAAATGAATAAGTAATAGGCTATTTTGTACCAGAGTTTGAGCTCTAACTGAAAAACGGTTCGGTTTTTATGGGCGTGTGTGTCGCACTGAAAACTTGGAAATAAACGCCCACTGCTGTGAGTGGAGAACAGTTTTGCATATTATAATGAGTTTAACTCACCCGTCTGTCGGTGCACGTGGGGAAAGCGTCCAATGTTGTCAAATGGCAACCGATTCGCCCATACATGTTCGACCCAGAGTCCGTGTTTTACAATTCCTGTCAGATCCAATATAGTGGCCATGATGGCTGAAGACTCTGGCATGACGGCCATGACGGCTGTAGACTCTGACGTGGTGGCCATGACGGCCGAGACTCTGGTGTCCATGGCGGCTGAAGACTCTGGCGTGGTGGCCATGACGGCCGAGACTCTGGTGTCCATGGCAGCTGAAGACTCTGGCGTGGCTGGCCATGACGGCCGAAACTCTGGTGTCCTTGACGGCTGAAGACTCTGGCATGACGGCCATGATGGCTGAAGACTCTGGCATGACGGCCATGACGGCTGAAGACTCTGGCATGACGGCCATGACGGCTGAAGACTCTGGCATGACGGCCATGACGGCTGAAGACTCTGGCATGACGGCCATGACGGCTGAAGACTCTGGCATGACGGCCATGACGGCCGAAGACTCTGGTGGTGGCCATGACGGCTGAAGACTCTGGCATGACGGCCATGATGGCTGAAGACTCTGGCATGACGGCCATGACGGCTGAAGACTCTGGCATGACGGCCATGACGGCTGAAGACTCTGGCGTGACGGCCATGACGGCTGAAGACTCTGGCATGACGGCCATGACGGCTGAAGACTCTGGCGTGATGGCCATGACGGCTGAAGACTCTGGCGTGGTGGCCATGACGGCTGAAGACTCTGGTGTCCATGGCGGCTGAAGACTCTGGCATGACGGCCATGATGGCTGAAGACTCTGGCATGACGGCCATGCCGGCTGAAGACTCTGGCATGACGGCCATGACGGCTGAAGACTCTGGCATGACGGCCATGACGGCTGAAGACTCTGGCGGGACTGGCCATGACAGCCGAAGACTCTGGTGACCCATGGCGGCTGAAGACTCTGGCATGAGTCGGCCATGATGGCCGAAGACTCTGGCTGACCATGACGGCTGAAGACTCTGGCATGACGGCTGAAGACTCTGGCATGGCGGCCATGCCGGCTGAAGACTCTGGCATGACGGCCATGACGGCTGAAGACTCTGGCATGACGGCTGAAGACTCTGGCGGGTTGGCCATGACAGCTGAGACTCTGGTGACCATGACGGCTGAAGACTCTGGCATGACGGCTGAAGACTCTGGCGTGGTGGCCATGACGGCTGAAGACTCTGGTGTCCATGACGGCTGAAGACTCTGGCATGACGGCTGAAGACTCTGGCGTGGTGGCCATGACGGCTGAAGACTCTGGTGTCCATGACGGCTGAAGACTCTGGCATGACGGCCATGATGGCTGGAGGCTCTGGTGTGACGACCATGACAGCTGAAGGATCTGGTGATGACCATGACGGCTGAAGACTCTGGCATGAGGTCTGAATGCTCTGGTGTGACGAGCGTGACAGCTGAAGGATCTGGTGTGATGACCATGATGGCTGTAGACTCTGGTGTGACAGCTGAAAGCTCTGGAGTGACGACCGTGAGAGCTGAAGGCTCTGGTGTGACGGCCATGACGGCTGAAGACTGATGTGACGACCATGATGGCTGAAGACTCAGGTGTGACGGCCATGATGGCTGAAGACTCTGGTGTGACAGCCATGACGGTTGAAGACTGACGTGGCGGCCACTTTGTGACGGGGCTCTGGCGGTGCAACCATGGGTGTGACATGATGACTGAGGATTCTAAACTTGGGATTACTGGTCTTAGAGGGTTTGTGAGCATTGGACTTAAGATCATCAGACAATGAATTGCTGAACACCATGGGCAGGGCAGCTCTATGCCACAGCATAATATATATATATATATATATATATATATGTGTATGTGTGTGTGTATGTATGTATGTATGTGTGTGTGTGTGTGTACATGTATTCAATAAACAAACCAGAGCAGTTTTAAACTAATTTTCCACCCACTGCTTACGAGCGGACGAATTTATTATTTAGAAACACAGCCAAATAATTTACTGACAACATCTGTTAAATACTCCTTGTCTGGGGTGTGTCTATAGTTTCCAAAAGGCTTTTATGAAAGTGACAGAAATAGCACTGTTTATTGTAGATTAAATGTTTGTCGGCTCTAGTGCTGTGAACATGCGTTAATCATTATCACGTTCTTAGAGTTTTCCTCCAAAAGTGCCACTTATTCTTGTATATTACTATGTTAAAAAAAACCTGAACGTAATACTTTAGTACAGGGGTTCTCAACTCCACTCCTCGCGACCCACTGCTCTGCATATTGTGTATGTCTCCCTTGTTTAACACACCTGCATTCAGATCCCTCAGGCTAGACTCTACGAGCTGAGGATCTGAATAGGTGTGTTAAACAAGGGAGAGCATACACAATATGCAGAGCATGGGTCGCGAGGACTGGAGTTGAGAACCCTCTTTAGTACACTGAAAATAATTTATTTAAGCAGAACAGGTTTTACTGTTAATTGCAGAGAATGCATTACAAATATGACAGCTGTATTTGGTTCCCATTTTAAAATGATATTCTTGAAGAAACATTTAAACAAACCCATTAGAAACCACTTGCTTTTCCTTATATACACAATGTCCTTAGTTGTTGTCCTTGGCCCGCAATTGTAATTCCTTAACTTCAAGTGAATAAAAGTGTAAAACAGTACTAAAATGAGCGGCTCTAATTTTTGCAGATTTTTACTCTCAGACAACAGCATAAAAAATTCCAAAAGACAGAAATTCTGAGAATCAATCATTAACTAAACATTTATGAAATCTCCCCTCTGTGATTTACCATCTGCTAGAGCAGTAGTTTCATTCCATTCTGTTTGTTTGTGGGGGTTTTACAGACACACCACATACTATATTGTGTTACACAGAAACAGAAATCAGTGATTACGTGTGATTTTGTTCTAAACCGAACAGTTAAGCAATCGGTTCACGAAACTGAGGAGCCTCCGTCAGAACAAAATTAAGAACATGTGGAGAAATATTTACACTTCTGGAGAATTAGGCCCAGCATGAACCAGGCAACTCCAGATCTGGACTGTTTCTATAAATGGGTTCAGAATTTCAGATGCAAAACCTCTAAATGCCATTTGAAATTTTCTTCTAAAATGACCATTTTATTAAGCTTGTATATTTAACGTTCAGTAATTTCACTTAAATGACAATTAATAGGTAATCTTCATTGCCATTTAAGTGAAATTACTGAACTCTAATATACAAGCTTGATAAAGATGATCATTTTAGAAGAAAATTTCAAATGGCACTTAGAGGCTTTTGCATCTGAACTCTTCATATAAAGAACCCTTTTCTAAGAGTGTAGGTCAATAGCTGTACAACAACAAGGCACTTGTAATGATATACCAGAGGGATATATTATATTTACACTTGAATAAAACCCACCTTTGCTTCCCTCCACTGACAACATATGAGAATGGAAAATGACCTCAGGCCTAGCACCGTATGAACAGCGTTGAAGAGAGGTGAGAGGTTGCGAATGTTTCAAACAACAGCGGCTTTGTATGTTTCCCATCAGCTGCCAGGTCTCTTTGGCCCTGCTGTATGTCACAGTCACAGGCTTTGGCAAATCATTAGCATGTTACAGAAAATATAGCTGGCTTGGATTTCTGAAAGGAACAAAGTTGGTTCCCCCTGGCATCACGAGCAGCCAATCAAATCTGTGTGAGGTAAAGCTGGGCAGAGACTTCAGAGAACATAGCATTCCTCAGGTAATTAACATGTTCGCCATGAAGTCAGACACAGAAACATGCTGATTTATGTCACCTGGTTGTTCATACCAAACTCATTACAGGGCAACAACTTTTTCTCCAATCTTAAGGGGCTGCTTCAAAACTGCCTCATAAAGCAGGGTATTGTTCAGTTTTAACTGTGCAGGACTGCTGATGACATTTCCTTCCTGTGGGACTAGGGTTTTAGGCATTTGACTCAATAATGTCTTGTTTCACAATGATGGTTCCTAGGTCAATGAAGCTCCTGCACTTTGAAATGAAGACTCATAGAGAATTAGGCATAATGTAATTTTTGGTTTCAAACATCAAATTTTAATTTCATGATTTATAGTATTAAATTGCCAATACACCCTATAGCAAAGTGTTAGCCCCTCTGAACCTGTGAGGTGAAACCTTTCAGCTCTCTCACCAGATCCCAATAGTGCCATTCAAGCCAGCAGATCTGGAATACATTAAGAATCCCCCCATTCACTGTCAGAAAGGATGAATAATTACCTGATTAAAATGTCTCAGTGACTGATTTATGCAAAAAGAAGCTGCAAGATGTTCCTCCCTGGGACATGAGGTTTAGTCAGTGCTATCAGCTGCCAGAAATACATTGTATGCATGAGAATATGACACTTTGCACTTGCAAGGCTGACGTGCAAAGTCATTTAATGGCTGTCCAACTGAGCTAATTTTCTGTACTTTTAGAGTGAAAGCCATGACATAATATAGTCACAAACATGTACCAAACTGCATTTATAAGCAATGGGAATGGATCTTAAATTAAATTAGTTATCTCTTTTTAGCATGTGTACCCTTTTATACGACAGAAATGTATTTACATGCTTATTGACATGCCATAAGTCAAACAGTAAAACATTTCAAAATAATGCATATACTTGTAATGCTTTTTCCTTCTATATTTGCAATATCAGAATTGTTAATAGGCATTTAATGACATTTTTATATATAAAAAGGAGAAACAGGCTTTTTAAAGTATGTTTCACAGACTAGAAGTGCTATTGCAGGATATTCTGTCTACAGTAGGTCTTGTTTACTGTTGTTCACAGTAACTTGGGGCATGCATTTCGCAGAAAACAAACCACAAGCAAGAAAAACACATTGATTTAAAAAAATGATTTACTGTTTGCTGGCAGTGACATCAAAATTTTCCCTTAGACTAAGAAAATAGCGATTTTGCACGTAACTTCTACAAAACAATATGACTAGCTCTAATATTTAATTTATGAGAAAAGTTTTGTAATAAGCCCAAGAGATCAAATGAATTTAATCCATCTGTTAAAAATTATTTGTTCATCAAAATAGTGGCACAACTTAATGTCTTGTATATTTTAATTTTTTAGACACATAAGGGTTTTAGTTGGCAGAGGTGAGGTGCATGCGAGCAAATGCAACGAGGTCAAAATGAGTATCAATGACAGCTGGCATCTCTCCTACTTTCCTGTGTGATGCACAGTAAAGACCCGACCAAGATCCTTTACCCTTTTAGCAAATATCCAAATAACCAGAACATTGCTATGAAGACATTAAAGTGGAACAAAAGTTCATCACTGCTTTGGTAACAAATACCAAACCAGCACACAACCAAATAGAAACAGAAAACCCCAAAATTATGAATAAGTGTCAATGCAAATGTAAAGAGGACTATTGTACTTAATTGCACTGTTGAAGAAAATAGGCATTAAAGACCCACCAGAGGTCAGATTATTTAACTTATTCCGCCAATTCCACTAATTAATTCCACCAATTGATATGAATAGAGGAGCACAAGATTTCCTGAAGTCAACAACCATCTTTTTATGTCTTGTCTGACCAGGTGTCAAGCATATCACATCCCCTCTGTGAGCTGTCTCATCGTTTCTGTAAATGAATCCCTCACTGTGGAGTACTGTGGGTCTCACATTTGATGATTACTTTGGCACTTGGCAATAGCTGTGGACTATAGCACATCCCTGTGGGAACCTGGTACACAGAGTCCCAGTGCATGAAACACTATCAGCCTTGTCTATGGGCAGAAAATATTCATCCAAACAGACCTCATAATACACTGAATAAATAATAAATGTGTTCAGCATTCTGTATAAAATGTGTTTTAAGTAGTTAAGTAAGGATGTATTAAAATGTAACACATGGATTCGCAGGCATGTGTTCATGATATGAGTCCTGCCTATCCTTTCTTTAAAAATAAGGAAAGCAAAACGTATGGTAATTGCTGAAAATATCTTATACTCCAATTAATATGTGTGTTTGTCAGGAGAGGTTATTACATTATCACAAAGTACACTCAGAATTAAAATAATAAACAAAAGAAAATGTAGTACAGCTGGCTACAGTTACAGAAATGATTTAAAGACTTTTAAAGCTGTCCTGTTATCGAATGGTTTTCTAAATAGGCTGTATATTCTTATTATACGTTGAAGAATTTAAAAAAGTCTAACAATAATAAAACTAGATCCTTGTTTTTAAAGAGATTATTCTATGCCTTCTGTTATTTTCTACTGGAATAGTTACTTTAATAATGTAAATTGGTGTCAAGTTTGGCCATTACCTCAAAAATTCCTCTTTACAAAATGTTAAGGAAATCTAATATAAATGAATTCATAGACTTTATCCTACAAAGGTAGGCTATTCCTACAAAAAAAAAAAAATAATAATAATATTGATTTAAAATGTTCTTTCTGTGAATGCTTCACTGAAATAATCTCTCATTTGTTTTGGTCTTGCCAATATACCCTTTTAGAATAATCTGGAGATTTTCATTGCTGATAATATTTTAAAAACATTTCAATTATCTTACAAACATGGGATTTTGGGGTATTATATCACGGATCACTCTTTAAAGATGTTGGTTTTATTATACATTTTATTTTATCTCTATGTAAATTTCACATTCATAAATGCAAGTTTACAAAAGGCAAACCTCTTTTGACGGCGATTGGAAAGGAGATTAAAATGTAGATGTGATGTCAAAATCTAAAAATATATTTAGTGTCAGGGTTTAAACCCAAGTTGTGCAGTTGGGGCATGTTGTAACAATGCGTTACAATGTGCCCCTATAAAATATGCTATTATATTCTATACTTGTATTAATTCTATTAAGAAAACAAGAGAAACATGTAAATAAACACTAGAGTCAATGCTCAGAAATTATTTATTATTATTTTGTTTTGAACTATGCTGTATAGCTGTGTTTTCCAGTGTGTTTGTTGTCAAATTTAAAAATTTGTATATTTTTAATTATTAAAAAATGCTATTATTTTATACAAAAAAGTTAATAATTGTGTTTTATTAAGTTCAAGATAGTTCTTGGTTTAACAGATAGCATATTCAAGCTGTTATATGGTGATGTTACAATGTGCCCCTCACATTAATTTAACAACCTTCAGGGTAAATCAAGAAAAAAGTATACACTGTATTAATAGAACAAAACCACATAATTGCACTAGACATGTGGTTAAATTAATGTGAGGGGCAAAAATTATCTAAACCTATGTGGATTTACACAAATTGACAAAGTCAAAAAGTGTTAAGTTGTGCCCCGCTATCTATTTGTAAACTGATGCTAATGTAACCTCTCATCTTTTTGATATTAATTTTTTCCTTGTTGTTGAGGCATGTTAATTATTTGTTTTGTTATGAGATATGACACTGTACATGCTACCTGTTGTTGACAAAGCATTTTCACACAGTAATACGGATATCGCGGTATTCTACGAGATTTCACAATTCCAACGGAATTATCGACGTCACTTCCGTTGTTGTATTGCGTCAGTTTACGGACGTTGCTATTTCCGCCTGGCAGACGAAAGGTCTACGTTTTGCCATACCGATTTACTCCATCAAAATGTCTCTGGGCGTGTTATCTCCTCATTTGAACACACCACCAAATAACCAAGGCATACTTATAGGCGATAAAGTGTATTCGGAGGTGTTTCTGGCCATCGATAGCTCGATAATACCCGATGAAAGATTCTCCACGACTCCTTCCATGCTTGATGGCCTCGACCATGAGACTGAAACAGATCTGCGGATTTTGGGCTGCGAACTCATCCAGTCTGCCGGGATTCTCCTGCGTCTGCCACAGGTTACTGTCTAACTATGTTTATATATATGAATTCATTTATTTAGTTCGAATTATAATTAACGTTACCCAAATGTTGTAAGACGATGCGTTTAGCACAGCTAGCTGAGCTAACTTAGCCGTAACCGGCACATTGTAACCGGCGGCCTTTTGTCTGGCAGCGAGATGATTAGATAATGCCAGTCGGGCCGTCGAATCTACTTAACGTTAGTGTTGTAGCTTAAAACAGATTATTTGTTGTTATACAACAAGTGTTGCTTTAACGTCAATGTAAGTAAAGTGAATTGAACGTCGTTTTAATGTATTATTTGCTATTTTGGTTAGGTGGCGATGGCGACAGGGCAAGTCCTTTTTCAACGATTCTTTTACTCGAAGTCCTACATCAAACACAACTTCGAGGTAAGTCAGAAATACAAAAAAAAAAAAAGTGTAAACTGATTCGACTTATGTCATGAAAATAATTAGTGTGGTTTCACTTTAAAACAGATTGTTGCCATGGCCTGTGTAAACTTGGCGTCAAAGATTGAGGAATCGCCGAGACGAGTGAGGGATGTGATCAACGTTTTCCATCACTTGAAACAAGGAAAGGGCAAAAGGTATGTCGATCCGGTGTTTTTATTATTAGTTAGGCTATTAAGTATTTAGTGAATTGCTTTTGATAGTTTAAAAAAATAAATGTATAACCGTTTTATTTACCATTTAAACCAACAATGTTTATTAGATACATGATGTCATTTCATATCCCTCAAATTCTTGTGTGTTGTATTAATAATTGGATTGGGCATTCAATTACGATCTGTTCGTTTGAAACCATTTTGAGGATGTTTAATTTTTGCTGCTTGGATTAGAGAGACGTTTTTGTGTCATAAGCAAGTATAGTCTTTAAAAGAGTATGATATAAAGCAGAGAAAGTGGATGCCATGAAATGTGTATATGTGTATATATAGACCATTTTACAAGATGTAAACAACACTGGTCCAGAAACACTTCCTGTTTCAGTTAGTAACTGTTTTCTTCATTTCACATGTAAAGAAAACATCTTAAAGATGTTTGTTTAACTTTTTGATTCAGTTTTAAATGTTCTGTTGGTTGTAATTTATCCCAGCTTTTATGTAGTGTTAAAAAAAATTAAACAGGAAGTGCTTCTGGACCAGTGTTGTTTACATCTTGTGAAATGGTCTATATATATATGTGTATATGTCTAACATTAATTTACATGAGCTGTTTACTTTTTGTGTTCTACCAGGAGCAGCCCTCTTGTCCTTGATCAAAATTACATTAACACCAAGAACCAAGTGATTAAATCAGAGCGCCGTATCCTCAAAGAGTTGGGCTTCTGTGTTCACGTCAAACATCCACACAAGGTGAGTTTTCTTTTCTAAAATTCCAGTTTGTTGCTATTAATTCTCTATTTGAAAATCCTGATAGTGTCCATAATTCAAATAATTAATGTAAAATATTCAACTATTGCAGATCATTGTCATGTACCTACAAGTGCTTGAATGTGAGAAGAATCAGATGCTGGTTCAAACAGCATGGTAAGTGTGCTTTTGTCCTTGAAGCTCATGAAAATGCACTTCAAAATATGACTTGAAAATTTTCCCCCTTAGAGAGGAGACATTGGATCAGATTTATGGTTGGACTCTGTGCTGTGTTTCCACTAGTAGCTGTCATTATTTGCTGTTTAGAGCTTGAACTTGTGAAAGAGCTTGCTCCTTACTATGCATCAACAGGACTTCAGTGGAAACACTGCATTATAAAGTATAATTGCATTGTAGCTTGGTATACCTAAAGGTAAGATAGGTTCACATTCTGGCATCCCCTTTTGTTTTTGTAATAAAAATATAGGATTAATCTGTAGGTCATGCATTATTGACTTGTTGCACATCATTGAGGTTCTGGCTTATGGAGAGCTCTGTTTAACTTTGTCCTTTCTCTACTCTTTGATTAAAGGGTAGCCCATGGTGGTAAGTGTCACAGAAAACACCCGAACTCCTCAGGCACAAGACCCAGGAACCCTTCCCACCTTATTGGCTGGCCTTTTCGAGGCTGCCAGCCAATCCAGTGAGAGCTCTCAGCGGAGGTTGGCTTTGCTGGGGGGTCCAGGATTTGCTTTTTTCCTTTACTTTTTTTTTTCTAAAAAGTGTTACTAATTAGTTGTGCACTTTTTGATCTATAAATACAAATGATTTTTTTAGCAGTGAAAACTGTTACTTTTTTCTCATATGAATTGTCACAGTAAGTTGTCCCCTGATATCCTCCGTGAAGTGATCCTTGCCTCTCCTCACAACGTTTTTGATATGAGGTTTGAAAAGTTTCGATTTCGCCAAACATGCACGTTTGTTTGAGCATGTTGCTGTAGTTTTGTGATTTGAGATGTTTTAATGCTCAAATTTAAGATTACACTATTGCCTCCATGGCTACATTTAAAACAAAAAGTGAGGGAAAGGACAAAGTTAAGAGTCTCCAGAATAAGCCATATGAGAGAGAGAGAGAGCATGGCAGGTCTTGCATAGGTGTTTCTTCATGTTTTGCAGGAACTATATGAATGATGCTCTCAGAACCAATGCGTTTGTGCGGTTTGAACCTGAGACCATTGCGTGCGCCTGTATTTACCTCGCTGCTCGAGTGTTACAGGTATGTCCTTGACTTTATTTATCTTCATTCATTGTATTTCTTTATTTCATTAAGTATTTTTGTATTTCCACAGATTCCCCTTCCTTCCAAACCACACTGGTATCTTCTTTTCGGTGCTACTAAGGAGAACATCAAAGACATATGTATTAACACGATGAAGCTTTATTCTAGGGAGAAGGTAACTTCAGTTTAATCAAAGATTTGTATTATATTGACATCAATACTTTTCTTAGATGCTGTCGTTAATACTATATCCATCTTTCAGCCTATCAGTGAACAGCTTGAAAAAGAGGTGGAAAAGAGGAAGATGGCTCTGGAGGAGGCAAGGCTAAAAGCCAAAGGACAGAATCCCAATGTCACACCAGCTCTCGCTGCCATTGGTGGATTTTCCCAGCATCAAAACCCTGTAAGTTTGTGTTTCTTTTTGGCTTTTCTTATGCTGGGTACAAGCTGCACAATTTTCAAAGTCGATGGATCGCTGTTCTTCTAACACTATACAATTGTCTGCGGTACCATTTAGATTGCTGTTGTCTGCACATTACATAACAGATCGGCGACAGGGTTCATACATTACACAGCATTTCAATAGGAAGAATCGCTGACAACTGTCTGGTCTACAACATGCGTTTCACAACCAAACCCGCAAGAAGTGATACAGGAAATAACATAAGATCATGCGTGAGGCTTGATTTCTTGTTCAAATTATGCCCGCAAGAAGCTTTTGATTGAAGTTGTCTGCGCTGATTCATGGATCGGTAAGTACAGTAGTACTCGGGTACAGAAATGTAATCATTAAATATCTAAATCACTAAAATAACACTATCATGTTCTCTGTACAAATGAATTATAGATTCATCTTTGTCATTCACGTTTTGTTGTTTGGTTAACAGTAATGACGAGGCCTGTGCGGTTTTGGGCTTCCAATGATTATAAAACAAGATAATCAAGGTTGCCTAAATGTCAGAATTAGTACATTACCTACATCATGAAAAATCCTAATACTGACCATGTTATTGCACTATCATGAGTCATGTTTTTCCATTAGGAATATTAACTATGGTTCTATTATAGTAAAAGTAGTGACCACGTTTTTTTTGGCAGATTGATTACCATTTTGTATAACCAGAGTTTTACTTCAAGTTCCATAGTTAAACTATAGATTGTAATAGTAAAATCAGGGTTAATTTGTGTTTATCATGGTTTAACTATAGTAACCATAAGCCATTTTTGTAAGGGTTGTGTTATTGTCTTCCCTAGTCTGCTCTAAACCTATTATAAAATGTGATATTTTCTGCTAAATTACTACTGTAACTTTACAACAGACAATGATGTCCTTTGTATAGTATTTTGTCATCCTATTTTACAATTACAGATGAAACTGACGTGCACTTAAAGTTCTGAACAGGTCAGTAGTTTTGCCTCTCTGCTCCACCTTTGCGGTTCCACTCCATTTGCAAGTCTCTCACATTGATTACTCTGATCAAAACCATTTGGCAGAGGCGAATTGCATTGCCAGTTCAGACTAACCGATTACATGATTCATTAGAGATTTATTATTGAATGTCGAATTTGGAAAATCACATTTGTACATTCGGCAGACAATAATAATGATAAATACAGGGCAGAATCGGCTGCCAGGTCAACGGTAATTCACTTTGGTTCTCCCGATGGCCAGTCCGCCCCTGTGAGTAGCATAAATGTAATCTAAATCTGGAAATACTACTTCTGCCATGTTGACGTACTACTTACTACTATTTTGGCATACTGGTTTTCTCATGCTATATGGTTGGATAATATTCGATTTTGGATGCTGCGATGGGCATCTGATCACGTCTATGATAATACACAATATGGGATCCTCACTCGCGCGAACAACAATTTCCTTTTGATTTTTTACAAAACTGTCAGTGAGTAAAAATCGTGCAGTGTACCCAGCATTACTGATTTAAGCTTTCTGCAAGCACTTGTTAATTCACAGGCATGTGTGAATTGTTTCTTTGTTTTCTTTTCCAGCTTCTCCAAGAGAAGCGAAGGTGAAAGAAAAATCGCCAAATTCTTAAACTAGTACAGGGGTCTGAGAACAGACAGTTGTTTGCCAAAAGCCCATTGAATGGGTAAGTGTTTTAAAATACACCACCTATATCAACTACAGCTAAAATTATTTTTATTTATAATTTTATAAATTATAAAATTATAATGTGTGATAGAATGTTTGTATGAATTATGCTAGCGTGTCTGTAATGGTTAAAAAAAATCATGTATTTGTGTTCTTTAACTGAAGTGTTACGATAATTTCATGTAAAGCTGTTTCCATGTTGATGCCAAATGTAATAATTTGACCTTGGAGTCAATCATGGAAAATAATAAATGCAATTAATAAAGTCCCTTTTTGGTTGTTTTATCGCTGCAATTTTTAAACAAAAGCCAATATTGTGCATTTTAAGCAAAGTTTTTATTTTAACTTTATTATTTTTTCAACGTAATTTTATGTTTTTTTACAATTAAAAAGATATATTTATTTTGTAAATATTTTTATTAGCGTTTTGAGTTTTAGTAATTTTTGTATGTAAACTTAGTTTACTAAAGAGTTTTTTTCATCCATTTCATTTAATCCTATTATTAAGAATTTCTTATATTTTCAGGTAGCAAAAACAACACTGTTCTGCCCCTGTTTTGCTGTACTATACTATATTGTTTACCTTTTTTCTCCCTTTTATAGCAGCATGAAAAAGGAGAGAAAAGTGTTTCAGAATGGCAAGAACCATAGCCGGTCTCGCTCAAGATCACGGTCTCTAGTCTCGTTCTCCACACCGACAGTAAGTTACAACATGCAGTTTCACTTCATTGAGGAATATTTTACACCTGTACACAGGATTTTTCTTTTAAACCGACTTTAATTTTCTGCTGCTGACTTTTTTTTTGTTTTATCCTTAGTCGGAGGAGCCACTCAGGAACGTACAGCTCTCACAGCAGCCACAGCCCATCTCCACGGCAACACAAAGGTCGCAGAGTTTCGCCAGGTTACGCAACTCAGGACAGAGCGGGACAGAAAGAGCGAGTCTAGTCGGCGTGGCAACAAAAGGAGGAGATCACGGAGCAGAACTCGCAGCAATTCTCGCGAAAGAGGCCGTGACCGCGACTATGTGAAACACAAGCATGATCGCGCCACCAGTCACCACTGGGACCATCGCGACACGTGAGCCAGTGACCGCTCGCATGATCACGGAAGAAGCAAACACCAGAGCAGGTCACATTCTGGACACAGCAGACACAGTAAATGAGACACCTGGCACTGCTGAATGAAACAGGGAACTGTGGTGGCACTGGACAACAGGACAATTAGATTGGAAAAATGCTTGCTTCAACAGTTTTCCCAAGTGTTACCCTTAAGAAGTGGATGTTTTCTCGATGTTTGTTTTTGTTCTCTGCATCTCTGACGGACTCATAGAGTTGATTTAAGCAAGGTAGTGGTGCCTTTTTTATGTATTATGTTTTATTGTAAACTTGAAAGTGAACAACAGACTGCTAAAAATCTGCCTAAATCAGGGATCACATTTGCACAGGAAGGAGCAGTCCTGAGTCCTGTCTATGTTAAATATTTTTCAAATGCACAACTGTGTTTGTGCACTGTACATATAAAGCTTATTTTTATGATGTCATGAAGACTTTGTATTCATCTCTTCACAAAATAAAAATGTTATAAAAATTTGACTTTGTTGTTTGTAATGAATTACTTCAAACTGTGAAATGGAATTGCATGTAACACTTATTCAATCTTTTTACAAAAGTATTGGTAAAACAAAACCTGTTAACCAGTGTAACATCTCTCATCTAGACCATGTAGCAGAATCAATGGAAACTATGTTAAATTTCAAATCATTAATCCATTTGCTATGATAATGTGAACTATTTAGGTTAATTTATTAATATATTGTTTTAATTTGTAATAGCATTAATAACTCTAATCAAATTTGTGATGTAATGCAAGTACTGACAGATTCGTTCTTCCGTCGTACATCTAAGTAAAATAGGTCACAAAAAGAAGTAATGTTTTGTGGACAATTGGTTCTATCAATGGTCGGTAATTGAGGCTACATTTACACGGAAACGATTCTGAAGAGAAAACGCAAAAGTGGCATTGCGTCATCATTTTTTATTCTGCGTTTAGACGAGCGTTTTGTGTGGGAAATTCACGTGCAAATGATGACGCAAAAGTCTGTGAAATTCAATGTAGTATGCACTCCAGGCGGCTAGGAGTGCTGCATACTATAACAACACTACAGCTGCGTTCCAAACCGCATACTCAATGAGTAAATACTTAAACGTACAGTCTGTCATTTTTAGCCACCAGGGGGCACTCGATCTAAATAATAACAAAAGACGTACTTTGATGACGTCGGGAAAGAGTATGGGCTCACGGGAGTTGTTGTCGCTGTCCCTGACAACCAGGGAGAGAGAAAGAGCGAATATGGAGCAAACACATCGAACTGTCATTCCCTTCATTCCTGACTCATTCTAACTATGTATTTTTGACAATCACGTCTTTCCGAACAGAGATATAAATGAATTATCAGACCCCTATTAAATCAATATTCCATCTAGCTAGTATTAATAGAAGTTTAAAAAACACGGTCACCTTTTGTTAATAAAATAATCACGTTTATACTATGATATCGTTAGTGAACTGCATATGAAGCTACTTTCTCCAGCTCAATTTAGAAGTTAGAACAAATTTTAATTTACATTATAGCAACTATACATGAGAGCTAGCCCGTCTGCGTTTCACACATGACATAATTTCACAAAATATACAGATAGATATAGTTAACTGAATGGGTGCTTACCTGTTTATTAGAATGCAAGCGAGGCCTATTTAGCTTGTCAAAGCTCTCTCCATTTTAAAATTACGTACGGGTTCGGGTCTATATTTTAAATGATCAGCCAGGTCCGGTCCAAATCTATTACTTCGGGTCCCGGGTTCAGGTCCAGTTTTCAAATAATAGACGGGTCCAGGCAGTTATGATTTATGACGGGTCCGGGTCCAACTTTTGAAATGAACGACGGGTCCGGGTTCGGATCGGTGTAGCACATTACGGGTCTCTTTCGGTTCGGGCATGAATTTTTGTACCCGTGAAGACCTCTAATGTGGCGCTTCTAACCGCGCACGCGCACAATGTCAGAGTGATAAGCTAGCAAGAGATCTTGCGCTTGCAGCCAAACCCCCCTCAAGTTTGTTGCGGCTGCAAAATGATACTAGCTAACACTTTTTCTTCGTCGTCGTTTTCTTTGCTTTTATTGGCGGTAGTCCGGTGTTCCCCTTTGTGTTTGGCGGTTTCGCCGGGTTCCGCATGAAGTTAGAGAAAATAGAGGAGTCAAAGGTTACATGACGTCATAGACGGGCGACAAAACGGAAATAAAGAAACGGCCCGTGTCTTCGAATTAAACTATACATTTCTCCGGATTTGAAAGTTGGTGGAAACTGCCTGGATAATGTAAGTAAATATTTAACAGAAATATATAACATAGATACAGTTATTTTTGCCATTTTTAAAGCAGAAAAAATACATATTGTGGCTTTAGTTTCAATAAGTACTTACTCATCGAGCGCTAAAAGAGTAATTACTTTATAGCCAAATCTCGTTGAGTATGAATGAGAACCGGACATCTGCCACGTTGACGTTATCATGTGACCTACTACGCGTTATCACAAGCACAACAACTTAAAATATATGAACGATACGTTTAATTCATCTATCTATAAATATCTTGATATTGATGAAACTTGCTCATTTTGTTGTGGTATTGTTGAAGAAACAGCTGCCCATTTATTTTGTGAATACATTTAGGGTTGATTTAAGTTGTTCTATTTTAAACCCTACTAATGTGACCAACAGTGTTATTCTTAACGATATTTTTTATTAAGAAACCCCAAAATCGTCACCTCTTGATTATGTTGTTAATTTCTTATTTAATACCCCAAAATTTTCTCCTTTAAGTTTTCCTCTTTTTCTTCATGAATTTACCTCGTTTCATCCCTCCTCGTAACAACATTTTTTTTAATGAATTATGAAGAACTATAATGAAGATATTTAGCCTTTTTTATTGTTCTTTTTTCCTGTGTATAAATATAATTTTATGTCATATTATGATGTACACAAACCAATGATCTTTATATTTTCTGTTTTGTCATTATGATTGTTACATACAATCTTTCCATGATAATGTAATCAGTGTTGACAACTGTGAATTATCTTACATAATAGCACACACAACGTTACACTCAGATGTATTTTTCATGTTGGGATGTGCTCACCTGCAATACTTATACAATATTTTCCTTCCGGATGTAAATAGACATTTTAAATAAGCGTGTTTAAGATGTATGGTTATGTAAATCCACTTTAGAAACGTAACTTTACGGTTACTGGAGACCCCTGTTAGCTGCCTATACATAATAAAACATGTGTTTACAGCAAAATCACAGCTACAATACTGTCTAACTCCTTTACACCCTCAACAGTTAAAACGTTTACTCTAAAGTAGTTTAACACGAGTTAAACACAATGGAACCATATGTTTACTCACATTTGAAAACTCCCGCGCGTCGCTGATCTCCGCGATGTTGATATTGACGTATCCTCTCGCATGGCCTCCTGGGATAGATGAGTATCATGAGTACCCATCGATCGGACAGCACTCAAAAATCTCCATCCGGGAACTTCTCGCCTACTCTTTTATGAATACTGATGTTTCGAAACGTACTGCTTCTTTCACGTACTGTTGTCGCCTACTATATAGTAGGAAAGTAGGCATATTCGAACGCACTTTAGGTATGCGTTCGTCCGAATACTCGCGATAATTAGTACGTCACCCAGGTAATTCTCACCTACTCTTTTGGATTCATTCATACTTTTCGCTCGCCTATCTTTTTCCCATACTAAATAGTAGAGAAGTATGCGGTTTGGAACGCAGCCTAACGTTAAGTTCACGCGCCTGCGTACAACCTTCACTGTCAAGCAGACTTTTGCGTTTTTACCCTTTACACGGGAACGCGACGGCCTGAAGCGTTTTTAGGATTTCCACTCTGGAGGGTGGTTTCACTTTTTTGCGTTTTCAAGTCTCAAAACAGCCGTTGCGTGTAAACGGAAAGGCACATCCGGTAAAATATTTTTACGTTTTCACACGCGAGCGCTCTCTCGTGTAAACAGGGCCTGAATACTAAGTATATCTGGGGTCCGTTTCAATAAGGAGGTTCAACTAACTCTGAGTTAAAGCTTGAACTCTGAGTTGACTTACCCTGAGATGGGAAACTCTTGAGTTTTCAGGTTTCAGAACAGCTGAAATGAGTTGGTTTAAATCAACTCTGCGTTGACTGACTCTGAGTTAAGCGCGTGGACCACAACTATAAAAAGCCATTATCAATGGAGCGCAGATATTACGAGTCACCATGGCAACAGCGCCAGACAAAAAGAGGTGTTGGGTGTAATTAATTACCAAGTAATCTAAATATTGTAATTTAATTAAAGGGATTACTCTTAATTCTTCTGTAATTTAAAATAAAATATGATGCAATTACATTAAATAGGCTACTGCATAAACTATAGACCAATTCAGTATAAAACAATAGTGGATTTAACATACATTTTTAAAAGGTATATTTTTTATGTAACCTTCTCCCTCTACACACTTTGATCAATTCAAGAATAATTCATGTAATTGTATATTGTTAATTTGAAAGCATTAAAAGTGCAGTTTCTTGTCTCTCCTCCTTGTATTAATCAAGTGGTTGAGGTTGATAGGATTTAGTGATTAGTAATATGTAGACCAATACTTTCTAGAGATAGTAATTATTACATTAATCTAACTACACCGTTGAAGATGTCATTTGTTGTTAATAATTCATAACTATTTTAGAGTAACCCATACTGTTATAATATCAGAGGTGAAACTGGAAGAATGTTATTCAACCTAAAGTAGGCTACTACTACTTCGATAATTTTTTACTTAAGTAAAAGTAAAAATACCAGTCTAAAAATCTACTCAAGTAAAAAGTAGTTAATTTAAAACATGAGTTAAAGTTGCTGAGTAACTTGTTTAACAGTGAGGGTGGGGTGGGGGACTCCCCCATGTGGGGAGATTTTCACAGTATGAGAACCGTCTCAGAAAATATCACGGTTTATGGTATTAAACAATTATTAAATATATAAACTGCATTATTAAATTACGGTTATCATTATCATCAGTAAAAATGACAGTTAAATAAATTAATCATTTGTTCAATAAAACGTATGTAATCAACTAACTTCAATAATTGATTATGAATAAGATTAACATCTTATTTTTATCATTTATAACTTATTAAATTATTTTTGAAAAATAATTTAGTTCTATTAAATGTTTTTTATTCCAATTTTGTTAATGATTTAATATAAATATATTATAAAAAACGGTGGTAATCAAATAAAAATTTAGCGTTTTAATCCTTTAATTTTTTGGCAAAGTGCTGCAAAACAGATTTAGTCAATAAAACCATGGACAAACAATATATATGTGTATGTCTTAAAGAATGTGTAAATATATTTTTGTATTATTGTTGGTGTTTAAACAGCACTTCTTCTTTAAAAGGGGGAGGAGACCGCAAGAAACTGGGTTTACTGAAGAAAACCTGCTCCCGACCAGGTTAGGTTCATAGAGTAAGTTACCATGGTAACTGACTCGGAGTATAAGTTACCTCTCTTTCAGAAACAGGCTTGACTTACTCTGCTTTCTCGGGGTTGATGTACCCCCCTTTCTGAAACGGAAAACCCAGAGTTTCCCTCATTTCAGGGTTAACCTACTCAGAGTTTTCACTTAACCTCCTTTCTGAAACAGGCCCCTGAATGTGAGCTTGCAGTTGATTGTAAGGGGCAAGGCTTAGGCAGACTAAATGAAGTCTGGCATATGTCATTAAGAAGAAATCTGTCAATCTTACTAGATATATTTTTGTCAATGATAAAAAAATAAAAAATGTACATGTTTTCATTGTTTAAAAATGTTGTAGATTAATACAATTTGAGTACATTACACGTAATAGTAAAATGTTAATGAATAGAATGTTCAACCGAATAAATATCTATGTATAAAATCTGTACTGTAAATGTATAACTTTTAAAAGTGCAAGTGTCTCTTTGCATTGACAAAATGTGTAAAAACTGCTGTCAAATGTCAAAGTATGGGTTTCGGTGTAATAGATGCCACTGAGTTACATGGTTCCTGAAAATGTTTGTTGAGTCATATGAGAGTAAATCATCTAGTATGATTGTAGTCTCTGAAGCGCTTGCATCTGTCATCCCGTGGCTGTCCCAGGCGTTATCCTGCGTATATGTGTGTAGGACTTCCTGAGAGTCACACTACCATGGTGAGATACTCCACGTGGAAGCACGCACTCCTCAGTCAACTTTTTTGCCTCTGGGTTCCAGCAAAGAACGGTAGCAATCACCTCGTTCTTGTCGTCTCGGCCACCGGTGATGAAGAGCTTGTTATTGCAGGCAGCAATGCCACAGCTGGCCCTCTCACAGCCCAGCTGGATTATCAGCGTCCAGGAGTCTTCAAGAGGACTGTAGGAGTACAAGGCCTTCATCGCTCCACCTTTATTTTAAGACAAGTAACAGTTCAGAACATCATCAGAACATTGCAGTAATATCAGCTGAAAAGTTTTTAAGCTCTAACCTTGAGACCAAAAGAATGCAAAAGGTACAAACCAACAACAAATATGGCGTCCTTAAAGGTCACTGCATTTGTGCATTTGGCCTCAGTTGGCATTGGACATTTTAAGCTCCATTTATTTGATAGGGAATCAAAGCTTTGCATGTTGTTTGTGGCTAGTTTGCCATTGGGGCCTCCACCTATCACAAAGATGCATTTGTCATAGCTGGCAGCAGAGAAGGAGCTTACACTCAGCATGAGAGGCGCTGCCTGGAAAGAGAATAAAACGTCATAAAAATAAAACCTCAACTTGTGATTTGTGATAAAAATGTCTGTATGGAATAACCATCAAAGATCCACTGAAAAGTTATGATTCAGACAATGATTCAATATTGAATGCCTAACACTTTTAAATGGACTTTTATAGTGGATGTTTCCCTTAACTGTTCTGAGATCAATATTATTAATGCATATACACTGCCCCAAACCTTTGAATGTTACTGAATCCCAGTATTAAAGCTACACGGTGTGATTTTTACCCCCATCTAGCAGTGAAAAGGCACATGACCATCCAGTGAATATTAGTTTCTGTTCCTCTCAATTCTGATTTCGTTTTAACTCCTACGGTGGCCAATGTCAGTCCAAGATTAACATGGCTTCCAGTTCGACCTCGTCCATGAGTGTTAACTCAAACGTAAACGCGAAAGGCGAAGCTTGAATTAACGGGTATGTCCCTCTTTGGCTAACGTACTTTCAAGATGGAGGGGCAACATGGCAGACCGACACTAGAACCCCTTACCCGTATGTATTTCCAATGGCATATTATACACTCACGAGAATACTTTATTACTTGAACGAAGTAAATATAAATTAATGAGCACATATATTTTTGATAGAACTAAGTGTTTTTAGCTAAGAATAAACTAAAAGAGTTACACAGCTTTAAGCAGCAAAAACTGGTTTCAACATTAATAAAGGTAAGAAATGTTATCTTGAGCACCAAATCGTATTAGAATGATAATTAGATCATGTAACACTGAAGATCGATTTATAGTCATCAATTGAATGCATCCTTGCTTTAAATATTTAAAATGATCATCCCACACGTTATGATCATATCATATTGTGGTAATGACTAAAAAACACTCTTTCAGTGAGATTCATTAAAAAATTAAAAGGTATATTTTACTACTGGAACTGCAAAAGGCCTGTTGTTACAGAATTGCCCATACCAAATATTTATGAATATTTATCTTCAGAACTCACCTCTGTCCAGCAGTTATGAAATGGATCATAGGCTTCAACACTGTTCAATCTCTGAGTTCCATCAAAGCCACCCAAAACATACACCTTTCCTCCAACAACAGCCATTTTATGTCTCCAGCGTCCTGTGCTGAGGTACTCTATCTGGATCCATTTGTTTAGTGACGCATTATACTTCCACACATCATGCAATGTTTCCTTTCCACCTGTTTTAAATTGAAAATAATTTGTGTTTTACAAATTTCTTGCACACCAGCAGTCCATGCAAATAAGCAAACTACATAGTTACTGCTCACTTTATCACCTTCTCAGTGAGAACGTGTGATGTATCGAGTCTCACCCGATATGTAGACTTCGTTTCTGAAAGTGACACACGCAAACTCCACCCACTTCTTATTTTCATTCTCAGATTCCATCTCCGTGTTTGGAAGTTTTGCGACCTTTAAACGGCTCCTGCGTAGTGGGTCAAGACAGGTCACTTCAGATACAAACTTCTCTTCCTTTGTGCATCCTCCAATGATCATAAACACCTCCGACTGGAACTCCCGCACTCTAGGTTTGGTGCGCTCTGAGATCACCTATAAACCAAGAGGATTTAAAGGGTTAGTTCACCCAAAAATGAAAATTGTGTCAGTATTTACTCACCCTCATGTTGTTCCAACCCCGTAAGACCTTCGTTCATCTTCGGAACATGAATTAAGATATTTTTGATGAAATCTGAGAGCTGGATCACTCCTCCATACTAGTCCATAGGCTTCTGGGAATGAAACTTGCTGGCCTCGAAAAGTCATTAAAGACATTGGTAAAATAGTCCAAGTGACTTCAGTGGCTCAATCTTAAGTTTATCAAACAACGAGAATACTTTTTGTGCGCAAAAAAACGACAAAATTTCCTCGAGGTTGCTAGTTTAATAACTTAAGCTTCTGTTATTGTACGTCACACGCATCACACACATGGCCAGCGTCGGCCAATAGTGAGCATACATGTGACGTAGCTCACTATTGAGCTACGTCAATAGCTCAATAGTGCTATTGACTATTGTTTTTGCGCACAAAAAGTATTCTCGTCGCTTGATAAAGTTAAGATTGAGCCACTGAAGTCACTTGGACTATTTTAACAATGTCTATAATGACTTTTCAGACTTCTCAGTTGATGCAAAATATTAGAGGGTATGAAAGGTTTTATTTTGGTGACTGATAGACCAGAAATGTAGGTTTTCATGTCTTGGAAAGAAATGAAAAATGAAGATTTTACAATTACTTCTTTCCTATGTAAGCAAAGTGAACATTGTGACTTAAATATGCCCAAATTGATTAAAGTCAGAATTGAATCTTGGAAACCAAATCCCAATACTCCAAAGGACGAAAACCTCTTATGAAATACACTTCCTCTAAAAAGGCTTGCCATGCCTTTATGACGCACTGTTATAATTCCTAAGCGTGTATTTCACTTCCTATTTGACTAACTGTCTTGTGATCACTTGAGCATGACATTAATCATTGAGAAGAAAGGTCACCTTGGTCAAACTAACCTCTTTCCCTGAGAGGTGATAAACCCGGGCCTCTTGCAGCAGTGGGAACACCTCGGCACACTGGCGGATCAGCGGGTCTCCTTCCACCTTTTCTACAAAGTACCATGGGTCCAACAATGGCAGTCGCACATGTGTGAGGACACGGAGCAGCAGACCCCGCCTTTCATCCTCATGGGCCTTGACCCAACGTATAACCACGTCAAACACCTGTTCCTCTTCTGTTACCCCCAGGTCATCATGCTGAAGCAGACTGACCAACACATCTGCAGGAAGCTCCAGGATCTCATCATGCTCCACTACTTGAGAGAAGTTTTGGATAATGTAGGCATGGACTTGGGCTTTCAAAGACTCCAGCGAGTGGACGTCAGCTAGATGCAGGATGCCCACACAGTTTTCCGGGTATAGGGCCTCTGCTAAGAAGCTGGCACAGGCGTCCACTATACGTGGAAACTGCAAGCATAGATCAAATTTTAGGTCATTATAGAGCATAATTTTTTTATTTTATGAATTTACACATTTTTGGATATTACCATTACAGAAGTTATGGGTCAGTAAAATTTTCTTTAAAGAAAGGAATATTGCTATTCAGCAAGCCCACTTGACCCACTAAACCAGCTTTATGATAAATAAGGAACTTTGTTAACCCTAAAACCTTATTCTGGACAAATGTGGGCAAAATAGTTTTGATTTATTTAAAAAAAAATACTTCCCTTGATCTGAGCGGTACAAGACTTGGCTAATTTTTGTAAGTTTGCCTCCTGAACACACACATCTTTTTGACTCAATTCTTCAATGTTAAGTGGATGAAAAAAAAAACTCCTTAATCTTGTATTTGGGTCAAAAATGGGCAAAATAAGACATCAGGTGACAGCAGTCACTTCATCTTTAGGTTTTAGCTCTAAGAACTTATTGCAATATTTTAATGTAGTTACAAAAAAATTATAAAGCATAATTTACATAGAAAATATGGTACTTTTTAAAGTAAATAAATTCAAAAATACCCCAAAATGAAAAAACAAACAAACAAAAAAACACCATAAATGGATAGACAAAACTTTATCAAAGACAGTGATATAACATTTATAATAAATAAAAATTAGGAACACACCTGAGTCCTCTGTGCCCACATTTGTCCACAATTACAGGATTAAGGGCTATACACTGAATACGGTTTGAGGGCTACACAACTTGCAGACCTTAAACTTTTGAAAAGTATTGTGAACATCTTCTGTAAGCATTGTTTTTTTAAAAGGTTCTATATAAATACAACTGAACTTTTAATATTCAATTTATGCTTTAACTGTTTAATCTAAAATAGCCTGATAACAATTTTGGACTTTGCAGCAAATTTATCAAATTCAAATTCACCAAATTGCCAGATCAATATTTTTAGTAAACATATGACTCCACCCAGCTGTCTCTAGATTTGACTAATAAAAACGGTTATGAAAAAAAATCCTCTCTGTAAACAATGTTCATTTGCACTTTTTCACTTCCCTGTTATGCTTGGTACATTTGAGGTGGTCTTCTCCTCCAAAAACAAAACCCTTACAAAATACCACAACTGTTGCACCGGGGAAGTAAAAAGTGAAACATAATGGAACATACAACTATATACTTTTACAGAGACAGTGTTGCAGATAGGTTATTGCACCATACTAGAAGTCCTGTTAGCGGTCACATGGGAAAATAAGTTAAAATAGAAAATAACAAACCTGAAAAAGGCTGGCTGCCTCAAGCATTTTCTGAACATTGTCCTTGGTAATGGTGACTTTGCTGGTATAAGTGTATTCTAACAGGATACTCATGGTGTCAGCATCAAGGCCTTTAAGATTTACAGTTTCTTCATGTTTTTCTCTCAAGTCATTACAAAACATTGCTCTGTAAAATATAAAAACAAATGAAAATTACCGAGACTTAAAAATCTGTACCTGCACTAGAAACACAATTCTCAAATTATTTCTTTCTTTAATTAAAAAAAAAAGCAAACTCATTTCTCTGCACATCACATCAAATGACCTTAATGTGGTACTGGCTGACCTGAAATAATGACTGGCTGCAGCAAGGACCACGCGATGGCACTGGAAGCTCTGGCCCTGTACGTGAGAGACTGACGTCTGTTAAACTGTCCTCCAGCCGAAGACTGTGCAGTCCATCCTGCAGATGTCCAGCAAACACAGAGTCTTCAAACATAACATGACCATCTTCCTGGTTCTTCTTGTATTGAGGTCTCCAGAATGCTCAGTCCCCCTACTGAAGCTTCTTTCTTGGCAGATGAAGGGCATTCTGAGTTCATTCTCTAAAGTGTTAGCCATGATTTGGAGTCCTAGAAGCAAACGTTACGAGATTTCACCTCTAAATAAAGTTTAACAACGTGATTACTAGACATCGGGCGAATAACTACAGCCTAAAGCTGAATTGTTCTTCCTGAATACGCAAGCTTCCTGTTTTTATAACGGCCTACAAAAGAGGAAGTGCTGAAACCTCTCAGATTCAGCTCTGCAACTAAGCAAGTTACTTGGATTATGGCTGTGACTCTGTTGTCTAAAAGTTCTGTATTTTAAGGGGAAAACAGGAAATTAAGGGTAAATATATAATTTCACATGCTTATATACAACAGATACTTCACTGCTTTCGTTAACAACATTTAGAAAACAAATTAAAAAAAAAAACACAAAAGATGATTAAACACTACAGGCAGAAGAAACAGGATTCATGGTAATACTAACATGAATTTCATTTAGACTTCCTTAAAGGGATAGTTCACTTTGAAATTAACTTTTAATATGTTTTAGCTTACCTCAAGGGCATCCAAGATGTGTCTTTGTTTCCACAGTATTTTCAATTTTGACATTTTTTGGTCAAACCGTTGTTGTTCTGTCAGTCATATAATGCAGTTTGAGGGGGTCACCCTCAAAGATCATGCACAGACAAGTCAAAATTAAACATGATTTAATGACTCGTAAATGTAAGTACACACTGATGGCCTAAGACCCAGAACGAGCGGTTTGTGTGAGAAAACGAACAGTATTTATATAGTTTTTACCTGTTAACAGCCGTCGAACTGATCTGAATCAGATGTCCAACTGAACCGAACTGAACCATCTCCATACTGAACATATTTATATATATCAAAATCGTCTTCCATTGCGATTTCCGTATATGTAAATATGTTTAGTGAAAGGTAAAACTTCTGAAAATCTCAGTGTAAATGATGCAGTGCACGTAGACGCGGGAGAGATCACTTCCGACATAATGTTGGAGACGGTTCAGTTCGGTTCAGTTGGACATCTGATTCAGATGAGTTCGACGGCTGTTAACAGGTAAAAACAAACCGCTTTTTTTTTAGGTTTTCTCAACAAACCGCTCGTTTTAAATGTCTTTAGGCCATCAGTGTGTACTTACATTTAAGAGTCATTAAATCATGTTTAATTTTGACTTCTCTGTGCATGCTCTTTGAGGTGAACCCTCAAACTGCATTATATGACTGACAGACAACAACAGTTTGACCAAAAAATGTCAAAATTGAAAATACTGTGCAAAACAAAGACACATCTTGGATGCCCTTGAGGTAAGCTGAAACATATCAAAAATTAACTTCAAAGTGAACTATCCCTTTAAATAAGTGTATCAGTACCACACTAATCAATTTTAATTAGAGTCATAACAGAATGATGCAGTTCTAGAAATGTACCAGTCAATGTTAGAGGTTCAACCATTTTTGCTCCAGGTCTTTAATAATAATTTACAAAGGATGTTTTAAGATGTTCATCATCAACAAACATTGTATCTCATAGGAAATAAGCAGAAAACAGACAGAAAGTGAATTTACTCAATTGGAAATGTCTGAAAGTGTATCGTCATCAAAATGTTTTGTTAAAAAACAAGTTAAGATTTAACATGCACAGAATATAGCAAATTCTAAGACAACAACTGAAGACGCATTCAATTCTGGTATTCTGTCAAGATTGTTAGTTAAATTGTAAAATACTGTTTACATACACATAAATATAAAACAGCTAGTTGAAAAATGTCCTGATTCTTGTTATCCACCCCCATTTCTGTATGCTGACCAAAATACATAATATACAAAACGCTTTAATAAACTTTAGGTTTTGGAATAAAAATTTTAAAACAGAATTGGTTCATTTAATTTCACACAGCAAAATTGTTCTGTTTTGTTGACACAAGTAAAGGCAAATAGGTAGTAGGCACAAGGGACAGGTCAATATGAGAGGATGGGATAAATTCAAGTATTACACTCTGGAAGATAAAAAAAAATACTTTGTTAGGCCAGAGCTCAACAATACTTAAAACTAATAAAATACAAGAAAATTTGGACAGAAATGCATTGAAATGTTCAGGCACACATCTGACCAATGCAATGGAGTCAAAACCGTTTACATGAAAACACATAAAATGACAGACATCGGTAGAAGACAGTCAGTGGCTCCTCTGGTTTTGTAGCCCCTTCAGGCACATTAAAGAAGAGTTTGGTGTGAGGAGGCAAGACATGGTGATTGTGCAAGTTAGTCGCCCAGGTAGAGATGACTAAGGTCTTCAGGGCTGAATAGCAAAGGTCCTTCACGAGACTGAGAAGGGGACTCTGCTGGAGTGATAGAGGCTCTCACAGGAATTGGTCGTGAGAAGAAGAATCTGAGCATTGGCGCAGTGACAAAGGGCTAGCGGTTACTCTTCATTGCCTCCTTGGAAGCAAGTCTAAGGGGAGTGAGGCTGGAAAGTGGCTTCGCCCAGCTCGAGGAAAGGATGCTGCGTGAGACAAATTAAGGACATTATTACATTTTCTAGAAGATTGCCAAGTCCTCAACCTCATCACTTCTCTAACACCTCCATAGTCTATTCCAGGGGTTCCAAAATGTGTCGGCCATCAGCTCTTAAGATGTAAAATATTCACTTTTTCAATTTATTTTATTTGATTAGGGACAATGCACAAAAACCATTAATCTAAGAAAGAAGAGATGTCATGTGCCAGGTTATAGCAAAAAATGCTATTTTCCACCTGCAGTCCCTGGACTTGGTGTACCCTTGATAATTTAAGTTAATATTTCTATAATTTGTTAACAAATTTGCAAATTCAGACTTCTCTATGACTGTTAATGGACACATGAAAACACAAATGGACACAGGAAATGAATATTAGATCATTATAAAAATAATTAGGTTTTACACTACAAGTTACGATACTAATGTTTAACTCTTCACTTTCAAACGTTCAAACCTTCCGAGCTTATAACATGTCAAATTCTGAGCATTTGTTTTTAGTGGCTGAATACAGGTGAAATGCTGTAAACCTCTATACACAAAAATGGTGGAGATTATGCAAATGAATATAAGAGAACCTTGCGCACATTACAGTCCTAAATGCACGTCGTAAACTCAAAGCACATGCATTTTGTGCAAGCTGCTGTATGCATGTAAATTGAATACAGTGCTACACTTTTGCTCCTTACTTGCAAGAGTTCTTTCCTCCACCTCTCTTCTCCACATCCATCTCTGAGGCAGCGGTTTAGGAAGTCTCTAAAAATGGGTGACAGCTTCTCTGGGTTCTGGAGTTCTGGGGTGCCATTAGTAGCGATGAGGTACAGCGCCTGTAGATGAGCATAAACAATAATTTGTTAAACAATTCACTTGAGCCATCATCTTTAACTACAAAAATACTTATATATGTACAGGAACAAGATTGCCTAGCCCTCAGAGGATTCTCATTGAGATAAGGAGGTTCACCCTACTTACCATCTCAATGGCCATGATACCCAGAGACCATATGTCCACTTTGGGACCATAGGCTTTCGTGTGACCACCTCGGGGGCCATCAGCAGTAGGGAGTTCCTACCATGGTGCTCCTCTTCTTTGCTCAGGGGTGATTTGAGCACAGAGAACCCAAAATCGGCTGAAAAAGAGAGAAACAATTTATTAAACATGTGCTGAAATGATGTAGCCAGGACGTGACAGTGGGATCATGGACTCACTTAGCTTGACAGATCCATCCCATTCCCTAATAGAACATTGTCACTCTTGATGCTGCTCGATGGATGACCTGGTTCAAATGAAGGAACTTCTGAGCTTGCAAACACTGTGAAGGAGTCAGACCACAATGCTTAGGCAAACAGTTCAAGAAAACAAACAGTTCAGATCTCACAACTATGCCAGAAATACTGTACCTCTCTGCAGACAGCAGCAATTTGTGCCTCATCCGATGCAGGTTTCTGTTACCACATCGGTCAGAGAGCCTCCAGCAAGGTACTCCATCACCAACAAATAGTCATCCAGACCAAGAAGCTGCACATACACAATTAACCAGAAAGCAGATGCTACAATAAATTGCTGGATTGGAAACATATGCACAAAATAACATTTCTTTAAAGGTTGTAACTACCTGTCTCAGAAGTTGACAATGTTGGGGTTCTTCATCTCCTTCATCACCAGGATCTCATTGATGATCAGCTCCTTCTTGGGGCTGCTTCTGTAGGTTGATCTGTTTAATGGCCACCTATGAAAACACGCCATAGTCAGTTCATTTGGCCTATTTCAACTAACTGTGGAAGGCCAAAATTGACTTCACACTGTAAAATTGTTCAGAAAAATTACAGTGGTCCACTCACTGGTAATTCAGTGTGATTAATTATAAATAATACACTACTATCAAAAGGCTGCATTTATTTGATCAAAACTAGAGTAAAAACAGTACTTGACTGAAAAATGACTGTTTTAATATATTTAAAATGTAATTGAATCCTGGCACTGAATTTTCTGCATCTTTACTCCAGTCTTCAGTCACATGATCTTTTGGAAATCATTGACTAATATGCTGATTTGCTGCTCAAGAAACATTTCTAGTATGATCAATGTTAATGAAACTGTAATATATTTAGTGGAAACCGCAATGCTTGTTTCCAGAGCTCTTGATGAACAGAAACAAAAAGCATTTATTTGAAATATAAATATTTTACAACATTATACATGTCTTTACTGTTACTTTTGATCGGTTTAATGCATCCGTATACTGGAATAACATAATTGACATCTCTTAAAAAGTATATTGTACTGATCCCGCACTTTTTAAGTAGTGTAAATTAGTCCGCCCCAACCTGCATTTAAATTCCACTATAAGGATTTTTTCAATGGCTTTTCTCATATAAGCAAATAATTTGATTGATTATACAACATATCATGTAATTTGTTGGATTTACTTTTTTTTTCTAAATTGAAGAGAACAAAATACCTCTTGGCCAGTAGCAACGTCAATGGCTGTGTACACACGTAACCAGACGCACTGTAAAGAGACAACATTCAACTAAAGCAATCTAGTAAATATGAAAAATCATCTGTTTTTGTGATACAGACTGACAGATAGAGAAGTAAAATTTCCAATATGTCAATAAATCATTAAATATATTTACCCTTGTCCAATTTTTTCATATCTTGTGTATTTTTTCTTGGGGTCTCCAATACTGACAATGGTCCCTAAAATCAATCAGCAACACAGTTAGCATTATGCTACTTGCTACAGTGCAATAAGAATAGCAATGTTGTGTTGAGCATCTGTAATGATTAAGTAACCATCAAAAACATACTAAGTTTCTCCATAATCTCCTCATCGGTCATCTTGCCCTTGCTGCCCTTCTTCTGTTTGTCTGCAGCTTTGGATCCATCTGTCTCCAGAGCGGCAGCAGGTTGGAGGACTGGGATCATGACCGAACGAGTGTATACCTATCCAGACAACAAAGACACCAACAATATGGCGAATCGATCAAAAACCATGAAGTACAAACTGAAAAAGAATGAATACCGCCTAAATCATAAAATATGAATCTATATAAACAATATGTGATGAGAATGCAAAATTTCCCGTCCACTCACAGATATGGTATGATTTGGACGTGGTGCTACAAACTGGGGGCTGGGCTTCATCATCGTCATCATCATCAGGGTCCTTGACTGGTGATTGTCTGAGCCTTCTTTGCTGGTGGTCCATTCTTTATCTGAAATCAAGGGGAACAAATTCAGTATAAGATAAAACTTGAATACAGTTGGAGTGGGTGTATGTTCATGCACTCATATACCTGTAAAACTGAGGTATTTCTGCCTGCTGTTGCCTGTGGAGATCGTAGAATTTGAGCACATCCAGCACAGCCTGTGGGTTTTTCTTCTGCTCGGATTCTGGTGATGTTGGAGGTCTGCAGGAGCCGAGCCCACTGCTCTGGCATGCCCTGGGACAGAGAAAGGAGAAAGATGAGTAAGAAAGTGAGTAAGGGCCTATTTAATAATTTGATTAATTAAAATTCAGGAGGCAAATCAAATCAGTGGACTGATGACAGACAGGAGACACAATGGTCACACAATTCAATCTAGGCAATTGAATTGGAAATTCCTTCCAACATTTGATGGATTAAAGACAGTTCAGGGGCAGCATGGGTAAATTGCACCAGAGGAATATTTGAGTATGTCTCACTCACAGTAAACTTCCCCGTGACTCGAAATCTTGAAGCCCACATGTATGGTGTGCTCAAAGTCTGAAGGGTTAGAGATCTTCTGGACGCTCCTTATCCTTGTCTTTTTTCCGTCCTTCAAACAGAAAGATGGTTGTGGTTAGATAATTCTGGTCACTGGCAAAATGACAGATTCCAGCGGACAATTTACAATAAATGAACCTATGTCTGGGATGAGCCTGTGTGCAAAAATATGATAAATTACAACATACAAAAGAAAAGAAATTTAAAGGAATGTGCCGAGTACAATCACAAGTTGAACTCTACTAGTCACCATTTGTCAAATCAATTTGTGCTGCCGACCACATATAATACTTGCCCGTCAGTTTTTTAACAAAGAAAGTAAACAGTCTTCCCAGTAAGCACCGGTGGTTACAAAACCCTGTGTATAGACAAGTGTTCCAGTAAACTAACAAGATTCTTGTCTGTGTGTGGTTTGTGATAAGGCATAAAGGCAATTTAATAACGCACCCTGACTGAACAAACCGATCTGTGGAAATGAGCCAGACAGGGTCATAAAATGTGTATGGAAGTGTCAGTTCATATTCAGATGTGAGTTAACTTGCTAAATTTGGATATTATATGCACATGGTAGTAAATTCTCTGAAAAAACATGGAAAACTGTACTTCTTGAAAATGAACAGAAAGCAAGCCTCTTGACAGCTGTGGAACATCACAGCTTTTCCTTTACAATTAATTGTTTGCTTTTCAAATTAAATTACAAAACTGAATTATCACAAGGTAAGACTTGATCACGATAGTTTGTTGTTCATTCATATAACAGCACTTTTCCAATGGGTGACAAAAAGCATTTAGATGCTTCACACACAAATATAGATAACGCTGGCTTAGTTGTGGTTATATTATAGGCCTATATTTGCTGCTGCCGCACATACTGATAGTGAATGAATGAGTGAGGAATGAATAGTGTTACATCCTGTCCTGTGGGGTAGTAAGAAGAAAAAATTGGGAATGCATATTGAAAATGACTTTTGACGAGTCTCTGTCTTCAAGTCCAAAGTAAAGTCTTGCAAGTACAAGTAATTTTTAATTTTCTTTGGATTAAAATATCGAAAACACTAAAAAAAGTTGCTTTGCAATGATATGTATTGTTAAATGCACTACACAATTAAATATAAAATGAAATTGTTTTGACCAAGTAAAATTTTACCCCACAAATTTAATTCGTTATTTCATTTGTATGAATAATTCAGCATTTGTGGCTGTTTCATTAGAATGATAAAAAAGAATGTGAATTTAAGTGATCAAATGTAACTGCTACAAAGTTTAAGTTCAAGTTAAATAAATTCAAGAATATTTCAAAATAATCACAAAAAAATTAATTTGCTGAGAAAAGCCCACAATGAATCTTTAATTGGAAATTTGTATACAGGTTGGGACAATGCATATATATATATATATATATATATATATATACAACTGAATTAAATTGAAACCTCATTAAACCACAATAACTTCAACAATAACCACAATCCTACTGCAAAAAACAATAACTTGTTAAATCATAATAACAATAAATAGCAATGCAATAAAGGAAGAAATAATCAAAGTGCTTTATTAAGTAATCTTTTGTGCTTTATAGAACTTTTACAAGTTGCGAAGTGTTTTTTTTTTGTGGTATTCAACATAAGGGTGTAAGGGTGTAAAGCGCATGGTCTTTTTAAACTGAAGCTTAAATCTTTTTCCAAAATTTGAACCAATTATGTAACCATTGAGATTGTTGTAGTTAAATTGATTGGTTGACTGATTTATATATTTATTTTATGTTGCTTTATTATGGCCTTGACAGTATGTGTGCATTTATTGCATGTGAACATTGTTATTGTTTGTGTAATGTTTTTGTTTGCTTTGTCTTGTTGGGGACTGATCAATTGAAAAATAGCCTTTGGCTAAATCCGGTACAATGCATTGAAATGGTAATTTTATGTTAAAAATTGTACATGGTCCCTTCATAAAAAAAAAAAAAAAAAAAAAACATAAATGCTGTTTTGTATTCACCCCATACCTTTCTCTGCTGAGAATATGGATACTGATCTTATTGCGGGGCTTGTCCTTCTTCTCCTCAGGGACGGTGGGCAGGGGTTTAGAGCTGGGGTTTGTTGACATACTGTCCTTGATGCCGGTGCTAAAGGTGCTGCTCATTCTGACTGGGGGCAGGGGGTTTGTCCTCCAGCTCTCCGTTGTCAGACATGACAGGGAAACACACTCAGAGGGGTTATTGGGTTTCAGAGGTCAACCTGCAGAGGGCGGCAGAGAAACAAACATCTTAGCTGATAAATTAAATGTTGTAAAATGACAGAATTACAGATAACGGAACATTTGTATGGCTGTTTTTGCAAGAGATTTCAGCTGCACATCGGTAGCAGAATACAAGCAAAATAAGCAAACTGGTCAAGGCTGGTTGTCCAATGATGTGCTGCTCAAAATGCACATAAAAACAATAGAACTATTTCAGTAAAATCTCAGAAGAACAATTTCAGAATTTTATTGTACAGACCTTTTATAAAAGCTTTCCTGCCACCACAATGGTCACACCAAGAGTCTGCTAAAACACAACAGCTGCTACTGTGCTGCAAAAACAGACAGTCAACAAGCTAGCATGGACAGAGAGAGGCTGTGTCTCAAGTTTTGCTAGCTGCCTGTTTTTTAGAAGTGCAAACAATGTCCACCCTGTGTAAAAGTCACTGATACTTTTTGGAGACTTCACTGTCTAGCAGCTGTGTGCTAGCTTAGCATTGAGAGCTTAGAGAAGCTCTAGCAAGTCATTCATTCAAATGAAAGTGCTGAGGTTTTCAATTCAAAGTGCAAGTCTGCACAACAGGATGTCTTGCTAAGGATGACTGTGTGACATAAGCTCAATCAAATCTAGTGAGCTTTGCTACCTTGCTGTCAATTGTCTATCACAGAAACTTGAACCAAAATGGAACCTCAAAACTGATTTGCTGTCTTCTACATATGCAGCAAACACACAAAATAGTGATCCTCGTGTTAAATATACGAGAAACTCTAAACTACATACATGGCACATACAAGGACAAAATATATACTTTCAGATACTGAATTAAATATATTGTCTATACGTTTTGCCTCAGTCTGCCAGTATTTTCACTGAGGTAGTCACAATGAATTTGCGTGTTTGCCTTCTCTGTGAAGGATATCATACAATACTGATTCAATTTCTGGGGAATCTCCAGTTGGGGCCACAATAAAGTTTTAAGGAAATTTTGAGAGTACTTTTATGTTATGTATTTTTAAAGGTGTAGTTCACTTTAAAATGAAAATTAGCCCACTTTAGCGAATTTAACCCTCAAGCCATCCAAGGTGTTTATGACTTTCTTTTTTCAGACGAATACAATCAGTTATATTAATGAACACCCTGACACTTCCGAGCTTGATAATTGCAGTGGATTGAACCATCAGTTTGAAGCTCAAAAAGGTGCATCCATCCATCATAAACAAACTCCACACGGCTCCGGGGGGTTAATAAAGGCCTTCTGAAGCAAAGCGACTGAGTTTGTGTAAGAAAAATGTTCACATTTAAAACTTTATAAAGTAAAATAATGAGCTATTAGTTATTGTCTCCAATAACATAAGAGCTACTTAGCTATTATTATAGTAAGATTGTATTCGCCTGAAAGAAGAAAGTCAAATACACCTAGGATAGCTTGAGAAGTGAGTAAATCATGGGGTAATTTTCATTTTAAAGTGAACTACTCCTTTAAGGTCTGTCAAGGTTTACTGTAAAACTGCTTCTGAACAGATATGTATTCTTAACAAAGAAAGTACATTTGAATGGAATTGAAAACAATTCTCTTAGTGATGCACTGGAATTTGGGGTAGCAGAAATAGTTAGTAAACAGAATAATAATAATAATTGATGAAACAGTGCTTTTCCAATGATCTGTTTAAATATTTCAGCATCTAATAGCAATATTTGGAAAATTTGTTCAGCTGAAAAATCAAGAGGTGACTTTCCAACAACTTATCTGTGAACGGCCTCTGTACAGCAGAGAGATTGATTACCCAAGTTTATTTACAGAAACTTTCAAATTTGTTTTAAAAGTTTCAGAATTTGAATGTTGGAAGCACAATTATGATGCCTTCAAATCAATACATTTTGAAAAAGAGGTGAATATAACAGTGTGTTTCTCTCTGGCCTGAATCTTCATCTCAAACATTTAAAATTTCTGCAAGTAAGGAAGAGAATTTTGATCAGTAGCCTAATAGAAGACCTCATCAGGTGTGTGTGGCCTCAAATGGTACAAAGATGTCTTCATCACCAGTCAAGTCTGGTTAAAAATCAGTGCCATCATGCGGCTGTCTGCATCCTCTACGCCCCTGTCATCAACATCTCCAAATAAGGGAAAATCCTGTCTCACCTTTGTGAGGTCAAAACAGCAAATCGTGTGCAACTTAACCTCGATGTAACCACAATGTCTTTCCTGTTCTGACAGCAATTCGACTGTGCATTGTTTTCACACAGCAAATGACTTATACCTGATCAATAACAACTGCAGAAAGATAAAAGAGAATGTGACGAGTTTTTAGGTTTAATGAATCTGAGAATGACCCATTTTTATGTTCTAATGAGCGATTGCACAACGCAGTCATGGATTATACGCTTTCGAGTGTGTTCTGAACAATTTTACCTGAACTATAACAAATATATTTCTGAAGAGTTAGAGAATATTACACAAGTATTGCATGATCTTAGAGTAACACTTCCTGAGCCAGTTCCTGATTAAGGGAAGAATAAAGATCAGTGCAGGCAGTGTGAGAAAATTCTAGAACAAAAAATCTCATATACTATATACATAGCATGCATTGAGACACCAATACTAATGAAGAAATAAATAAATAAAATTTGCACAATTAAAACCAAGAGCTTGAGATAGATAAACTCTCTGAATCAATCTAAATACAGAAGGCCACCATATACATCCGGTCAAACAGCAAAAGTCTAAATTAATTCAATTCATTGCTTTTGGAGCATGATCAGTTTGAGTTTAAAGAGCTTTTCTTCCCCAAGCTACCACCATACATTTCAGCTTGTAAGAAGGGGGCCTTATAAACACCAAAAATCAAAAAGATCAAGGAAAAAGGATGCAAACAGAATCCAGTGCCACCACTATAACACCATCTCACCCTGAAGAACCCCAATGGAAAGATCCAGCTGACGTCCCTGGCTCTGCTCTCTGGCACACTCCTTAGACATTGAAGGTCTTCTGTATGGTGTCCACAAGTCTCTTTCTCCCTGTGTTTCCACGTAAGTGAGCCTGAGAGAGGCGTGTTGATGCAGGCATGCTTCATTCCACAGTGCGAGTGCAGTCATGCCTTTTTGCTGCACATTGCTATATTGATGCACCGACCCTTCAGGCTTGATGTTAGGCCCTACAGCAGAGACATTTGTACTGGACATACCTTTACACATCACTGACTCTCGCTCTGAGAAACTACTGCCGTTACACAATCACAAATGAATCAGGATTATGCGAGGTGTTTTAGGAGCTTAAATAGAAAGCACTTTCACCCCACATACCTATGGAGGATCTGAGAAGAAAGATCTCTTGTTTAAAGCATTCAATATTGAGCAATGCTATACAGAGTCCTTGTAGATTTCAGTACATTTTCTAAGGAATTTAATTTGGTCTTAACTTGCCTTTCAGTAATGACAGTGATTTGGAAATGGGTGTGACTTGATGGGAGTGTTTTATAAACTCAAACGCACTTCTGCATGGTTCATTTCATGAGGTATTTTTTTCTCCAGCTTGGAGCCAGTGTTTTATGTTTCTGCTTCAAAAACAGTTAGAGTCTAGCGCTTGTGAATCTTACAGCCTCGAGCTACTGATTCCACAACCATTTCTGCCGAGCCATACATAACTTCAGAGCTCCATTAAAACAAACTACTTTTAACACAAATTACAAAATCATTTGTTAAATTGTACAATAACTTCATTCCTGAATGCTGTTGTAAAGTTTAAACAATCTGAAACTGTAAAGCTGCTTTGAAACAATCTGTTAAAAGTGCTTTATGAATGAAGGTGACTTGACTAGAAGGGATTGAGAAGAGTTCAAGAATGTTACGATCGTGAATCTTCTTAAGAACCATTGGTCGGTATATCGGACCTCAAGGCTTGCATTAGGGTTTGTTGTTGCATGCAGGAAAAACTGGACTGCACTGAAAAGATGTAGACAAACTGAATGTCTGCAAAACCAAAGGGGACCAGACTATTTATTTTTTGTATTTATGACAGGTGCATTCATGACATGTCGGAATTTCAGTAATTATAAAAATTCCAGCTTGTATAACCGATTTTTTTTTTTTTTAGCTCGGACATGTTCGACACGTAGTTAAAGCAGATATTACACAATATTTCTGTTTATGACATGGCTTGGTTGAATTCTAATGTAGAATGCGGTCTGTTATTTCTTGATTACAGACCGCTGTTAAGTATAACACACACAAACAGAGTGTTGCCATGGACACAGTTCTGTTCACTCTGGAGCAATACAATCATTTTTAAATCAATAAGCTCCTTTTCAATTCAATATGTTGTCAAATTATTGATTTATTTAGTAAGTAGTTATGTAATGTAAATTGCGTTGGGTCCTGATCTGCCTGTCGGGGTTGTATTTGCTATAATAACTGCCTCATCTCTACATTATCCCTTACTTAAAAGAGCTGTATGTAAGAAATATATTTCAAATAATCCTAAAATGGCCCTGATATGTCACTGGACAAGTGGACATTAAGAAATCATGTTAATTTCAAAAACTTATATCACTGACAACAGTAGTCCAGCCAGGATATTGTCATTTAAAAAGTGAAGTTGCAGCCCTCAACTGATGTTGATGTCATGTTGTGTTTCGTCTGATGCTTCACCCTCCAATCTACCAATCACAAAGTCAGTAGTGTTGCAGCATCTGGGTTGCCAGCACTTCTCAAGTTACCATAGCTGCAGATACAAACGTGTCGGATAGCCTCATCTAGCAACCTCGAGTCAAGGGGGAGGGGGAGTGGATAAACCGCTCTACAGTAATTTGAAACTGATTGCAGTACCAGTTTTGGCCACAATCTTACATACGGCTCCTTAAAGGGTAAATAAACCCTAAACCAACTTTTTTTAATTAACCCCTGGAGGTTGGCAAACACGACGACGAGTTTTGGTAGAATTTTTTTTCACATAATGTTTAAACATTCCATGTGACAACAGTGGCTCAAGTATAAGTTTATCAAGCGACGAGAATACTTTTTGTGCGAAAAAACAAAAAAATAACAACTTTATTCAACTATTCCTTTTCTTCCTTGTAGGCCTGAGACAAGAGTTCAAGAGATTTCCACGATGCATGCGCGGGAACTGAAATTAAGTAGTTGAAAGAGATTGCAATTCTCTTGCATGCGTCGTTGAAATCTCTTGAACTCTTGACTTTATTGAATAGTCAAATAAAGTCTTTATTTTTGTTTGTTACTTTCGCACAAAAAGTATTCGCGTCACTTGATAAACTTATACTTGAACCACTGTTGTCACATGGAATATTTAAACATTTTCTTCAATGACTTTCTGGGCCTTGACGTTTCAATCCCTTAGGCAGCCTATGTGGTGGTGATCCACCTCTCAAATTTAATCAAAAATATCTTAAATTGTGTTGCGAAGATGAACGAAGGTCTTACAGGGTTGGTACTAGTGCTGTGTTGAAAAAATCGATTCACCAATTCTGAATCGATTTTCATTTTAATTTCTAAAGATTTCGATCGTAACTCAGAGAATCGTATTTATCAATAGGCCTACATTTTCCCGTGGACTTTAACTTGGCGCGACCGGGAGATTTCTTTGTGCGCATTAAAAGCTTTCACTCAGCGCGCACATTGTTATGTCAACAGACTTGAGTCATTAAACCGTTCATTCAAGGAACACGTTCAAAAAAGCAGATTCATTAAAATAGATGTAATGAAACAACTTCAAGGTGTTAATTATTTTTAACTTTGAGTTCTACTTGTCAAGGCTCAGCTGAGCAGCGCGTCACGTGGGCAACGCTGAAGCTGATGCATATGGCATTGATTCAATGCGTGACTCGTCTGATTTTATTTCCTCGCGCTGTGGGATGCTGACCAGCGCTGCTGCTGACGCGCATTTATGGTAAATACCAGTAACATGAATGTTAAAAGGATGATACAAAAACCATTTCGCTTTCCTTTGACACGGCAACCTTTCCACGAAAGACTTCAGACGCAGGTAATCGCACGCGCTCTGCCGCTCCCTGTCATTCACTCTTTGCGAAGCCTCTGTAGGCTACACATCACTTCACAATACACAGTCTCGTTATCATTATGAACTTGTCTAACATTCAATACACATGCATGAAGTTCAAAACAAGAAGGGTATAGCCTTATAAAAATGTGAATATCACGGTTCCGGTTACTTGCAATGCTCCTGCTGATATAGCCTATACCTCTGCGTCCTCTGTCATCTACACCAGTGCACGTTTGTGAAAGCAGTTGTATCAACATGGAAGGGGGATTGTTCTTTACAATCAATACTACATTAATTTGCAGTTGAATGTCTAGTATCAATATATGTTGCATAACCACAGTCCTGTCATTCAGGTAACTTTTTTCAGAAACAATGATCTAAATTCTTTAAAATTCGATTCGAATTCGAATCAATGATAATCAATTCAAGATCTTGATAATAATAGGAATCGATTCTTGAAATTTGAATCAGACAGCTCTAGTTGGTACAGCATGGGGGTGAGTAATTAATCACTTAATTTTCAATTTTGGGATAAATATCCCTTTAAACCAGAGTATATATTGGATATATCTATATATAAAACAAAGTAACAGCATTCCAGTTGCTCAAAAAGAAGATCTTGGTGCTAGACACAACAAAGACATGGATTTGATTTCCAGGGAACACATGAACTCGTTACCGATAAAAATACGAACCTTAAAATGTAATGCGTTCTGTTAGGTAAAAGCATCTGCCAAATGCACAAATTGTACAGTAATATCACAACGTTACACTTTGTTACAAATTATTCAATTTTCTCCAATAATATAGCATTATAAAGATACTACTCTATGGCACGCATACCGTATGAATTCAGCCAAAGGCTGCAAACTGTCCTACTCGGTTTGTGTGACGAAAGGGGAAGTGAGAGGAAAATGCCAGAGAAAGCTCATGGGAAGCGGGACTGTGGACATTCCTGTCTGCTCCCTGAGCCTCTTTGATTTGAGCCGTGCCAGGCCTAAACTAACGAGCATAGCCTATATTTGTTTTTGTTTTTTCACAGTTGCAGGCTCGCTGGCCAAAAGTAAACATAAGGTGCCAGTGACTATGCATGCCATGTGGGTCAGACTCAGACTCCTCCATATAAGTGCAAGAACACCCCTATTTACCACTAAACAAACAGACATTCTGCACTGATATCAAGTTCAGTGACGTGTTGTCTATCACATATCATTTTTGATGCATTTTTTCCAATTCACAAAATTCTAGCTATGTAACCTCTGATAGTGCTGCTGATTACAATCTTCAAGCACTCAGAGAACACTGAAGACAAAAAAGCCAACAGTAGAGTGCCTCCACTTCCTATTACTCACATCCCCTCAGTTTCTGATTGGTGGACGGATAACAAGCATTTCCTGATCTTACTAGCCCCGACCACTATAAGGCACACACTTGCACTTCATCTGACCAACTGGACCAAAACAAAGATATCAGAGCACGCCTCTCTTTTACAGATGTGTGGTTGTGCACTGTAGAGAGGAACTGTTTACAGGAAGACAGAGCAAGGGTCTTTTGTATTTGCAGCTTCTATAAAAGGAAATACTGAGCAAGACTTCCTGAAACAAGCCTAGCTGCCATCCTCCTTCCAATTTATTGGAGAATGAAGGCATGAATTGGTCTAGAGACAAGAAACAAGCTTTCTAACTGGGAAATTATTATTTGTCATCAACTAAATAAAAATTACGTCATAATTTGGTCTTTACTTCTTTTTGGGAACCTAAAGAGATGTTAGGCAGAATTCTCTAAGCGAACTATCAAACTCAGCCTTCTTCTATACAACGAAGGTGCATGGTGACTTACATGGTGCTATTTTGCCCAAACATCTACTTAATGTCCCATGAAGAAAATATAATCAACATGATAGAAATGCCCCCCCAAAAAATTAGACTTAAGTATCACACATGCAGATTTCAACAAAACACTAATAACTAACTACAACTAATGCATAAAAAAAAAATCCTTTCTAAGCTTCCTGAAAAAAAAGCATTGTTTGGCTTTGCTTCTGATGAATATGATCCACTTGATATAATTCATATTACTTTGTGGGGGAAACCAGACAGAATACACCAAACAGCATTATCAAAAACAAGACTGTCAAGGAGTTATTAAAACAAAGATGCAAATATAAACAATCAATACCAAATATCATAATTTTTAACTCTCGGGTGATCTGCGTAGTGCTGGCAGAGCAAATATCAGGTTTAGACTAGTTTAGCATTTTCAACTCACCAGAACTCCCGCAAACCTCTTCAAAGTTTTAGCTCCGCCTTTTCACGTACATAAATTTATTTCGCTGCAAGTATAATGAGAATATCTCCCTAGAGATTATGATTTTGGACGCCGTGTCGACGTGCTTGTTGTTGTTTTTTAGTTAACTAACGTTACTTCTCTTGGACCCGGGATCTGTCTGCTATGGCGGAGGGGAAGCGGAACTGTCGACCCAGCCCAATGTTTGTACTTCACTAAACGTAGCTTTTTGGTTTGGCGAGTTTTTAAATTAATCTATTATTCATAAAAATATAAATAATTAAAAAATATTAAATTGAGCGAAATGTTGAATGTAATAAGTTTTCTGCAACCTCAAACTACTCCTGTTTGCAAATGGGTTCCGTCCATGAGTTCCGACAGCTGTTGCATGACGGTAAATGTAGTTTGGATCACATTGCACTTCGATAAGGTGGCTAACTCTAAAACTACATTTCCCTAGACTGATCGGATTTGCCAAAGTAAGGCTTCCTACGAGAGTCAGGCTTTATTTTAAACTTTAACTTTTTTATAGATAGTACAATACAAGATTAAATGGCTTAGACAGGACATAAGACGTAACAATGGTGAGCGTCATCATTAATAAACTTTATTTTTAAAGCTAGGAAAAAGAGACCCAAACCCTCTGCTGGCAGCAACTGGAAAATAGATTTTATTCTTCTCTGTTGTAACATTCATGGTCATCTACATAGCAAAGAAGGCACTGACACAAAAAGTCAATTGATTTCCACAGATTAGGACATTAACCAAGAAAGGCACTGAATATCATTCAGGATACACTGCAATATGTTATTTTTTTCTCATATCTTGGGTACATCTGGGACAGTACCTGCAATTGGAGAACAAAATATTTGAAAACTGCAATATTAACAACAAATAGATTTAGTCATTTAGTAAGTGGAGTGTGCAAATAAAAGTCGTACAAAATAAAGGAAATTAGCTCACCATTTTCCCTTTGGTTTGGTTGTTAGGCCGACACAGGCAAAGTGAAACCATTCTCATTGGACACTGTTAAAAGAGAAGAAACCCTTTTGAAAAGTCTTTTACATTAACAACAATAATAAGAGGACTTATGATATTTATAACAATGTCTATCCATTATTCCAACTGGATATTATGATGCACATTTAATACCATTCATGCAAGCATGCATGCATGATATATATATATATATATATATACACACATACACACACACACACATTACTACTCACATCAGAATTGTCACATCCAATCATTTCTCCATATGATACTTGACTACACAAACAATATGTGGGTTCATTAGGGTCTACTGGCATATCCAGGACATCTGATGGATGCATGGCAAGCAGAGTATTCACTTATGTTGGAACTAGAGAGAGAAAGACACACAAAAAAAAAGAGTTGAATACAAAGCCTTATAATAATTTACTTTTGCATCAGTACAATGAATCCATATAAAATTACCATTACCCAGTTTTCAGTTTTTTCTGCTTGGGTGAATCCTGATCTGATCCTTTCTCTCTCTTCCATTAGATACCCTCTTGTCTTTTATATTCTTATCCTCTGAAACAACAAATTAGTCTGTATAGTCTTACCCTAAATTACAGCAAAATGGATTAAATGGGCATTAATTGTATATATGAACACAAGCACCCATATATTCTGAACAATAAGACTTACTTCGAGATTGCTTTTCATCAGAGCTATCCGGGGCTACCTGAGTCCAGTTTTTCCTGCAGATCATTTTCGAAGCGTGCAAGATCAGCATCCAACCGCCGAATGTGTTTATCCACCTGGAAATACAAGCAGACTTGTTTTTGCTTGATGCATTAAGTAGGGCAAGCAAATATAAAACAGAGGACTCTGCATCTCACCATTTCATATATCTGCATGGCAAGCTGAACTTTGTCATTCGCTGTACTCTTTGCATTTGCTGTAGGCATTTTCAATCTTTTTTAGATGCTGGACACGACTCCTCGGATGGCATATTTCTAACATTTCCAATATACTCAGAAGCTAGTTCACTTATCTCAGCTTTTTTCTCTGTGGAAAAACAGTAAGAATGTAATTGATTAGAGAACATTAAAAAGGTATTTCACTGTAACTTAATGACCTGCAATGAATATTATGATAGTGGTCCAAACATCACCTTCAGTTCTTTTATCCAAATCCCCCATTAATGAAAAGTTTCTTCTGCAACTCGCAGGGAAGTTCCTCGATACCTGGAAATGAAATGATTATATAAAATTATTAGATGCACAACTTTACTGCAATCAAACAGTCAAATATACTTCAGCAGTTTATCACATCAGACCAATACATTTGTTTTGTAGACACACAATTAACTCAGAAGAGCTGCAAGAGTTTGAGTTGATTACATTGACAGATTAACGTTCCTTGACAATAATTAAAATGTGGCAACAAGTTTAGAAGATTAGGATTTAAGAAACTTACTGTCTAAAATAGTGTTCTAGGTACATTCCTTTCGCCATTTTTGTTGGTATGGGCTTTGTACCGAAGGCGTGTAAGTTACGATGGTTTATTTAGCGCGTGCTGATTTCCTTTCCTGAAGTCGCTGTGCAGACTAATAGATTCTTATATGAAATTGATCAACCATCCTACTATTACGTTCACAGATAAGACTATCCATTCGGTTTGTAGCTCATATATTGTAAAGTAACATCTTCATCTGTAGTACATCAAGTAACAACTTGCTCTAGATCGCCCTCTACTGCAGTGGAGATTTTGTTTCGGTTTGGTCGCTGCTTCTCTCTCTGGGAAGAAATAAATTAAATGAATGTGTATTATACAATTTTAAGTGTATATTTTATACTATATAGTTGGTTTCTTAATATGAACTGCTACCCTATTAATCTTCTATCATTCTTAAAAAGTGAGGGACAAGACAACCATAGAAGACAACGCGATGATACTAGTTAGTATGTTCAACTCACCACAAGGTGGCAGTGTCGTCTTAGGAATTAAGTGAAGTGACAGAATGCGCCTCATTAAAAAGGCCTACAGAATAGCCTCGTTAAGTGAAATACCCTACAGCAGATGGTTTAGCTACTGAGTTTGTTCTGTATTTTCTCAGCACGAATACAGCAAATGGACATTGGACATGGTGGAACGGCTGTCTAATGGAATTAAAGTGATATAACAGAGGCCTGAAGTCATCCTCAGCACTGTTGCTCAGAGGCACACTGTGACCAAATCACATTCAGCCCTCATGCAAAAACCCTACAGGTGTTGGGCTGTAACACACCATAGACATGTATTTTAAATAGAGTAATATTTTGGGCTAAAAAAGAAAATGATTTTTTTAAGCCTATTGGACCAGATATTCCACCATTATTAATGGCATTCAGTGGGATTCAATTAGGCCTACCTTTAAATCAAAGAATGTGCCTTAAATTGTGTATATGAAGCAAGCCCAATGGTAATTTTGTTGTTGTTAAAAATAATATGAGAATAATGTTACAAGAAACTACATGTAAACCAATAGGTTGACTGTGAGGCAATAAGGAAAGTCTACATGTTAATGACTCCTCCCAGGTTTTTTGTATAGCATTTCTAAGTGATGGAAGCAAGACATACCATAGGTGTTTAGGTCTAGTAAATATCTATTATTTTGCATGTATTTAACACTGTAATTATGGCACTTTGCTATATACTTTCTGTGACAGCATTTATCCTAGGTATGCATTTGGACTCTTGATTTTTTTTCAAATCATAAAGTTATGTTTTTGTGAACAATGATTTATATTTGATTACAGGATGCACAGCACAGGACAATGTAATACAGTTCCAAGCAAGTTACGACAGCTTTTAAAGATGGAACAGCCACTCTTGACTGCACTTACAAAGCAACCAGCACTCAGTATCCGAATCTCTTCTGGTACCAACAGAAGACAAATGAATCCCCAAAATACATGCTGATGAGACGTTCTGGATCGAGCAACAATGATGAGAGAGTTCAAGTGGAGATTTAATGCAGATCTCAACACATCTACATTTACAGTTCCTCTGACAATCAAGGATGTGAGTGTGTCAGACTCTGCTGTGTATTACTGTGCTCTGAGGCCCACTGTGAGAAAACTGAAGCCAAACCACATACAAAAACACAAGAGCAGAAACATGCTTATGGATGCTTTAGTCTGTGCAACAGTCAAATAAAGTCCATGCTGACGATATTCTTAGTTACATCATCATCATCAGCAATACATTTAGATAAGCAATGTCACATAACAGATTTTTTTTACATTTTTACTTTCAGTAAGGAAAAGTCTATTTTAAATAAAATAAATGTTGTTCTTTTGAATGTTCTATTAGTCAAAGAGTTCTCAAAAAAATGCATCACAGTTTCAGAAATACTAAACAGCACAACTGTTTTCAACTTTGATAATAATAATAATGCTTCTTGAGCAGCGAAGCAGCTTTTTACAATCATTTCTGAAGGATTGTGTGACACAGAAGACTGGATGGCTATAAGAGGCTTCTTACAAAAACATTTTAAAAACTTACTGACCACAGACCTTTTAATTGTATATTATGGAATCATATTTAGTAGATGAATTTATAGCACACAGAAAACATTCAAATTAGTGTGATTGGCTCTTTCTCCTCTTCCCCAAATCTGAAATAGACATGCTCAGAGAGGAGGGACTCAGAGTTCACAGATCTGACATGATCTCATCGTGTCTGAAAGAGACTGTGGATGAAACGATTCAGTCTGACTCTTCTCACAGTGAACACTTGAACAATGGATCTTCTGTCAGTTATTCTGTTCTGTGCTTCAGCTGGTATGTGTTTCTTTAATTGACTGATTGACTGTTTACAAAGAAATCTTTCTATAAAGCAACATATTCCTCTGTTTCAGCTTCTGTCTTTGGAAATACCATCAAATCAGACCAAACAGATGTTGGTGCTGACGAGGGACGAAATGTAAAGTTGTCCTGTAGTTATGCCTCAACTGGGGTTACAGAGTATCTCTTCTGGTATCGTCAGAATGGAAGATCAAATCCTGAATTTCTTCTATCAACCCACAGTGCTGCAAAAGAAGCTCAGGTGTCTGATGTAGATTCAAGACTCTCTGCTGAAGTAACAAAAAGGGGAACAAATCCATGTGTATCTGGAGATCTCCTCTGCTAAAGTGACAGACTCTGCTGTGTATTACTGTGCTCTGAGGCCCACAGTCACAGGAAACACAGAAACACTGTACAAAAACCTTATTCAATCCATTGTGAACAAGCAGTTCTGTTCAGTGTATAAAGCGATGATGTGATATGAATGAACATATGAACTTGCAGATCAATATATTTTGATCACAAGATACATTGTATTGCCACAACATAAACAATAGCACAATAGATTGTGAGATTATTTTTGCTGGAAACATAAATATGTTTCATAATTTTGTTTTTAAAGCTTAAAGAGACAAACTGTCTGACACCAAATTATGACTAAAGCAGCGCAGTCTCATCCCAATTCATCATATAACTGACGTTTTGGGACGTCTTTTGACCATTCGTCAATATACGACTATTTCAGGGCCCCTTAAACGTTGATAGAAGACGTTATGGGATCCTAACTTACTCCCAGACCTAAACCTAACCCTAAACCCAACTCGTCACCTAACTGATGTTAATGGTAAAGCGTCAAGTTGTATGGCCCGGGTATCGTCATCTACGACCGTTTAAGGGGGCCCGAACAGTCGTATGTGACGAATGGTCAAAAGACGTCCCAAAACGTCAGTTATATAAAGCAGCGCAGTCTCATCCATTCGTCATATAACTGACGGTTTCAGGGTCCCATTAAGCGTCGGTAGATGACGTTGATGGGGGACGTTTAAGGGGGCCCGAAGTCGCAAGTTCATTTTAACTCTTTATAACAAATACCATATGTACCAATAAACTATCAGCAAAATAAGAGGGAGGAGTCAAAGAAATCTCCTCAAGCAGACACTAGTAGATCAAGTGCTCTTGCTTCATTACAGGATTTACAGTCATTGTTTCATGAGAATAAGATCTAGATTTATATGAGACTCACCGGTAATTAAAATCAGATCAGAAAGATGACACACTGGATTAAAAAAATGATCATTCTTATCATATATGTCTGGGGTAAGTGTTTTGGGATGAATTGTTTTTAATTCTCTTCCAAGTTATTCTAAATGTTAATTATATTTCTTTCCCTGAAGTTGTTCATGATTTGGTTTTACAGGAATAGAATCGCAGTAGAATGTAGAGCAGAATATAAGAAGTTCAAACTGCTTATGAAAGTGGAGCTGTGATAATCAACTGTACATATCAAACCCAGTTCTCTGCCAACACTCTTTTGGTACCAGCAAAAAGTAAACGGAGGTCCTAAATATATGCTGAACAGAGTTGGAAAAACTGGAGACGAAGACAAAGAGTTCAAAGACAGATTTAATGCACATATCGACACATCTTTAAAATCATTTCCTCTGACAATCCAGGATGTGAGTGTGTCTGACTCTGCTGTGTATTACTGTGCTCTGAAGCCCACTGTGACTCAAACACACTCAACACTCATACAAAAACTCTCATGTCTTGAGTTACACTTTCTGATGGTTGATGATTTTTGCAATCTTGTAGTAACTCTTGAAATGCAGAAGAGGGCGACAAACAGTTACTACAAATTATAAACTTATAAGCTATCACTATTAGAAAAAAGGGTTCCATATATGTAGCATAGGATTCTTTACTTAACTGCAAAGGGCCTTTTATAAAAAAAAAAATCATGATAATGACAAGAAAGAACACTTTTGGCAAAAAGGTTCATTATAGGCTATTATTCATTCATATATTACATTTTTCTGCAACATTTTGCAGTTGTAATTAAATTATTGTTTATTAAACTGTTGTAGTAACTTAATATCACATTTTAATCATGCTGATTTTTGAAGGATAAAAACTGAAATGGCACTCTTCGTGTGATATTGATTAATTACATTTTTTAACCCCCATATCTTGTGATGATTTACATGCATTGCATTTTAGGGGTTCCAAATACATAGCGCTTTAGAACCTTTTAAGGTTTTATATAGAACATTTTCTTCTAAGAATAAAAGAGTTTTGGTATAAAGGTCAGTGTGCAGAAAACAGGGTGTACCATGGCCAATAGATGTACTTTATTGTGGCACTTATTGAGTAGATTCTTAAAATACTTTTTGTAAAAAAGTCTATCATCATCATCATCATATCATTACCACTTTCACACACGACAGCTGAACTCCATCAAGACAAGTTAAATAACTTGCTTCTATTGTTGCATTTGTTGTAAATCTTCAAACATTATATACAAAAAAATAATTCTCTAATAAATAAAGTAAAAATTGTGTAGTTCTAGTTAAATGACAATCACAAACAGCAGCAGGAAGTTCAGCGAGGAGGAAGTTCCTGTGTGTGTTTCTGTGTGATCTTCAGTGTCTTGCAGCTCAGAGAACTGAGAGTCTCAACAAGAACTGAACTGATCTGATTCAACATGGACAGATGCCTCATACTTATTCTCATTGTGGGAACAGGTACATTATTTATTAAATGATTCATGAAATGCTGGACATCAATATTTACTTTGTTTTTAATTCTCAAACTCCAAAGGCTACCTTTATATTAATTTAATTATCTTTTGAAAAACATTATGTTAATGTTTACCTTGCTTTCACAAATCAAAAATCACATTTTATTGTTGACAGGATTGGTGACTGGAGACAACATTGAGCCAGATAAAAATACAGAGACCTCTAAAGAAACAGAAACTGTCAAGCTGAGCTGCTCTTATACTGCAAATAGTGAATATGTTTATCTTTACTGGTACAGACAGTATCCAAACAGAGAACCACAGTATTTATTACGCAAAGGTGCACGATCCTGGAGTGGATATGACACCTCTGATGATCGGTTTCAGTCGACTACATCACGCATGTCCACTGAACTCACTATTACTAATGTACGTCTGTCAGATTCAGCTCTCTATTATTGTGCTCTGAGAGTAGGAGCCCAGTGATTCAAAACATGAAACATGTCGTACAAAAACCTGAAGCTCTTTTCACTTTGAACGAATCTGGAGAAAACCACAATCAAAACCCCAATCTGATGTAATAAAATATGTGGTCACACCTGTGTGAGGTGGTTTTATGTCTGTTATAAAACTTCAAAGAAAGGAAATGTTCATGATATCACGTTTCATGAGTTTCCTTTTAGTGCACATCTTACACTTCTTTAATTACTACTACACTTCTATCATTATCATTATGACTAAGGATATTATTTTGACAAAATTTTTAGTTAACATTTGGTATAAATAATGCTATTATTGGTTATTCATGACTTTTAAATGTCTCACACTGAAAAACTAACCGGACATTGTCCGCAACAAATGCAAAACCACATGCGCTTGCTACATTCATATGTGACCATATTTAAAAAATTGAATTAAATTAATATAGGCCTATACATATATTTTTTACACAGTTAAAAAGTTAAATAAGTTAAAAACTATGTCGAACATGAGCTGCAATTACTTTGTTTTTGTTTTTGAATCTACAAAATGTAATTTGTACAATGTACAATTGAATGCTATAAAAGGGTTATTGTAAGATCTTTTAACATTTAAGTGGTTCCTGGAAGATCTCTTATGTTAAAGCCAGCATCTGGAGGAAAACAAAAAAACAACAATTGTTATTATCCTATTATTGTTATACTTAAGTTTTGTAAAAAATATATATATTCATAAATATTTTTCATAAATTATACTTCTGATGCAGCTAGTATACTTAATTAGTAGCCTATATGTCTATTTTATTGATTCATTTAAAACTTAAACAACGACAAAAATAGTAAGTAAGCCTAATAATAATTATAATGATAATATGACGAAGATGAAGAAGAAGACGTTTTTTTCAGTCTGTGAACCCTGAACCTCGCGCTGCTCGCGCGCAACACACATCAGCTGATCTGCATCGGATTTGAATGTAACTAACGGCTCCACTCATCAAAGCTTCAGCTGTTTGTTCGGCTCTCCGTTACAGGGTTTGTAAACTCGCTAAAGAAATATAAATACAGAGTCTACTCACTATAATATATTCAAACACATACATATACAAACTAAAACACGCGTTCTTACAGAGTTTACCACTCGTTTATTGCACAGTAGCCTATGTGGTATGAAGGTTTTAGCCGCGATGCTAACTAATCTAGTAACGTTAATGAATAAGTTAACGTTAAAGAATTAATGGAAATCATTGGCTTATTGTCTTAGATTGTTTTAGTCATTCACTTAAATGTATTCTGTACAACTGTGTCTTCAAATTGCTGATATAACTTATTAATAGCTAATTCCTGCTGTCGACTGTCATTGGCGTTATGAATAACATGTGGATGAACACTTAGTTAGTTAGGTCTGTTTTTGTTTATTTACTACAGATGCCCTGATTCGTTCAAATACCATTTAAAGCCCTTTACTGGCCAATAATTATTATGTTGTGAATGGATATAATCAGCTTTGTTCTTTTGTTTCCCAGAACAACCACTGCATTTCTAAAAACATCTGAATTTTTCAGAGGCTACATTGAATTACAGTAAGTTACCTCCTGCATCACATTCAAGTACTTTATTACTATGAACTTTTCTGTGTGAATTTGTTTTGTTTGACTGTGTACTTGTGTTTTTTTAATTCTCTGAAAATATTCCTTCATGCTCTCAAATCTCATTCATGTTACTCAGAAAAAATACATCACAGATTTGGAGCCAATAATGCTATATGCATTTTTTTTTTTCATTTGCATTTGAATATAAAACATTTGAACTCTGAATTATAACTTAAAGTGTAGACTTTTTAGACAAAAAGGCTATTATATGGCTTCTGAAGACTTGCAACACAACTCATAACACATGAGCTGTGGACCAATTTTTCAATTTAATTTTTCATATTTTTTGGATCTTTTCTGTGACATTTTTGGAGATTAAATTCCACATTTTTGGCAACATAAATTGTTGCATTGAATTGAACTTAAACAAGTGTACATAAGAATGGTTTCATGAATGATTTACACAGTTTTGTTCTGCTTGTCTCCTGAAGTGAAACTGAGTGATGACTGGGGTTGCATTACGCCTGAGATCTGCTTTTGGGTTCCACAGACAGAAAGTCAAACAGGTTCGGAATGTCTCAAGGCTGAGGAAATTATTTGGTCCCACTTTATATTTAGTGTAGTTACATTGAAATTAATAATTTGATACAATTGACCTATTGTGTACATACATGTTTTTAAATTGTACTTAAATTTTAAAATTCCAGCATGTAATTACAGCTATAATTAATTTATGTTAATACATTTGTAATTACACAGTTGACCCTCCCCTCACACCTTAACCTACCCTTAAACTGACCCATACCACCACACCTGACCCTAACCTTACCCGTATCACACCTCAATAGCAGCAAAAGTGTTTTACAATACAACAGGAACACAATAATACATTGTACTTATTGTTCAATGTAAGTACATAGTACTTAAAGCCACTTAATATAAAGTGGGACCAATCATTTAATTTCACAACTATCACTAATTGAAACTACTATCACAACTATCACTAATTAAACACAACTATCACTAATTGAAACTACTATCACAACTATCACTAATTAAACTATCACTAACACTGCTGACAATAATTTTGGTTCTTTGCATTTTGGCACCTCGGTAAGCTGAAATACAAGTTTGAACAAGAAAAAAAAATCCTCCTTTAGACCTGAAAAAATCATTGAAGTGCCTGGACCATCCACCAGTAAAGAGGGAAAACAAACGGAAAATTTTACTTTTCTAACTCGTTAACCTCACATGTCCCTTGTGAAGATTTTATTAATGGCAAAAAAGGCAAAAAAGTCCATTGACAACTTAACTTAATTTTTTTTTTTTATTAATGTGATGTGTTTCCATGCATTTTGTTGAGATGTCTTTTCTTGTATACCCTATTGTATATACTGTACATTGTTGATAATTCATGTTGCTTATGAATTATACTATTTGTTTGTGTATTCTATTCATTGATATTAATCTATTACTAGCTTCTTTTCCCAAGTGCATGGAAGTGTATGTATTAAAATGAATCTAAAATATGTAGATAAACAATATTTACCTTGTATTTGGTTCAGTTTGTTTATAATAATAGAAGTTAATGCTAACCATAGTAACAACATGAAATAATAAATAAATAAATAAAAATAAATAAATAAATAAATAAATAAAATTGGTTCCTGGAGGCACCCAAAGCGGTTCCATGCAGTGCCTAATATAAGAGTTCCTCAGGAAACCTGGGTGGTTCCTCAGAGAACTGCCCCTTTTTAAAAAGGTTCCTATAGGCTCTACAGACGGTTCCGCCGGTGTGGCAAAGTGAAGAACCCCAAAAGGTTTCTCCAGGAATCTTTTCTTTTTACAGTGCAGACTGAAATACAGTGTTGGATGATAGCACATATCAGGAAATATTAGACTGATGCTGACTTGCCAATCAGAATCAAGCGTTCTGAAGCGTTGTTTTCAGTGTATAAAAAGTGATATGAGCAAATCAAATACATAGCCTACATACATACTGAGATTCATAACTATATAAAAAATGAAGTGATAGTACATATTACATAAACTACAGTCGTCATTGGCTAATACTGTAGCACAGGCTCCTCCCAGCAGTCAGATCAAATGACTTGAATTTATTGTTGTTTTAACAGATGCAGAAAGAGGATCACAACATCTCTGCCTACAGGCTATAGTTGGTCATTTCAATTGTGTATAATGCCACTCTGGGGAAGTGTCATTGTGATCATATTTTTATATATCTGGGGTAAGTAGCACTATCAAATAATGATTATTTTCTAGCTTATATAATACATTTTCCTTGTGTGTCTGTGTGCACAATCCTTGCATCCGGTGGGTGAATCTTTCCCCATATTTTCTTAATTCTATTTCAGGATGTAATTCTCAAGACAAAGTTGATCAGCATACAAAGATTCAATCTGCTGTTGAAGGTGATGATGTAACAATCAACTGTTCATATCAGACTGGTTACACAAACCCGACTCTCTTCTGGTACCAGCAGAAAGTAGATGGAATCCCCAAACACATCCTAAATAAATTCTCTACAATCGGACAGAATGAAGATGAATTTAAGGAGAGATTTCAAGCAAATCTCAGCAAAACATCAGTTCCTCTGACAATCCAGGATGTGAGTGTGTCTGACTCTGCTGTGTATTACTGTGCTCTGCAGGCCCACTGTGACTCAAACACACTCAACACTCATACAAAAACCCTCACAGTGCAACGGCATAAATTACATCATGCAATTTCAATTTATATTAAAATAAATTGCTTAGCCTATATGATTTCGGAAACCTTTTTATCCATATATATATTCTTTTTTTAATTTAAAATTTCCATTCAGTTCATTATCTAATTTGAAATTTCTATCAGTCTTTTCTTTAATGTTGGTTTCAATTGATTTCATATTGCTCCTACCTTTAAAATAATATGTACATGAAACAGCAAGAATCTGGTTATTGCTAAAAAAATCTATTTTGTGAGGATCTATGCATTTGCGGTACCACATGTTCCTGGATAAACATCTTTGTTGATCCTGGATCAACTTTCCAATCAACCAATCAGATTTGAAGGACAAGTTTACAGTTGATGTCGTTTAGGCTAGAACCAGGGTGAAGTACATAAACATCAGTGTTATATCATTACCCTTTGATTTTAAGGCAAAGTTATGGGTAGGGTTAGGTTTAGGGGCAGGGATTGAGTAAGGACTACATTTTGGGACAAGAATGTTGATCATGTCTTACTTGGCAAATCACGGTGATGTGGGGAAAGCAAAGACCAGAAGAGGGCGATATACACTTAACATTGTCATTTAAACATGTGTTCATCCCTCTTTAAAGAGTTAAATTATGAGTTTGGATACATGTTTAATAATTTAACTGGAGTGAGGTCTATAATGTACTGTATAGGTAAAACCAAAAAAAAAAAAAAAAAAAACAGGGCTTTATTACAATAACCAACAGTAGGGCTAAATAAAAATCCATGTTGAAAAAAAAAATCTTTAAGATAAGATTTTTAATTTTTATTTTTATTTTTTTGTATGTCTTCTACAGTACAGCATTATACTGTATTATTATGGTTATGGTATATTGTGGATTCATATGTACACTTTAGTGTTCATTAACTAATGTTCTTATTCTTTTACATTGACAGATACAGTAGGAGGAGCCTGTGAGATCTGATATAGAGCAAAGCAACTAAACTCTCTTTCTTCCTACAGTGCAAACATGACGATCCTTTATGTTCTGCTTCTGCTATTGTGGATAAAACGTAAGAGAAATTTCCTGATTCTAGACCTGATTTACTGAAATATACTAATTATTCTAGACCTTTAATCACATACTTTCTTGTTTTGTACAATGTTTAGAGTTTTAATATTGCTTTAAACTTTTTTTAACTGACTAATCCGCATGATTCTTTCTTTGGTTAAGTTTGATAGTGTAATGGTTGTCTTGCAGGAGAGACGTTTGCACAGTCGATAAAGCCGCAGGAAAACAAGGTGCTTAAATCTGAAGGAGAAAAAGTCACTCTGTCCTGTAAATATGATGGATCTGTACAAAACCTGCACTGGTATCGTCAGTATCTGGGATCCAAACCAGAGTTCCTTGCATTCATTTATCCACATGGAACCACAAGTGACCCTCTTCCTCCTCGTATTTTACCTAAAGTCAATAAAAACAACAATCTTGTGAGCCTGGAGATCTCCTCTGCTGAAGTGTCAGACTCTGCGCTGTATTACTGCGCACTGACGCCCACAGTCACAAGAAAACTCAATCTACACTGTACAAAAACTTCCTCAACAATACAACTCTATCCTCATAAACTGAAGTTTCAGAAAAGGAAGATTTTTTTTTTAAAGCATACAAATATTGTTTCATTACTTTCCTGCATGTCTGCAGCATCAAATAAATTTGTGTTTAGTCAGCAAATTTCTACATTAAATTAATGGTATAATCATGTTGACCTTTAGAATTAAACTTTTGAGTGTGTACAGTAAATGTTGACTATTGTTTTGTTACAAAAAAATATATTAAAAGTCTAACAGGTAGAAACTGCAACCATTTCCGTTTTCTGTTTTTAAAATGTAATTGCAGAACATGGCCACCCTGTGGCAGAATTGTACCCTATTATGCATGCAAGCTCCTCCTGAATGAGCCAATTGAATCTGTGCAAACATACTGTATACAGTGACATCTAAACTCCGGCTGGCTCATATTTTTGCAAAAACTGCTACGGGGCCATAATGTAAGATACAAGGTAATGGAGTCATTGTCGTGTTTCTTTAGAAATAAATAATGTACAAATGGAGTCTTTGGACACCTCAGATGTAAAGTTATTCGCTGTCAAAGTGACGCCAAAATGAATGGGAGTCAATGGAATGCTAACAGCAGGTGAAGTTCTGCTACAAGATCAGGTCCCTGTGGACCTACATTCAAGATTTTATATGGCGACAAATCAATGGCAATAATAACCGAGCACACAACTGATGCTGGCACGTGTGGTAAATGACTTCTGCGAGAGGATAACAGATTTACACGCAAGGAAACGGGAACTCGCGAGCTCATTCAAAAATTGCGCGCCCGCATGACATGGTTTATAGTTGAACACCGTCACTCTATAACCAGCAAAACCATATTATTTAAATTATTTTTTTTCACAAAGAACCACAAAGAACAAAGATTATTATTTTTTATTTTTTTACTTTAAATGTAAAATTCGGTAAACTTCAATCCGAATCTGCCCGAGCATGTAGCACCTAGTTTGCGCTTTTACATTGCAACAAAGTTTATTTTGTTAAGGTTTTGTTTACTGTGTGTGATTTATTTCATGGAAAACACATTCACTTATTCTGTTAATCAGCCAACTAGAGTTCAAAGAGCTTCTGGACATGATGTGGTTACACTTCACTGCACTTACTGTACCAGTGACCAATACCCTTATCTTTATTGGTATCAACATAAATCCAATGGATTCCCAGTTGACATGCTCTCAACTGGATCTCAACTCTCAACTGGATGAAGCAGCAGTGAAAAAGAATTTGAGGACATATTTCATGCAGATCTCAACAAATCCTCAAGCTCAGTTTCTCTGACAATCTAGGATGTGTGTGTGTCTGACTCTTCTGTGGATTACTGTGCTCTGAGGCCCACTGTGACTCAAACACACACACATCCTGACATCCTGAGTTCTCTGATTCATGCAGTTTTTAACATGATACTGTATGTTTCCCTCAATATGCATATTCCAGCTGCGGATTTTCTTTACATAAAACAAACAAACAAATAATTATCAATGAAATGTTCTACTCTTTAATGCATCAATGTGATATCAGTAACTGTATATTCAGAATGATACACCACGTCATGGCTATAAAGTGTTGCTCATAATGCAAAAAGTATGGATATTTTTGTTATATTGAATTATGATTTTTTGTTATGACATTCATAGGTCACATTACCCTTTTCCACAAAGATGTCTTAGTCATATATAAAACACTTGAGTGGGTGGAGCCGATTCACTCTGAAAGAGATGCTGATGGGGGAATTAAACAACTATTTTGGCATCATTGATCGTCTTTCTGAGGACAACATGTTTCATTTTACTTTGATAATAATCCAACTTTACATTGGTAAGAAATCATTTCAGATTTATGTCAGTCAAAATGTATAGATTCTAAAAGTTTAGGCTAATAATTGTTTTGCTTGATTAATCTTAACGCCCTTATCTTTTTCATATAAACTTCTTTGGCTGATACAATACAGCCATTTACTTCAGAAAAGCATGTTGTTGGGGGTAGAAATGTGACTCTCTCCTGTAACTACAGTACAACTGGTGTCACTGTTAACTCTCTCCAGTGGTATCGCCAGTATCTCGGAGCAAAACCAGAGTTTCTACTTCTTGTCACTGAATATTCAAGCAAATCTGAGCCTGATCTTCGTCTCTATTCAAAAGCTACAAAAGAGATCAAACGTGTGGATCTGGAGATCTCCTCTGCTACAGTGTCAGACTCTGCTGTGTATTACTGTGCTCTGGTGCCCACAGTCACAGGAAACACTAGAACACTGTACAAAAACCTGATTCACAGTGTTGGATCTACAGCACATTACACATTCATTAAAGTGATTACATGAAAGATGCTACTCTGTCTTTGTGTCATTATGTGAACAGTGTGTTACAGTGATAAACTGATTTTTAGATGCGCTCTCTTTTCTCCAGGAGGAGAGGAAGGAGGAGCTTCACGTATCTGAGAGTATTTTACTGAACCGTCATAAGATCATTCAAGCTGAGACTGTAAGCACACACACAATGATACTCCATTCAGTTCTTCTGTTCTCTGCTTTAGTATGTAAGTACCATCACTTCAAGGCTGTCCTGAAATTAATTATCACTTGTATAATTAATGGTCTTATTTGTGGCCTTAATATATTAAAATACACTAAATTATATAAACACTACACTAATATATAAATGCTAATAGTGCACTATAAGTGAATGAACTTCTGAAATGCTCACATTTTACCAGCAGTGATAATATTTGCACCCTCTGAGACTATTTCTCTTTTCTTTGCAGGTTCCAGTAATGGAGATACTATTACACCAGACAAAACACAGGAGTTTGCAGCCGAAGGTTCAAGTGTTACATTATCCTGCAGTTATTCCTCTGCATGGTCTTTACTTTGGTACCGTCAGTATATTCCGGATCAACCCCTGAATTCCTTGTGCTCATCTCAGACGGTGTAAAAGATGTGAAGACATCTGATGTAGATCAAAGATTCACTACTAAGATCAGAAAAGAAAATCAAAACCGTGTGTATCTGGAGATCTCCTCTGCTGCTCTGTAAAGACTCTGCTGTGTATTACTGTGCTCTGCAGCCCACAGTGACAGGAAACACAGAAACACTGTACAAAAACCTGCTTGTGCAAAAAAGTCAAGTCACATTTATTTATATTAGGCTAAGCTTTATAGGCTACAATACACATTGTTTCTTAGCAGCTCTGAGAAAAACTAACACTTCCACAGTTTTGGAGAAATGGACCCTTAAATCTTGAATTAGACCCCTCTTTTATTTCTAAAAGCATCTTGCCCAGTCAAAGGAGCCACATAGAATACAAATGCATGATTATTGTAAATAGAAAAAGTGGGTTAGTTTACTAATTTGGATGTACAATGTGGCTAATTCAGTCAAGCACACCTTAATTCAGATAACTTTTACTTACTAAAAAGAAAAAAAGTGGAAAAGTGAGTAAATGGCTTTACTATATACACATAGAGATGAGTAGAGAGGGATCGACCATGTGTTCAAAAAATGATTCATGGTTGAACACATTTTAAGTTATTTCAAACTTTATCCACAAGAGGTCAGCATTGCTCTCTTTGTGTATGAGTATGTTACACTGACATGATACATTAAAGTAGAGCTCAGTGAGAGGTTTTTTAAGAGCACTGTTGACGTTATTTTCAGTTCTTCTGCCTCAGAGAACAAGTATGTTTTGCTGGGCTTTGATTTCCCTGTGTTTCATAGCACATTTTGATGGTAAGCACTTTTTTTCTGTTTCTACCCACTTTCACAGAAAGAAATAAACTTTCATTGGTTATTAATTGTTTGCTTACTTTGCAAATAATTAATGTTAATGACTTTTACTATTTTTTTCCAGTGTCCTCGGGACAGGACAGGGTTGAACAGTCTTATAGAGAAAGGCCTGCAAGTGAAGGAGATCAAGTAATCTTAAAGTGTAATTATACTACCACTTCTAATAATCCATACCTCTTCTGGTACAAACAGCTACCAAACAGATCTCCAACATTTATTCTAAATAAAAATACATTTGGTGGAGGAACTACTGAGGATGAATTTAAGGAGAGATTTTCAGCAACATTGGACTCCACATCAAGATCAGTTCCTCTGACAATCCAGGATGTGAGTGTGTCTGACTCTGCTGTGTATTACTGTGCTCTGAGGCCCACTGTGACTCAAACACACTCAACACTCATACAAAAACTTGGGGAGACACATTACAGCGGAGAAAATAATCAGCCATTAAGGGTATAAACTGCATAAAACTCACATCACCTGTCATTGCATTCTCTCCCCCATAATATCAAAGAGTTGAATTGATTTTTCCGCTACCAACAACTGTATTTTTAGTTTCATTTCCCCAAAATTCAATAAAGAAAATGTAAAAAAAGTAGATTTAGTCTGGGCTTATTAACTATCCAAAGTGTGGAATACGGATATTAACATACATATATATATATATATACATACATATACACACACACATATATATATATATATACATATATATACACACACACACACACACACACACACACACACACACACACACACACACACATATATTTTATAATAGCTACACTATGCAGCTTATATTTCCCACTGATAAGTTTTGATAAGACTGTGAATGACCGTAATTAAACAACGCTTTTAAAATTGGATGATCCTGAAATTAATCTGTAATCCATTGACCACCTGACTACAGGAGATTGCATGTGGGCTAAACGGTTGTCCCCATCTCTTAATGAGAAATGGGTGAGTCTCATCTCCCATTCCCTTTAAAAGCCAGTTGTGCTTGAAGCATGGCGGATTGCTAATAACATGACGGAAATACTACCTGAGCGGAAATACTACGAATCTGCTCGTGAGCAAAGGTTGAGGCACGCACACGACCGTCTTGGAACATAACTAGGCCACATCCTTAACTTCAATGCCGACGTTCTGAGAATGTTCTGGAACGTCCACATTTCCAAATAAAACATGGTCCCTGAACGTTCCGAGAACATCCTGAATGTTCCTGAAGGTCCGCCAAAAACGTCCCTCAACCTTTAAAGAACTCCACATCATGACCGTCTCTGAAATGTTACTAGGCAAACTAAGTCTCTGACACCAGTGGGAAGAACGTCACCCTAGAAATCTAAATTTTCTTGGCAAAAGCACAACATGTGCTATCGAGTTTCTCTTTTGAGAAACAGGATAGTTACTGATAATACTGTAGGATCTTATATATGTAGGCTAAACAGTGAAACAGCTATATTCCCATAGGTAGACGTGGATGAGAGTCAGCTGATGTGAGTCTTGACTAGAGTGACCTGCCAGAACCTGACGCTACACTTAATACTTTACATGTTGAGACAAAATAAGTTGATAATGTGCTTAATGTTTGCGGATGTGATGGTTGTGGATAACATTGAGCCAAACCGAGGCAATATTATCAAAACAGAAGGAGAGTCTGTAACGTTGAGCTGGTTAAAATGTTTCAGACAGTGAAGATGTTAGTACAATACCAACAATGAAGAAGAACCTCAGTGTTTATTACGTGAATTAAGGAGCTCTAACCAAGCATTATAAGGCACATCTCTGATCCTTGATTTCTTTCAAGTAGCCTACTTATCTGATATTTACCCGATTCATCTTCAACCTAAAAGTGAGATAATAACTGGAAACACCTGTTTTTTTTTTAAAAAGGTACAATTTCAGGAAACAGTAAAACACTAAAACAGTATAATACAGGCTAAACAGTATAATACAGGTTATTTGAATAGCATGTTTGAAATGGGCATGTTTCACATCATGTGACTTTATTTCACTTGTGTAACACTTGTAAGAAACCAAAAGAGGGCAATATCTCTCAGTATTACACATTAAAAGAAGTTTCTTTAAAGGTTTTCACAAGCTCCTCCTCAGAGTCTTTATGATATTCATGAAAGCAAAACTGTCATTGACAGATTTATTTTCAGTGTCAATTTAAAACAGATCATGAGCTGGATGAGGATTATATTTCTATTTGCACTATTCAGTCTTGGTATGCATTTCAACTCATTTTTAAGCATTTAGCATTTTAACATTTTTGTATAGACTGTTTGTTGATATGGATTTTATGATAAACATCAAAACAAAAAATATTCTTAAACCTTACAGAGTGCAGATCAGAAGAGAAAGTCGACCAGCCAGTCAAAAGTGTGACTGAATTTGAAGGAAAATCAGTGACATTAAACTGCACATATACAACAACTTCAACACAGCCATATCTCTTCTGGTACATCCAGAGAGCAAATGACATTCCTAAATACATCCTGAGGAGAGGACAAGTTTGGAACTGGAGAAAACTGGCACTGAGTTTCAGAAGAGATTTCACTCTAAACTTTCATCAAATTCAGTTCCTCTGATGATCCAGGATGTGAGTGTGTCTGACTCTGCTGTGTATTACTGTGCTCTGAGGCCCACTGTGACAAAACTAAAGTCAAACCACATACAAAAACACTGAGGCATAAACATTTGAATGTGACTCTTTAAAATAAGTATTTTTGACATTTAAAAACTGTAATAAAATCATGATGAAAGTAACAGTGAAACACAATAAACTTTAATACTCTGTAAAAAAACGATTGTGATTTTAACTGTAAAAGAAATTGCTATGGTGAAAAACTGTTAATTGGTTAAGTTAACTGGATTGATTATTTGAACATGCTCCTCCTGAACTTTGTTCAATAAATAACACACGTCCTTTTGACCATTCGTCAGTATACGCCTTTTTAGGGCCCCCTTAAACGTCGGTAGATGACGATCCCGGGCCGTCATACAACTGACGCTTTACCTTTAACGTCAGTTAGGTGACGAGTTGGGTTTAGGGTTAGGTTTAGGTCTGGGTAGAGTTAGGATCCCATAACGTCATCTACCGACGTTTAAGGGGGCCCTTAAAAGGCGTATATTGACGAATGGTCAAAAGACGTCCCAAGACGTCAGTTATATGATGAATTGGGATGAGACTGCGCTTGCAATAAAACATCCTTTAACTCTCTCAACTTAAGGAAAAGCTGCTTGTGTCACGATCCACACTCAGGTAACATAAAAGATACAATAATGCAGTAAGTTTTAATGGGGAAATCCGTACTCAAAAAACAGTCCAATGTCCATTTAAGCAATCCAAACACAAGTAACAAAGAATAGACAGAAACGGACCTCAGATGGTGTAATAAAGACAAAGACTCTGTAACAACCACTAAACAAGCAGGGTCCTTATACACACAGACTAACAATCATAATGGGTGACAGCTGGGTGCAATGAACATAGACAGTAACAGAAATGCGACTTTATCTTGATAGACAAAACGTATATGCTGAGCAGATTGAAAATATAGTCCAAATATTTTAAATGAATGGTGTCACACCCCCTCAAATGTAAAAACATTTCATTACAACAGCTTTGTAACCATTTATATAAGCCCCACCAACAAGCCAATCTAATTGTAACCTTAGTTCATTGTGACTAGGTCTTGACTTCTTAAAATTCAGTGGCAAATTTAGGTATGTTTAGGAGATGTTGCTCAGAGAGGAGGGACTCAGAGTTCACATATCTGACATGATCTCATCGTGTCTGAAAGAGACTGTGGATGAAACGATTCAGTCTGACTCTTCTCACAGTGAACACTTGAACAATGGATCTTCTGTCAGTTATTCTGTTCTGTGCTTCAGCTGGTATGCTACTTCTGTTATTTGTGTGTGTGTGTGTGTGTGTGTGTGTGTGTGTGTGTTAATTTGCTAAGTTTATTTGGGTAAAACTTCACTAAAAACTTACAAATGTATCTTTTCTGTTCCAGCTGCTGTATTTGGAAATGTCATCAAACCAAAGAAAACTGATGTTTTTGCTCAGGAGGGCTCAAGAGTTACATTATCCTGTAGTTTTTCTGCCTCTGGAGGGTCAGATTATATCCACTGGTATCGTCAGTATGGAAGATCAAAACCTGAATTTCTTGTACTCACCTTTGGAAGTGCAAAAGAAGCTCAGGTGTCTGATGTAGATCCAAGATTCACTGTTGAAGTTGAAAAAAGGAACAAACCCGTGTGTATCTGGAGATCTCCTCTGCTACAGTATCAGACTCTGCTGTGTATTACTGTGCTCTGCAGCCCACAGTGACAGGAAACACATCAGCTCAACACAAAAACCTGTTAAAATGAGAGAAACAGAGAGATGAAGACCAATAGAAAAAAACTGTAATGTCAGAAAAGATAATAGAAACAATGAATAAATCACAGGTACCAAAACAAAAAGTGGACCGTTTTTTTATCGTAAAGTAAGAATTTGTGTGGCATTTACAAATTTACATTATTCAAATTAAAGATACATTAAATCACTATTAACTTGCCCTTTAATATCTAATTCAGAAAACTGTCAAACAAACAATAAAACATCTCAAATGAGTTCTGCAATGTGCAGGTACAGTACATGTCTGCCACAGGATGGCAGTGTTCACACACATTCACATGGACATACTGTGGTTTCACATCTTTTATGAGAGAAGGGAGGTAGACTCAGACAAGGTGGATGGAAGTTAACAGGATGTTTTTTGACAATTAAGCATGTTTATTCAGCGGTTGAGCTGTAAGCAATATAATCTGCAAGCAATATACATGCGGATTGAGGATGAAGGATACATTATGAATACGCAGGGCAGGGGGGACTGGAAATTGACTGAAGAGTAGTGGCAGGTATCCACTTCGTGCAGGAATGAGATCAGACAATGTTTAATGGCACATTAATGTTTTAATCCCACATACATCATCATTTATCAGGTTTCATTGAGCTTCATCCTACGCTGCGTGTCCTCCGTCCACACTCAACCCCCATTTCGGGTTCAACGTTACAAATATATTACATTCTAAATCCCAAACCTGAATATCGGTGCTCTATGTCTGTCCATTAAACCTTTTCCTCAAATATCCTCATTCTTCATTCTATCCTCTCCATTCTTCAAATGACTGAATATTCTTAAAAATATTAAACTTTATTATACTACAAATAAATAATAGACATTTTCATATACACCACACCACATAATCCAGTTTCATGTAACATTGCCAGTGTTGAGTTTAACCCTGTATGTCCTAGTCTTAACCTAGACTGCAATACTTCTTCTTTCCTATTTCCTCCCTGACAATGTATCCTCCATACTGTCTGTGTGATACTAACACCACCTCCCTTTGCTATTGCTATCCCATCTAATTTTCTACTTTAATTAACTTTCTCTTTAAAATCGATTTTGCCTCCTTTTTCCCCATAGGCTACTCTAACATCCAACTCCCCTTTGTTTAGTGTTTTTTTCTTTTCTTTTGTTTTGTTTTGTTGTTTTTGCTATTTTATCAGCAACTTCATTACCAGATTCCCCAACATATGCTGGTACCCAACAGAAATACACCACTATTGTATCCTCTTTCAATATTTATAATATAATAAACATATTTTCATTAATAAATGTCCTCTGTATGATCTTGCATGTACTACTTAAAGCTGAAGAAGAATCTGAACATATCTGTATCATTTGGTCAGACCTGTTCAATCCACTGTAGTCCTATAATTATAGCTCTTAACTCTGCAGTGTACACAGACATCTCATCAGTCAAGTTCAAACTAATCTGTATTTTAAATTGTGAAATATATACACCTAATCCAACCTTTTGACTGATAGGTTCCTTAGAACCATCTGTAGATATTTGTAATACTGAATAAAATGTGTTATTTAAAAAAGCATTAATCTCATTTCAGACATTGAGTTGGGGTGAGGTGTGTACATTTAAAGATGAGGTGATGAGAGTGCAGATGAGGTGCAGGTGTGTGTGATCAGTGCTCAGGAGAGGGAGTGCCGCTAGTGATTGGTTGATGCAGGAACCTGGCAGATCTGTGATGGATACAGTCATACTACAATATCATTTTATACATTTAGATTGTACTAATTATTAAACTGATACTTATATAAAAGAAAACATAACCCTACAAAAAATGACATTCTTCATTTTCATTAGTTGATATTTCCATGCTTATAAGAAAAAAAAATAAAAATAAAAAAAAATAAAAAAACACAGCCATTAAATATAAGCGATTTTGCCTTAATAAACTAAGAGCTTTGGTATAAAGGTCAGTGTGCTGTGGCCAATAGATGGACTTTATTGTGGCACTATAGACTCTTAAAATACATTTTGTAAAAATTCAAATAGGGGAGTGCGGGGTACAACGTAATGTGGGGCTAGTTGAAACACACTTGTTTTAAATACTTTCACACATGCTAGCATGATGAAACTGTGTATTTACTAGCCATTTCAACACAATATAGAGAAAAATTGCGCCAAAATTCTGAAATCTTTGTAAGATATCACTGAACATTTATTTAGTAAAAGTACATATCTAAGTTCATTTTTCATCTCTATTTATTTTTGTGTTTATTTAAAATTAGACAAATCTGATATTCTTGATATAATAGAATATAGTTGATATAATTCTTTAATACTTCGCTAATTAGCAGAAGACAGGGTTTAAACCCCAGTTGGGTTGGGGCATGTTGTAACACTGTGTTACAATGTGCCCCTATTAGAAATATGCTATTATATTTTATAGTTTTATGGATTCTATTGAAAAAACATGAGAAACATGTAAATAAAGACTGAGAGTCAATGTTCAGAAATGATTAATTATTATTTTGTTTTGATGCTGTTTAGCTGTGTTTTCCAGTGTGTTTGTTGTCAAACTCAAAAATTACTTTATTTTAATTATTTAAAAATTCCATTTTTTATATAAAGGAGTGAATAATTGTATTTTACTAAGAAAATATGTTGGTTTGACTTGTATATTTTTTTGATTAGATCAGATAGCATGTCATATGGTGATGATGTTACAATGTGCCCCTGACAATGTAACAATGTCACATGTTGTTACATTTCACTTCCATTCTTTCAGGGTAAATCAAGAAAAAAGTACACTGTATTAATAAAACAAAACCACATAATTGTACTAGACATGTGGGAAATTAATGTGGGAAAAAAACTAAATACACTAAACCCTAAATATATTTACACAAACTGAGAAAGTCAAAAAGCATGACGTTGTGCCGCTCTCCCCTACACTCTATCATCATCATCATCAACATCACCACTTTCATGTTAACACACGAAAGATGAACTCCATCAAGTTATATAACTTTCTATTAATTGCATTTGTTGGAAAACTTTTAATACAAAAAAGTCTCCAATAAATAAAGTATTAAAGAAAAAATTGTGTAGTTCTAGTTAAATGACAATTACAAACAGCAGCAGGAAGTTCAGCGAGGAGGAAGTTCCTGTGTGTGTTTCTGTGTGATCTTCAGTGTCTTACAGCTCAGAGAACTGAGAGCCTCAACAGAGAACTGAACTGATCTGATTCAACATGGACAGATGCCTCATACTTATTCTCATTGTGGGAACAGGTACATTATTTATTAAATGATTCATGAAATGCTGTACATCAATATTTACTTTGTTTTTAATTATCAAACTCCAAAGGCTACCTTTATATTAATTTAATTATCTTTTGAAAAACATTAATGTTAAATGTTTACCTTGCTTTCACAAATCAAAAATCACATTTTATTGTTGACAGGATTGGTGACTGGAGACAACATTGATCCAGATAAAAATACAGAGACCTCTAAAGAAACAGAAACTGTCAAGCTGAGCTGCTCTTATAATACAAATAGTGAATATGTTTTTCTTTACTGGTACAGACAGTATCCAAACAGAGAACCACAGTATTTATTACGCAAAGGTGCACGATCAAATAGTTATGCACACTCCTCTGATGATCGGTTTCAGTCGACTACATCACGCACGTCCACTGAACTCACTATTACTGATGTACGTCTGTCAGATTCAGCTCTCTATTATTGTGCTCTGAGAGTAGGAGCCCAGTGACACAAAACATGACATATGTCGTACAAAAACCTGAAGCTCTTTTCACTTTGAACGAATCTGGAGAAAACCACAATCAAAACCCCAATCTAATGTAATAAAATATGTGGTAACACCTGTGTGAGCTGGTATTATGCCTGTTATAAAACTTCAAAGAAACAACAAAATATTCAGGATATCATGTTTCATGAGGTCCCTACAGTGCACAAATACACATCTAAATCTACTTCTTTAATTAAATCTACTTCTAATTGAATCTACTTCTTTAATTACAATTTAAATTTAAAATTTCCATCATTATCGTTATGACTAAGGATATTACTTTGACAGAACTTCTAGTTTACACCTGGTTTATAGCAAATTCCCACAAGCTTATATAAACAATACTTTTCTTGATTATTCTTGACTATTACAGTAAATGTAAAAAAAAATGCAAAACCACATGTGTTTGCTACAGTCATATGTGACCATATTTTAATAAAATAAAATGAACATGTACATATTTTAGTACTGTTCAAAAGTTAAAAAGGTAAAAACCTTAAAAGTCAAACAGAAGCTGCATTTACTTTGAACCCTTTTTTAATCAACCAAAAACCATTTCAGAAATTGTGTAATTTCAGTAATTGGCCACAGTGTGGCATAATCTGTGATATTGGTGGGAAATATTCATTTATGATTTGGTCTGGTCTTGATCACGTTTGTCATGTGACCCTGCCATGTGTCTTGTCATTGGTTAATCATCTGTTCATTGTTCACAGGTGTCCCTTGTCTTGTCATTGTGTGTTTAAGCCCTCATGTTAGCCATGTGTCTTTGTCAAGTTTTATTTCACTGTTAAAATGTGCCCCTATTAGAAATATGCTATTATATTTTATAGTTTTATGGATTCTATTGAAACAAACATGAGAAACATGTAAATAAAGACTGAGAGTCAATGTTCAGAAATTATTAATTATAATTATTAATTATAATCACTGCTACCACTGTTGGTAAGCGTAATTTTCATGTTTATTTTTATTGAGTTCATGCCACGCCTTGTTTTTGTTTCATGTTTAGTTGTATTCGTAATAAACTGTGCATAGGCATAGGTTCTCATCTACTCTTGCCTCCTGTGTATCCATTACAGACTCCCACTATGTGTGTAATGTCTGCAAACATTTGCACTGAGATATATATTAGACTGTTATAATCTATGTTAATCTGAATTTATATATATATTTTTAATTTAATTTAATTTGTATTAATAACAGCTGTTAAATGAACTTGAACTTATTAAGTGCCAGTTTCAGTTACTCAGATAATCGGACTGATATACTGTGTTGCTGGATGATGGGAAATATTGGAAGAAAGAAGATATTGTACTGTGATTTTCAGTGAATAAAGAGAGATATAAGATAATCAAATACATGGATACATACATACATCCTGAGATTCATTACTATAGCCTATAAAATTGAAGTGATAACTGTGGTACATAATCTACAGTCTTCATTGGCTGAATACTCACAGGCTCCTCCCAGCAGTCAGATCAAATGACTTGAATTTATTGTTGCTTTAACAGATGCAGAAAGAGGATCACAACATCTCTGCCTACAGGCTATAGTTGGTCATTTCAATTGTGTATAATGCCACTCTGGGGAAGTGTCATTGTGATCATATTTTTATATATCTGGGGTAAGTAACACTATCAAATAATGATTATTTTCTAGCTTATATAATACATTTTCCTTGTGTGTCTGTGTGCACAATCCTTGCATCCGGTGGGTGAATCTTTTCCCCATATTTTCTTAATTCTATTTCAGGATGTAATTCTCAAGACAAAGTTGATCAGCATACAAAGATTCAATCTGCTGTTGAAGGTGATGATGTAACAATCAACTGTTCATATCAGACTGGTTACACAAACCCGACTCTCTTCTGGTACCAGCAGAAAGTAGATGGAATCCCCAAACACATCCTAAATAAATTCTCTACAACCGGACAGAATGAAGATGAATTTAAGGAGAGATTTCAAGCAAATCTCAGCAAAACATCAGTTCCTCTGACAATCCAGGATGTGAGTGTGTCTGACTCTGCTGTGTATTACTGTGCTCTGAGGCCCACTGTGACTCAAACACACTCAACACTCATACAAAAACCCTCACAGTGCAACGGCATAAATTACATCATTATACAATTTCAATTTATGTTAGAATAAAATCGCTTAGTCTATGATTTACATTCAGTTTACATTATCTAATTTTACATTAGTTACATTTACATTTGTATCAGTGTTTCCTTAATGTTGGTTTTAATTGATTTCATATTGCTCATCATACCATTAAAATAACATGAAACGCCAAGAATCTGGTTATTGCTAAAATCTATTTTGTGAAGATCTATGCATGTGCAGAAAACTATGACAGGCCAGAAGAGGGCGATATACACTTAAATGGTAAATACACTTCTTTCTCTCTCTTTTAGAGTTATTCTCACTCATTTGCAGGATTTATAAGTTTTTTCATCGGATGCCCTTCCTGTCGGGACACATTCACAATCACACTACGACAATTTGGGGTATTTAATCAACCTTACCTGAATGTCTTTAGACTGTCTTTAGACTTTAGTCACTGTTGGGGAAACCGGCGCACCGGGAGGAAACCTACGCCGACACGAGGAACATACAAACTCCACACAGAAATTCCTCCTGGGCTCAACCGGGGCTCAAATTAAGGACCTTGTGTTTATTGTTCTTTAAAGAGTTAAATTATGAGTTAGGTTAAAGTTTTAAAAATGTTATCAAATTAATTTAATTTGCAACTAAAATGAATGTGGACTATAATGTAATTGAATAGGTGAAACCCCAAAACAGGGCTTTATTAGCTACAGTGACGAATAGGGCAACATAAGCAATTTACCATATTGAAGAAGAGAATCTTTATGATTAGATGAGCTTTGATTTTTTTTGGTAGGTCTTCTACAGTACAGCATTATAGTATGGTTATGGTATATTATGGATTCATATGTACACTACAGTTTCTCATTCTTTTACATTGACAGATACAGTAGGAGGAGCCTGTGAGATCTGATATAGAGCAAAGCAACTAAACTCTCTTTCTTCCTACAGTGCAAACATGACGATCCTTTATGTTCTGCTTCTGCTATTGTGGATAAAAAGTAAGAGAAATTTCCTGATTCTAGACCTGATTTACTGAAATGTACTAATTCTTCTAGACCTTTAATCACATACTTTCTTGTTTTGTACAATGTTTAAGAGTTTTAATATTTTGAAACTTTTTTCGTTGACTAATCCGCATGATTCTTTCTTTGGTTAAGTTTGATAGTGTAATGGTTGTCTTGCAGGAGAGACGTTTGCACAGTCGATAAAGCCGCAGGAAAACAAGGTGCTTAAATCTGAAGGAGAAAAAGTCACTCTGTCCTGTAAATATGATGGATCTGTAGAAAACCTGCACTGGTATCGTCAGTATCTGGGATCCAAACCAGAGTTCCTTGCATTCATTTTTCCACATGGAACCACAAGTGACCCTCTCCCTCCTCGTCTTTTACCTAAAGTCGATAAAAACAACAATCTTGTGAGCCTGGAGATCTCCTCTGCTGAAGTGTCAGACTCTGCGCTGTATTACTGCGCACTGACGCCCACAGTCACAGGAAACTCAATCTACACTGTACAAAAACTTCCTCAACAATACAACTCTATCCTCATAAACTGAAGTTTCAGAAAAGGGCCAGTGCATCACAAAACACTTAAAATAGCAGCAGTGCAGACATACGTATGTCAGAAAAGTAGCAGTAATGCAAGCCAGATGCAAGATGCAAGAAATGCATCTAAAGATCGAATGCAAAAAAATAAGTAATAAAGAAATACATCTATAAATACATTATATGAGAAAGCACTAGCAGCAGTGAAAGGGTTGTTACAGTAAAAATAATAAGAAATGGTAACAGACCTCACAGACAGTTACATGATTATATCCAATAATCCAATCAATATTAACTAACGCCATTTATTTTGATCAGTGATATCTAACCTATAGATAATAAAAAACAGTAAAAATCTAAACCAGTAATGATGCAGATGGTAATGTGGAATTGGGATCCATGTGCAACCTGCTTTAAAAAAGTAAAAAAAAAAAAAACACTAAATGGAAGAGCAATTCTTTTTAAATACTTTAAAATGTGTTTGGTTACAGCAGACAGATGTAATTAATAAAAGTATTTTCTAATTATAAATCAGAAGCTGTCAGCAGAAGCTCCTCCTATGAAGTTTTTAGGTCTTCTACATCACAGAGATGCCAATACAAGAAGAGGCTCAGAACTCCTCAGTATATATTTATGACTTTGGTGATTGGAAAACACAACAGACATAATGACAAACTGGCAAAGGGTGGTTATCTTTCTATTCATATATTTCTGGGGTAAGTGGCATAACGAAATATGTGTGGTTTTAGATTCATTTTTATATTCACTGTGTGTGTGAATGTGTGTGAGATTTTTACATTTCATTAAAACATTTTTTTTTAAAATTCTATTTTAGGCTGTGATTCTCTGGACAGTGTTGAACAGAAAACAAGAGCTCAAGTTGCTTTTGAAGGTGAATCTGTAACAATCAACTGTACATATTCAACCACTGATTCATTTCCATATCTCTTCTGGTACCAGCAAGAAATAAACGGATTTCCTAAATATATGCTCAAGAAATTTCCCGGATCGGGTGAGATTGATGAACAGTTTAAAGAGAGATTTGATGCCAATCTCAACACCTCTACAACATCAGTTCCTCTGATGATCCAGGATGTGAGTGTGTCTGACTCTGCTGTGTATTACTGTGCTCTGAAGCCCACTGTGACTCACACACACTCAACACTCATACAAAAACCCTGCAAATACAAAAGCACTATTAAATATTTTTGATTCATCTTTGAACTAAGTCTATAATTTCGGTAACATTACAATAACAGTACATGAATAATCATGTAATACCTGAATTAATAATTACTTTACTATGAACTAATGATGAGTTGGACATGTACTAATAAACGCTTGTGAACTAATACTAATGGCACTACTAATAAACTCTCTCCATTAATATCGCCAGTATCTCAGAGCAAAACCAAAGTTTTTACTTCTTGTCACTGAATATTTAAGCAAATCTTCATCTCAAAAGCTACAAAAGAGAACAAACGTGTGGATCTGGAGATCTCCTCTGCTGAAGTGCTCATCTACACTTTCGGCTCCCTGAATTTCACTCTAAGATAAATTTAGCTAAAAAATGTAATGCAAATCTTGTGTTTAAGTCTTAACCTTCTCCAGTCTGAATTAGGGCCCAAGCCCTGAAAGGCGCAGAGCCCTATTGTTTTCCTTCCGATTATTTTTTTTATTTTTATTTTTTTTTTTTTTTTTCTTTTTCTAGCGACTATTCGGGCACTTTTGGGGCCCTTAACATGCTCGAAAACTCTTGAAACTTTGCACACGGGTCAGAACCCGCGGCCATCAGAGCCGGGCTGAAGCTGGTACCCGGGCGTGGCAGGGCGGCTCGTCAGCGCCCCCTGGAATGGGGTCCGAACACCTGGTCCATAACTCAAACACACTTGCATGTAATAATATGAAACTCGGTACACATGTCGATAGCAGAATTTCATCTATACCTCGCGTTCTTGCTTTTTACCCCAGCCCAACAGGAAGTCGGCTATTGAGGTTTTTTTGTAAAACACACGCAATGAACTTTTAAATACTCCTCCTAGAGCTCTGATCCAAATTCGACGAAACTCGGTCAGCTAGAAGTCAAGACATTGAGGATGAAAGTTTGTGTGGGGATTTTTGATATCTCGAACGGTTTGGCCGTGGCGAGGAAACGAAACTATGGCGAGAAACGTGAAACAGGAAGTGTGTCATAACTTCAGCATACATTAACTGATCTGGATGAAACTTCAGCAGTGCGTTCGCTGTAAGAGGACGATCACATGGATGTGACTATTGTGAGTCAAAGTTATAGCGCCACCAACTGGCAGCAGGAAGTGTGTCACTTTCAAAATGCTTTGAAATCACCCTCTTATTTTTACCCGATTTGCTTCAAACTTCATCTGTATAATGTACATACACGGCAGATGAAGACCTATGAATGGATTCTTGATATCTTTGAAACTGTTGCCGTGGCGACGCATCAAACTTTACCATTCTTTTAGGATGCATTCTTTTAGGGATTCGAACATTTGTCCATAAATCAAACACACGTGCATGGATTAATATGAAACTCGGTACACTCATAGATCACATCAGGCCAAACAACTTTCGTGCTCTAAGTTTTACGACAGTTCAAACGGAAGTCGGGAATTATGTTTTTTTTTTTAATAATTGTCCTAGAAAAACATCAAATTACAACCCATGCTGTTACCAATCACCACCAAACTCGGTGTGCATGAAGTCAAGACATTGAGGATGCTATATTCCGGACGGATTTTTGATATCTCGAACGGTTTGGCTGTGGCGGATTTTTTTGACTAAAAAAGGACACATAAAGTGTGTTATAACTTGGTTAGTTTTACTGACAGTTACAAAACTTGCCGTGTATATTGTTCTATTCAAGCCAAACAACTTTCTAATTAACAATAATAAGCTCAAACCCACAGAAAGTCAGATATTGTAGTTTGAATATGATCATGCTCTTTCTGAGCCTAGGCCTGTCACACAGTCTGTGTGTGTGTGTGATTGAGTCTTTTGACACACAGTCTCTGTGTGTGTGTGTAGGGGGAGGGGGCTTAATAATTTCACTGTGTGTCTGGCCTGCTAAAGTAAATACATTTCTTAAGCCTGGTATTTTTTAAATAAGTTTTTGTTTTTATTTTTTTATAAGTAAAGACATTTAACCTGTTTAATTGTAGTGCATTGACAATAGTTTTATATAATTAGTGTATTAATTAAATTAACTTGGTCCATAAATCAAAAAGGAAGTGTGTTAAAACTTCTGCATACATTAACTGATCTTGATGAAACTTCAGCAGTGTGTTCGTTGTAAGAGGCCGATCACATGGATGTGACTATTGTGAGTCAAATATATAGCGCCACCAACTGGCAGCAGAAAGTGTTTCACTTGCAAAATGCTTTGAAATCACACTCTTACTTTTACCCGATTTGCTTCAAACTTCATCTGTATAATGTAAACACACGCCAGATGAAGAGCTGTGAAAGCATTATTCAATATCTAAGATAATGTTGCCATAGCAACGCATCAAACTTTAACATTCCTTTTTTTTGATGATTTTGAGTCTCTTAGCGGCTTTTGGGGCCCTTAATGGGTTTGAAAACTCTTGAAACTTTGCACACAGGTCAGATCCCACAGCCATCAGAGCCGGGAAGATGGTACCCGGGTGTGGCAAGGGGGCTAGACAGCGCCCCCTGGAACGGGGTCCAAAAACTTGGTCCATAAATCAAACACGCTTGCATGTAATAATATGAAACTCAGTACACATGTTGATCTCATCGTTTCATATATTCATATATTCTCCTCAAGCCGGACAACTTTGTAATTTACACTCATGAGCTAGGACCCACAGAAAGTCAGATAGTTTGGTTTGAAAATGTTGAGTGTCTCTCTGAGCCTACACTTCTGTATGGCAAGCCCTTTTAACATTTAAAAGCTAAGTTTGACTATTCGTAATTAACATTGTAGATATCAACAACGTCTTTCTAGTCGTAATTACATTTTGGATAGTTTGTATTATCATTTAAGATATCTGTAACGTAATTGTGACTAGTCGAAACGACAGATAGAGTATGGCAAGCCGTTTTAACATTTAATCATTTTAACCTACTAGTCTCTATTTTCATGCTACTAGTACTTATTTATTAGATACTAGTACTTATTCAATAGATGCTAGTCCTTATTCATTACATACCAATGCTTATTAATTAGTTACTAGTACTTATTCATTAGATGCTAGTACCTATTAAATAGATACTAGTACTTATTCATTAGACACTAGTACTTATTTCAATGGTGACTAGTAACTATTCTTTTGTTACTAGTCACATTTTTTCCAGTGACTTCTATGGTGATCTGTCATTCAGATATCAACTATTCAGTTCTGACTAGTATGTTAGTATGTATTCCAATTGTGGAATACATACTAGTATGTATTCCAAAGCAGGGGTTACGTTTCTGCACGTCGTGCAGAATAACCCTAAAGGCACCAAGGTGGCGGTGCCACCGGCTTTATATATATATATATATATACACACACACACACACACACACACACACATATATACACACACACACACACACACACACACACACATAATATAGCTGCGAGCAGCGCATGGAGGGCCCAAGCCGGCGGTACCGCCATCCCGGTGCCTTTAGGCACCGGGGTTGCGGTGCCACCGGCTTGGGCCTCGCAATCGCTGCTCGCAGCTATATTTATTATTGATTTTATTAAAGTGATTACATGAAAGATGCTACTCTGTCTTTGTGACATTATGTGAACAGTGTGTTACAGTGATAAACTGATTTTTAGATGCGCTCTCTTTTCTCCAGGAGGAGAGGAAGGAGGAGCTTCACGTATCTGAGAGTATTTTACTGAACCGTCATAAGATCATTCAAGCTGAGACTGTAAGCACGCACACAATGATACTCCATTCAGTTCTTCTGTTCTCTGCTTTAGTATGTAAGTACCATCACTTCAAGGCTGTCCATTATTACAATACACTTAATAGTCTTCTTTGTGGCCTTAATATAAAAGTACACTATAAGTGAATGAACTTCTGAAATGCTCACATTTTATCAGCAGTGATAATAATATTTGCACCCTCTGAGACTATTTCTCTTTTCTTTGCAGGTTCCAGTAATGGAGATACTATTACACCAGACAAAACACAGGAGTTTGCAGCCGAAGGTTCAAGTGTCACATTATCCTGCAGTTATTCTTCTGCATATTACTCTATACTGGTACCGTCGTTATCCCGGATCAGCTCCTGAATTCCTTGTGCTCATCTTAGACGGTGTAAAAGATGTGAAGACATCTGATGTAGATCAAAGATTCACTACTAAGATCAGAAAAGAAAATCAAAAGCGTGTGTATCTGGAGATCTCCTCTACTACAGTATCAGACTCTGCTGTGTATTACTGTGCTCTGAGGCCCACAGTCACAGGAAACACAACAACACTGTACAAAAACCTTGTACATAAAAGGAAACAATGGCATTCCAAGCACCCCATTCAAAGGAGCCACAGGAAACTCAACTGCATGATTATTTAAGTGGAAAAGTTTAAGTTTACTCATTCGCATGTACAAATGTGGCCAGTCAAGCACACCTTCTTCAGATAACTTTTACTTTAACACTGCAAAGAACAAAACATTTCAAGTTCAAAAACATTTGAGGATAGTCCAATTTTTGTGAGAAAAAAAATCATGGTTGAAACACATTAAACAAGTTATTTCAAACTTTATCCACAAGGGGTCAGCATTGCTCTCTCCGTGTATGAGTAGATCATGTGACATTTAAGTAGAGCTCAGTGAGAAGCTTTTTTAAGAGCACTGTTGACTTCTGTTGAGTTCATTTCAGTTCTTTTACCTCAGAGAACAAGTATGTTCAGCCGGGCTTTGATTTTCCTGTGTTTTATAGCACATTTTGATGGTAAGCACTTTTACTTCTGCTTTTCTGCACACTTTCACAAAAAGAGTTTACTTTCATTACTTTGCAAATAATGAATGTTAACGACTTACTTTTTTCCAGTGTCCTTGGGACAGGACAGGGTTGAACAGTCTTATAGAGAAAGGCCTGCAAGAGAAGGAGATCAAGTAATCTTAAATTGTAATTATACTACAACTTCTACAAGTCCATTCCTCTTCTGGTACAAACAGCTACCAAACAGATCACCAACATTCATTCTGAGTGAATTTACAGTTGGCAAAGGAACTACTGAGGATGAATTTAAGGAGAGATTTTCAGCAACATTGGACTCCACATCAAGATCAGTTCCTCTGACAATCCAGGATGTGAGTGTGTCTGACTCTGCTGTGTATTACTGTGCTCTGAGGCCCACTGTGACTCACACACACTCAACACTCATACAAAAACTCAGGGAGACACATTACAGCGGAGAAAATAATCAGCCATTGAGGGTATAAACTGCATAAAACTCCCAAATGTCCACAGAATTGGAATGACTGCCATTCACATCACCTGTAATTTGCATTCTTTTTTTTCATAACATCAAAGAGTTTAATTAATGTTTTCCACTACCAATAACTGTATTAGTTACATTTAACACAGTTCAACTAAGTAGCCTATTCCTGAAACGTAGATCTGAATATAATATATATCCAATAGTCCAATACAAAATATATCATTTTTTTATAATTACTAAATGCAGTTTATATTTTCCACTGATAAGTTTTGATAAGACTGAGATTGACTGTATTTAAATAACCCCTTTTAAATTTATTAATAAATTCAGATACCCTGAAATTAAACTGTAGTCCACTGACCACCTGACAGGAGATTGCATGTCCTTTACAGTGACTGAATTGAATTGCACAAAAAAGGATGTGGACTAACAACACAAGAACTGCTGTCTCACATTCTGTTTGTGTTCTGAGCATTTATGTTGTACAAGTTAGTAAGTAACCACAAGAGGGAGCTATGCACTATAGCATATGAGTAGTGATGACACTGTGTGGACTATGATCTGATCTGCTGTTTCATTCAGCTCTCTGAAGAGGGAGGGTTTAAAGCTTTGACATCTGATGTGATCTTGTTAAGCGTCTGTTAGAGAGTCTGTTCGACAGAGCATAAGGAACAAACACAATGATACTCCATTCTGTCATTCTGCTTTCTGCATTTGCATGTAAGTGTTTAAGTATTTTGAATATTGCATCCAAGATTTCTGAGCAGAATTGCTCATTTCTGTATTATTGTATAATGTTGTATTTTATGTTGGTGCATCTAAAAGAACTGATTCAATTTAAAACACCAGTTTATTAAAGATTTGATCTATTTTTTTTTGCAGATGCAACGTATGGAAATGAAATTAAACCAACCGAAACAGAGGAGTTTGCTGTCGAGGGTTCAAGTGTTACATTATCCTGCAGTTATTCCTCTGCATATATTCTTTACTGGTACCGTCAGTATCCAGGATCAGCTCCTGAATTCATTGTGCTCATCTCAAACAGTGCAAAAGACCCTCAGAAGTCTGATGTAGATTCCAGATTCACTACTGAGATCAGAAAAGAAAAACAAAGCCATGTGTATCTGGAGATCTCCTCTGCTGCTCTGAAAGACTCTGCTGTGTATTACTGTGCTCTGCAGGCCCACAGTGACTAAAACACACTCAACACTCATACAAAAACAGTGTTCAAGTTCAAATTATATCACAAAGTGCAAATCCTCAAGAGAGCTTAACGCGCTGCAACTAAAGAAAACACCCGCAAATTAAACAAGTTTCACAACACAAAATAGGCTACTCCAAAATGCTTCAAATTCTCACAGCACAACCAAAAACATGCTGTAAAAGTTCACAACACAACACAAACAACTACAGAAACGCACTGCAAATAGCATAAACCGCAACGGAAATGTTTCCTGAGGGAACCCAATTTCCTCATTATTTTCACCTGGAATGTTCCCTTGACAACGCAGCATAGTGTCCATCAGCTGAAACTTACAATAGAAATTTCTATACTTTTTTTTTTTTAATTGTACATTTCTGTAGTTATACACTAAATATACATTTTATACAAAAAAAAAAGTTTTTAAAAGATGCCTTATATATGTGTATGAGTGTCTCAACTTCTTTGGACCCTGCACTAGGCCTAACATTTCTTATGAAATGTATTTAAACAGAACATAACATTTATACAATGTAACTGATTCATGGATTAAAATCTTACCCTCATGTTCTTTTGCTCTATCTTTTTTCAGCTTTGACAGCCTTTTTGCATGAGCAGATATGACATTTATTAGACTAAATGTAATGTTTGGCTTTAAACTGTGTAAATATGTGATGGTTTTGGCATCAAACTGACAGAGGATGAAAGGGGAGGAGTTTAACATCTCAGATGATCTTGATACATTTGCTAGACTGTCACAAAGCTCAGTCCTGAACACACACAGACACACACACACACACACACATGTACAATGATACTTCATTCAGTCATTCTGCTCTTTGCCTTGACATGTAAGTACATTTTTACATGCATTTTCATTCCAAAAAAAAAACTCTAGGTATACTTTGAGAGCTTTCACATATTTTATGATCAATAATTTTCTCATCTTACCTATAATGAACTTTGTTTCATTTTAAACTGATACAATATAGTACCTTATATCGTAATAACAATGTAACATTAATATGTAATTAAAGTAAATAAGTAAATAAGTATTGTTTATTGTATACAATTTCAAATCACTGTAAATATATACATAGCTACATACATTTCATTACTATTTGGAAATTAAAAATGTTATATTTTGTTTTCCAGGTGTGAGTTTTGGAGATGAAATCACACCAGACCGCAGGGAAGCGTTTGCTGAAGTCTCTTCAACCGTTACATTATCCTGCAGTTATTCCTCTGCTCATTCACTTCAGTGGTACCGTCAGTATCCCGGATCAGCTCCTCAATTCCTTGTGCTCATAATAGAGGGTGTGAAAGAGACTAAGACATCTGAGGTAGATCGCAGGTTCTCTACTAAGGCTAGAAAAGAAGAAGAGATGAAACGTGTGTATCTGGAGATCTCCTCTGCTGAAGTGTCAGACTCTGCTGTGTATTACTGTGCTCTGAGGCCCACAGTCACAGGAAACACTATAACACTGTACAAAAACCTGACACAACAAAAAAGGCAGAACTATTATGCCTTCTGCTAACAGACTGAAGTACATAAATGAAAGAATCACATTCCCAAATTGCCAACTCAGACGAGAACAAAAGTCTGATGGAACATATCCAAATATCCATGTTTAAAATTAGATTTAAAATCATACAAACCAAACATTACAGTCATTAAGTCAAAGCTTAATTTCACAAATAAACTATATTCATAAGCAGAATGCAGATTTTTTTTTAAACTTTGGAGAAGCTACATTAAAAATCCATTGTAAATTTTGTAAAGGTTTTTTTTTTTGGTAACCATAAGGTGGCGATGTGCACCACATATTAATATCATCAAGCCTTATTTCAGGATCATAAGCTACTACTTTTTTTCATTTACTAAATAACAGGTATGTCGATTACAAATCTTTTCTACCACTTTCATTCATTTTTTTGTCTATAAATAAAATCACAAAAGATCAAATCTCAATTTTTTTATTTTTTAGGGGTGCATATAACAACCTGTCTCTCATTCCCATGGCGTAGTATACTTACGCTTTTGCTACGTCCGTCGGCGTTTACTGCCAGCGCCCATGGGCAACCTTTAGCGTCATACGAGACGCATAGAGCTTTCCATTAACTCCAATGTAAACCCTATCCGCGGTCCTATTGGACGCCCAGGGCACGGCAAACTGATAACCCATGCAAAACATGTGATGCGAGTTGCATACCCAGTTATAAAGCCTCTGTCAGTTAAAATGATTATACATTTAATAGAACATTTTTACTGTCTAAATTTTTAACTGCTAAGAAACTGCTTTACCAATTGCAACTTATGTTATTATTATATTATAAAAGCCTCTAAAAAAAATGACCGTAAATGCCAAATTAAATTGCTGTAGTGTGCTTTAAAAAAACCTTTTCATTAATTCATATTCGAGTCAGCAGTGACTGCAGTGAACCTTAAAAAAAAAATAAAAAACAGAAATGCAAAAACAAAAAAAGGCATCATCGCACCATATGAAAATAACAATTAAATGCTGATACTGATATTTATTTGTTTTTGTTTAGTGATACTGTGCTATCTGATAGATATCAATAACAAATGTTTATTTTAATTTATTCTACGACTTTTTTTGGTTTTATGTGACAATTATGTTGGAAGTTGACTCATATGAGACACAGGCGCTAAAAATATTTTTAGCCTGAAGATGGCGATATCTACATCAAATATGACACCACCTCATATACTATTGCAGGATTATAAACAGCATCAGAGCACCGTGATATATACACTGATCTGACCTACTAAACATGGAGAAACACCTGTTTCTGGTTTTAGTTCTGACTTCAGGTACAATGACTACCTTTGTTAATTAGTGATTTTGAAAAACAGTGTAAAAGATAATTGTATGTTACTCTGACACTAATAATTTTCTTACTTGCTTGTTTTAGGTGTGATGACTGCAGACCAGATTGGGCCAAATAAAGAAACTCTCATCACAAAGAAGGAAGACGAGACTGTGACTCTCAGCTGCTCATATAAAACTAGCAGCAATTATGTTACACTTTACTGGTACAGACAGTATCTTAATGAAGAACCTCAGTATTTAATGTGGAAAGATGCTCGTTCATGGACCAGTACTGGGAGCCCCTCTGATCCTCGCTTTCAGTCGACTACATCAGATTCATCCACTGAACTCATTATTAATGGAGTAACTCTGTCAGATTCAGCTCTCTATTACTGTGCTCTGGAGCCCAGTGATACAAAGTCTATGTGAAGCTGTACAAAAACTCAAATGTATTTTTTACTTTGATGTCAAGCACATCAAACCCACGATCTATGATTCACATAATATGATTACACCAGTGGAAACACCTGTGTGTGTGGTTACAAATTAAATTGTATTCAAGTTATAAAAGCAAATGTATGAAAACATTTCAAAGAGATAAAAATAACTAATAATAAACATGTAGAATTCCACATGACTTTAGTACATCACAGCTTGACAAATGAGATTAAACAGTACATTATCATTTGATATTTCTCCTGCTTGAGTCTGCCTGAAAAAGTATCATCTTATCCAATAAATGTAATTTTACTTCTGATTTATTCCAGTTAATCGATTCTGACTTTAGTTGCACGGTTTGTGAATTATTTCACAACATCATGTTGAATTTTGGGGATTGTTCTTAAAATCCATTAACCATAATATATGTGGACATATGACAAACAATATAACAACCATATTTTAAAATTTAACCTGGCAGATCTGTGATGGATACAGTCACTACAATATATATATATTTTTTACATTTATATTGTACAAATTATATTGAACTGATAAAAGAAAACATAACCCTTACAAAAAATGACATTCTTCATTTTCATCAGTTTATATTTACATATATAAGCAATTTCGCCTTAATAAAATAAGAGCTTTGGTATAAAGGTCAGTGTGCAGAATAAAGTGTATTCCGCTGGTCAATAGATGGACTTTATTGTGGCACTAGACTCTTAAAATACTTTTTTATAAAAATTCAAATACACATCATCATCATCATCATCATCATCATCATCATCATCATCATCATCATCATCATCATCATTACCACTTTCATGTTATACACACGACAGCTGAACTCCATCAAGACAAGTTAAATAACTTGCTTCTATTGTTGCATTTGTTCTAAATCTTCAAACATCTTTATATACAAAAAAGTCTCTAATAAATAAAGTAAAAATTGTGCAGTTCTAGTTAAATGACAATCACAAACAGCAGCAGGAAGTTCAGCGAGGAGGAAGTTCCTGTGTGTGTTTCTGTGTGATCTTCAGTGTCTTACAGCTCAGAGAACTGAGAGTCTCAACAGAGAACTGAACTGATCTGATTCAACATGGACAGATGCCTCATACTTATTCTCATTGTGGGAACAGGTACATTATTTATTAAATGATTCATGAAATGCTGGACATCAAAATTTACTTTGTTTTTAATTCTCAAACCCCAAGGATAAATTTTATATTTAATTATCTGTATTTTTTAAAAACATAATGTGAAATGTGTTCTCATTAACATTTTATTGTTGACAGGATTGGTGACTGGAGACAACATTGATCCAGATAAAAATACAGAGACCTCTAAAGAAACAGAAACTGTCAAGCTGAGCTGCTCTTATAATACAAATAGTGAAAATGTTTGGCTTTACTGGTACAGACAGTATCCAAACAGAGAACCACAGTATTTATTACGCAAAGGTGCACGATCATATAGTTCTGCACACTCCTCTGATGATCGGTTTCAGTCGACTACATCACGCACGTCCACTGAACTCACTATTACTAATGTACGTCTGTCAGATTCAGCTCTCTATTATTGTGCTCTGAGAGTAGGAGCCCAGTGACACAAAACATGACATATGTCGTACAAAAACCTGAAGCTCTTTTCACTTTGAACGAATCTGGAGAAAACCACAATCAAAACCCCAATCTAATGTAATAAAATATGTGGTAACACCTGTGTGAGCTGGTATTATGCCTGTTCTATAACTTCAAAGAAACAACAAAATATTCAGGATATCATGTTTCATGAGGTCCCTACAGTGCAAAAAATACACATCTAAATCTACTTCTAATTGAATCTACTTCTTTAATTACAATTTAAATTTAAAATTTCCATCATTATCGTTATGACTAAGGATATTACTTTGACAAAACTTCTAGTTTACACCTGGTTTATAGCAAATTCCCACAAGCTTATATAAACAATACTTTTCTTGATTATTCTTGACCATTACAGTAAATGTCTAAAAAAATGCAAAACCACATGTGTTTGCTACAGTCATATGTGACCATATTTTAATAAAATAAAATGAACATGTACATATTTTTAGTACTGTTCAAAAGTTAAAAAGGTAAAAACCTTAAAAGTCAAACAGAAGCTGCATTTACTTTGAACCCTTTTTAATCAACCAAAAACCATTTCAGAAATTGTGTAATTTCAGTAATTGGCCACAGTGTGGCATAATCTGTGATATTGGTGGGAAATATTCATTTATGATTTGGTCTGGTCTTGATCATGTTTGTCATGTGACCCTGCCATGTGTCTTGTCATTGGTTAATCATCTGTTCATTGTTCACAGGTGTCCCTTGTCTTGTCACTGTGTGTTTAAGCCCTCATGTTAGCCATGTGTCTTTGTCAAGTTTTATTTCACTGTTAAAATGTGCCCCTATTAGAAATATGCTATTATATTTTATAGTTTTATGGATTCTATTGAAACAAACATGAGAAACATGTAAATAAAGACTGAGAGTCAATGTTCAGAAATTATTAATTATAATTATTAATTATAATCACTGCTACCACTGTTGGTAAGCGTAATTTTCATGTTTATTTTTTTGAGTTCATGCCACGCCTTGTTTTTGTTTCATGTTTAGTTGTATTCGTAATAAACTGTGCATAGGTTGGTTCTCATCTACACTTGCCTCCTGTGTATCCATTACAGACTCCCACTATGTGTGTAATGTCTGCAAACATTTGCACTGAGATATTTATTAGACTGTTATAATCTATGTTAATCAGAATTTATATATATATATTTTAATTTAATTTAATTTGTATTAATAACAGCTGTTAAATGAACTCGAACTTATTAAGTGCCAGTTTCAGTTACTCAGATAATCGGACTGATATACTGTGTTGCTGGATGATGGGAAATATTGGAAGAAAGAAGATATTGTACTGTGATTTTCAGTGAATAAAGAGAGATATAAGATAATCAAATACATGGATACATACATACATCCTGAGATTCATTACTATAGCCTATAAAATTGAAGTGATAACTGTGGTACATAATCTACAGTCTTCATTGGCTGAATACTGTCACAGGCTCCTCCCAGCAGTCAGATCAAATGACTTGAATTTATTGTTGCTTTAACAGATGCAGAAAGAGGATCACAACATCTCTGCCTACAGGCTATAGTTGGTCATTTCAATTGTGTATAATGCCACTCTGGGGAAGTGTCATTGTGATCATATTTTTATATATCTGGGGTAAGTAACACTATCAAATAATGATTATTTTCTAGCTTATATAATACATTTTCCTTGTGTGTCTGTGTGCACAATCCTTGCATCCGGTGGGTGAATCTTTTCCCCATATTTTCTTAATTCTATTTCAGGATGTAATTCTCAAGACAAAGTTGATCAGCATACAAAGATTCAATCTGCTGTTGAAGGTGATGATGTAACAATCAACTGTTCATATCAGACTGGTTACACAAACCCGACTCTCTTCTGGTACCAGCAGAAAGTAGATGGAATCCCCAAACACATCCTAAATAAATTCTCTACAACCGGACAGAATGAAGATGAATTTAAGGAGAGATTTCAAGCAAATCTCAGCAAAACATCAGTTCCTCTGACAATCCAGGATGTGAGTGTGTCTGACTCTGCTGTGTATTACTGTGCTCTGAGGCCCACTGTGACTCAAACACACTCAACACTCATACAAAAACCCTCACAGTGCAACGGCATAAATTACATCATTATACAATTTCAATTTATGTTAGAATAAAATCGCTTAGTCTATGATTTACATTCAGTTTACATTATCTAATTTTACATTAGTTACATTTACATTTGTATCAGTGTTTCCTTAATGTTCGTTTTAATTGATTTCATATTGCTCATCATACCATTAAAATAATATGAAACGCCAAGAATCTGGTTATTGCTAAAATCTGTTTTGTGAAGATCTATCCATGTGCAGAAAACTATGACAGGCCAGAAGAGGGCGATATACACTTAAATGGTAAATACACTTCTTTCTCTCTCTTTTAGAGTTATTCTCACTCATTTGCAGGATTTAGAAGTTTTTTCATCGGATGCCCTTCAGTCATAGATGATTGTCATAGTATGATTGTGAATGTGTCGGGACACATTCACAATCATACTATGACAATTTGGGGTATTTAATCAACCTTACCTCAATGTCTTTAGACTGTCTATGCTGACGCGGGGGAACATACAAACTCCACACAGAAATGCCTCCTGGGCTCAACCGGGCTCAAATTAAGGACCTTGTGTTTATTGTTCTTTAAAGAGTTAAATTATGAGTTTGGTTAAAGTTTTAAAAATGTTATCAAATTAATTTCATTTGCAACTAAAATGAATGTGGACTATAATGTATTGAATAGGTGAAACCCCAAAACAGGGCTTTATTAGCTACAGTAACGAATAGGACAACATAGCAATTCACCATATTGAAGAAGAGAATCTTTATGATTAGATGAGCTTTAATTTTTTTTGGTAGGTCTTCTACAGTACAGCATTATAGTATGGTTATGGTATATTATGGATTCATATGTACACTACAGTTTCTCATTCTTTTACATTGACAGATACAGTAGGAGGAGCCTGTGAGATCTGATATAGAGCAAAGCAAACTAAACTCTCTTTCCTACAGTGCAAACATGACGATCCTTTATGTTCTGCTTCTGCTATTGTGGATAAAAAGTAAGAGAAATTTCCTGATTCTAGACCTGATTTACTGAAATGTACTAATTCTTCTAGACCTTTAATCACATACTTTCTTGTTTTGTACAATGTTTAGAGTTTTAATATTTTGAAACTTTTTTCGTTGACTAATCCACATGATTCTTTCTTTGGTTAAGTTTGATAGTGTAATGGTTGTCTTGCAGGAGAGACGTTTGCACAGTCGATAAAGCCGCAGGAAAACAAGGTGCTTAAATCTGAAGGAGAAAAAGTCACTCTGTCCTGTAAATATGATGGATCTGTACAAAACCTGCACTGGTATCGTCAGTATCTGGGATCCAAACCAGAGTTCCTTGCATTCATTTTTCCACATGGAGCCACAAGTGACCCTCTCCCTCCTCGTCTTTTACCTAAAGTCGATAAAAACAACAATCTTGTGAGCCTGGAGATCTCCTCTGCTGAAGTGTCAGACTCTGCGCTGTATTACTGCGCACTGACGCCCACAGTCACAGGAAACTCAATCTACACTGTACAAAAACTTCCTCAACAATAAAAACTCTATCCTCATAAACTGAAGTTTCAGAAAAGGGTGCATCACAAAACACTTAAAATAACAGCAGTGCAGACATACGTATGTCAGAAAAGTAGCAGTAATGCAAGCCAGATGCAAGATGCAAGAAATGCATCTAAAAATCTAATGCAAAAAAATAAGTAATAAAGAAATACATCTATAAATACATTATATGAGAAAGCACTAGCAGCAGTGAAAGGGTTGTTACAGTAAAAATAATAAGAAATGGTAACAGACCTCACAGACAGTTACATGATTATATCCAATAATCCAATCAAACACCATTTATTTTGATCTATTCCCCTTAGATTCAAAACAGTAAAAATCTAAACCAGTTATGATGCAGATGTTAATGTGGAATTGGGATCCATGTGCAACCTGCTTTAAAAAAGTAAAAAAAAAAAAAAGACAAAACGGAAGAGCAATTCTTTTTAAATTCTTTAAAATGTGTTTGGTTACAGCAGACAGATGTAATTCATACAAGTCTTTTCTAATTATAAATCAGAAGCTGTCAGCAGAAGCTCCTCCTATAAAGTTTTTAGGTCTTCTACATCACAGAGATGCCAATACAAGAAGAGGCTCAGAACTCCTCAGTATATATTTATGACTTTGGTGATTGGAAAACACAACAGACATAATGACAAACTGGCAAAGGGTGGTTATCTTTCTATTCACATATTTCTGGGGTAAGTTGCATAACGAAATATGTGTGGTTTTAGATTCATTTTTATATTCACTGTGTGTGTGAATGTGTGTGAGATTTTTACATTTCATTAAAACATTTTTTTTTAAATTCTATTTTAGGCTGTGATTCTCTGGACAGTGTTGAACAGAAAACAAGAGCTCAAGTTGCTTTTGAAGGTGAATCTGTAACAATCAACTGTACATATTCAACCACTGATTCATTTCCATATCTCTTCTGGTACCAGCAAGAAATAAACGGATTTCCTAAATATATGCTCAAGAAATTTCCCGGATCGGGTGAGATTGATGAACAGTTTAAAGAGAGATTTGATGCCAATCTCAACACCTCTACAACATCAGTTCCTCTGATGATCCAGGATGTGAGTGTGTCTGACTCTGCTGTGTATTACTGTGCTCTGAAGCCCACTGTGACTCACACACACTCAACACTCATACAAAAACCCTGCAAATACAAAAGCACTATTAAATATTTTTGATTCATCTTTGAACTAAGTCTATAATTTCGGTAACACTTTACAATAACAGTACATGAATAATCATGTAATACCTGAATTAATAATTACTTCACTATGAACTAATGATGAGTTGGACATGTACTAAT
>JAQIUQ010003262.1:0-110000 GCA_030378365.1 Hybognathus amarus
CTGAGAGCTACAGATGTTGTTCAGTTAACTGAACATTCCTTACAGTCCCATGAATCTTGTGCTGAAGAGGAGCTGATTCAGACTCTCCTACAAAAACTACTGATGATGGACTACAGAGCAAGATATATTCATGTTAATAAGGCCAATGAATGGGGACAAATACAACAAAGAGATAATGACTCGGCTAAATATGAGTGTGACATTTTCGAAGAAATGTTTTTGTCTAATGAAAGATCAAATCAGTCTGAGCAAATTCACCCGATGGATGTTCAGAGGGCTGCGTTTTATTGTGCTGATGGTTTCCTGAAGCAGTTGATGGTCACTAAACTGTCCCAGTGTCAGTATGCTCTGCCTTTGCTTGTTCCTGATCCATTCACACAACAGATTGAGTTTCCTCTCTGGACATTCAGACAAATCAACAAGAGCTGGAAGAAGAGAAACACCAACAATGAGATCATCAGTCAAACCCATCCGATCTACAAGGCACAAACTCCAATGGTATCTTTCTTCAGGTTTGGCTCTGTGTCTTCATCCAAGTCTCATCTGATGAACAGTCTGATCAATGAGAAACACAACACGTTCTTCCACAGGAACTGTCCAGGTAGCAGCAGAACCAGAGTCCTGATGGATGGAGTGGTGGAGATCGCCTGGTTCTGCCCCTCTGGGAAAAACACGGATAAATTCACTGACTGTGTTGCGTTCTGTAATCTACACGGTGATGCAGGAGTTCACGAGAAACAGCTGCAGATCCTCACTGAAATGGCCTCAGTCAATGTTGTTCTTCTACCGCAACTTCAGAGGGATGACAGAAGCATAATAAAAGTTCAAAAACTATACAAGGACTCAAAGCCATTAATTTGTCTTTTTACTGAGGATGCTTCAGACTCTCATTGAGACACGGAAAGGAAAATATAAGATTGGTCTGAAAGACAGAAATCAATCAGATGTATCTGAAGAACTCAGAAGAGCTATAAATATTTGTCTCTCATCTTCAGAATCATCTTCTACTTTCAGACTTGAAGATGTGTCCAAACACTCAGACATCAGAGTAGATGAGGAAGATGATGGTGATTGCAGGAGAGGAAGAGAAGCAGCACAGCAGATGATGAGTTTACTGGAGAAGAAAGATCTGACAGAAATCAAAGAATCATTTCTGCCTCATCAGGGGAAACTGTGGCATCAGTGGAGTCAGAAGAACAAAGAACTACATCGACCTAAAGCAGATGCGATTGAAAAGGAAATAAGTGAAAAACAGACAGAAATGAAGCACATTCGCCAAAAACAGCATACGTATGACATCAGCAAGTTTATGAAGTGTTTTATTGAAGAAATGAACTCAGATGCTACAATTAAGAACATATTTTTTCTCAAATGGCTCAGAATCCTCCTTGAGGAATATACATCAGCTGACATTTCTAATCTGCATCACAAATATGATGAAACATGGTCAAATGTCTTAAAACTGAAAGAGAACAATGATAATTCTGAAAAACTTAAAGATGAACAAACTGAACTTGAGAGAATATCTGAGGAACTTCAAGCAGCAACATTTGGTTTGGAGCACATCATGAGGGAGATCGGTCAGATCTATGAATCATGTTCATCTGTGGAGAAGAACAAGAAAGATCTGCAGTTTCACTTCTCTTCTCTCCCGAGTATTGCAGCAAAGATGATGATCTCTGGATTTCCACTGGAGCTGATGGATGGAGATGCTGCTCATGTTCCTGTGATCTGGATCTCTGCTGTTCTTGATAAACTCATCCAGAAACTGGGAGATCAGAGAGTCTTTGTGCTGTCAGTTTTAGGGATTCAGAGCTCTGGGAAATCCACCATGCTGAACGCCATGTTTGGACTCCAGTTTGCCGTCAGTGCTGGCAGGTGCACCAGAGGAGCTTTCATGCAGCTGGTCAAAGTCTCAGACGAGATGAAAACACAGATGAACTTTGACTATATTCTGGTTGTTGATACTGAGGGTCTTCGTGCTCTAGAACTGGCTGGACGATCAATACAGCATCATGACAATGAACTGGCCACATTTGTTGTTGGTCTTGGAAACCTGACCTTGATCAACATCTTTGGAGAAAACCCATCTGAGATGCAGGACATTCTTCAGATTGTTGTTCAGGCCTTCCTGAGGATGAAGAAGGTCAGACTGAATCCCAGCTGTATGTTTGTGCATCAGAACGTCTCAGACGTCACAGCTGGAGAGAAAAACATGGAGGGAAGGAGACGACTGCTCGAGAAACTGGATGAGATGGCAAAACTTGCTGCAGAAGAGGAAGTCTGTGATGCAGAAAGTTTCAGTGATGTCATTGAATTTGATATACGGAATGATGTGAAGTATTTCGCTCAGCTCTGGGAGGGCAGCCCACCGATGGCACCACCAAACCCAAACTACTGTGAGAATATTCAAGAACTAAAAAAATCTATCCTTTCTCATGCTTCAAGATCAGATGGAATGATGCTGAAAGACTTCAAAAATCGTATTAAAGATCTCTGGGAGGCTTTACTGAATGAACGATTTGTCTTCAGCTTCAGAAATTCTCTGGAGATTTCAGCCTACAGGAAACTGGAGACAAAATACAGCAAGTGGTCCTGGAGTCTTCGCAGTGCCATGATGGAAACCGAGAACAAACTACAAAACAAAATAGAAAATGAAGCTATTAATGAAATTGAGGAAACTTATCTTCAAAGTGAACTGAAGAAGACAAGTGAAGAGGTGAAAAAATCAATGTCAGAATTCTTTGAGAAAGACACAGATGCTAATATACTCATTCAGTGGAAAACATCATTTGAAATCAAAATCAAAGATGTTGAGGAAAACATTGTGAGAGAAACAAAGAGAAAATTAAATGATATTCTCCAGCAGCGAGACCTGAAGAAAAAGATTGATGATAATAGAACACATCATGAAAACACTCTCTTTGAGAAGAGCAAGGAACTTGCCTTAAAACTCAAAGACAAAGCAAATGATGAAGAAACACTGACGAAGGAGTTTGATTTGTTTTGGAAACAGTGTGTAAAGAAGATCATTACAGACACTCCTCTAATCACAGACATTGACATACTCACAGATGTGAGAGAGATCCTCAGTGACGTCTATGAAAGTGCTCCTGTAGACCACAGAAAAGAGGGTAGCGAATACAACCATGTTTTTACTGTATCAAGTTATTCTGAATATGTTATTTTCAAAAGGTCCACAAAGGGTGGGATTAAAGGGGCTGTAAAGGAGGCTTGCAGAACAGTTATAGAAACATTAGGATTTTCTCAAACTCTGTCTTCATCTGATGACGCCCAGATAAGATCATTAGTCTCAGATGTTGCTCTGCAGACAGACACAAAGATTCAGTCATTTAACATTTCAAAGATGGGATACAACATCAGCTGCATTCAACAGCTCATAGATTACATCAAAGCTAGAGTAATTGAATATCAGGAAGGACCAGTAAAATATGTGTTCAAAAATGACTTCTTTATGGATTTGGTTTTTTTCATTTGTGACAGAGCAAACAAAATTATCACTGACCAACACAAAATGTTCAGGGAAGCCAATGATCCTGAAATATATGTTGAGAAGAAGAGAGAAGAGTACTATAGTATTTTCCAGAAATACTGTCATGGAGCAACATCAGCTGCCATATTTGGAGAGATCATCTGTCAGAAACTCAAAGAGCCCATTGAGCAGAGTGTCTACAAGAAGACTGCCAGAGATCTGGCAGGTGAAATGAAAACAAACTGTGAATCACTGAATGGAAACAGATCTAACCTGGAAAAACACATCCTGAAGACACTGGCAGAGAAAGAGGATTTTGACAAATACATGAACTACATTAAAAATCCCAGAGATCACTTCAAGAGTTTCATCAGAGATGAAGTCAGTTGGTACATCAGTAAAAAGTTCAGTGACAGTGTTTTACCCAAGATGGAGGAGAACATTAAACTCCTGCAGCAGAAGATCATGAAAGCAGCACATGAATCTACTGAACATGTTGAAGAGAACAGAGGAGATGTTGGTTTGTGGTTGAAGAGTTTCACACAGCAGCTCTCAGATGTGCTGATCTTCTCTGAAAAAGACCTCAGTGGAGTGAAACATGATAGTGTTGATGATTTTAAACTCCTAGAAGATGTGATGAGAAAAGAACTTCCTGCTATAATGTCTGCCATCAGCAGTAACTTCAGCAGAAAGACATTTCCAGTAAAGCTGGACTATAAGTTCAGGCCAGATGAGATTCTGATTGGTCACTTCTGTCAGTGCTGTTGGGTTCAGTGTCCGTTCTGTAAAGCCATCTGCACCAACACCATAGAAAACCATGATGGAGATCACAGTGTTCCTTTTCACCGTATTACTGGAATAAAAGGGTTTGCGTACAGGAACACAACAAACTTGTCTGTTAGCATCTGCACATCAGCAGTAGGAAACAGCAATCAATCTTTTTATCCCAGTTCCTCAGATGATAAAGTTCTATGGAGAGATTACAGAACAGCAGGAGAAGATTATGCAAACTGGAGCATCACCCCTGATCTCTCTGAACTGCCCTACTGGAAGTGGTTTGTCTGCAGATTCCAGAAAGATCTGGAAACACACCACAGTAAAACATTTGAGGGGAGTGGTCAGATCCCAGATGAATGGAGAGAATACTCAAAAAATGAAGCTTTGGACAGTTTGGATAAATGCATTTAACTGAACAAAATTCAACAAGTAAAGAAAGTTTCTTTGATTCACACAACATAATATGAAAGGAATTTCTGTTCCTCACATCAGTGACTCTGAAATCGCCAAATCACAGAATATATAAAAGAGAAGAGTTTAAGCATGTAAATTTAACAATCCCAGTAAAGGCACAACTTTAACCACTCACAAGATGCATGGACATAATCAATTCAGCAAGATTTGCAGAAAGAACTTTTAAATATATGCCAAAAAATATAACCATTTCAGCTTGAGAGTCTTCCTCAAGTGATCTGGTAAAAAAAGCTTGTATCTGTACCAGTAGCAATGAATTTATCTTTACTTTAAAACTATAGAAAGTGAAACAAATTACCAAATTTTTGAGAAAAGATAAAAGTTCTGCAATCAAGCATGACAACTTAAATTATATTTTGAGTGTGTGTTGCAAACTGAGTGTTTAGTATTAATTTTATTTTTCATCTTTCATTCTGTCAACACTAATTTTAAAGTGCACCATTATGCTTCTTCATGTAGTATACCTTTCATGTAGTTCATGTAGTGTATAATATACTGTAGCTGTTTATGACTGTAAAATGTCCGCAAAAAGTTGTAAAAATCAAAGTGCATGATAAATAAAGTTATTGTCTCCCAAAAGAAAGGAGCAATTCTGAACTGATGAAACGAGTCATCAATAATTCCAGTCTAACTTCCATTACGCTTCCGACGTAACAATGTAACAAATATGCATAATTTTTAAATACACAGTAAAACTTAATATCCTGATGTTGAATTTCAAGGGATTAACACGGCTAGTGTAGACAGCACCCTCTGGCTGGTGAAAATACTAGAGTTAAACCTCAATAACACTTAGAGTATAATAAGTTCCCTATCTATCAGTCAGTCATGTTAGGTGTTATGTCAGAACTGAACTGATGAATTAGGATCTGAGAGCCCAATCACCTTTGAGTGGAAACAGAACTAGCCAATGCACATTGCGAGTTAGATTTGCATTCGCAAGCCACTCCCCCACTTCCAGGTATATAAGGCGATGTGCAAATGCCAGAGATGGGAGTAAGTCACAGATATTCAAGTCTCAAGTCCCTACCATCAAGCAGAGGTGGAAAGTCCAGGGTTCAGAAAGTAAAAGTCCTACCATATTTTTATTTCACCCATGAACTCACACAGCAAAACTCCAGTGTTAAATTAACTTTCCTATGAGTTAATTTGGCTCCAGACTCAAAAGTGTTAAAGTGTTACAATGAGTGTTAAATTAACACTCAATAGTGTTTTGAGCTGATTAAGTGATTGATTGAGTTATGATTAACCATTATTGAAGACACCTGATGTTAAAAAGCAGAATCAACAAAGGAGAAAAATCACATTTTAGTCACCATTTTGGTGATTGGTATTTGCTTTAGTTGGGCTCTTGATACTTTTATTATTAATGTTAGATTCAGTTTGGCTGTTATATTTGAATTATAATTGCTAGATTAACAAAGGGACATGTTTATTTGGTAGTGTTGGTTATGTTTTAACATAATCAACATTTGACCTGAATCACTGAACTCATTTAGAGCCTAATTTCTGACCTAATTGTATACTGTCATTACAGAATAAAAGAGATTCTACAGCATAAGATCCATATTATTCAATATATTCAATTTCTTAAAAGTTGTTCTAAAAAATCTTTGTTTAAGGCACACACAGACATCAAGGTTCAGTGTATGAATCTCAACAATAATGACAAAAGAATATTCAATTAGGAAAAGGAAATTACTAAGACAATTAAAATCTTAATTTATTCATACTGCAATGCATGATGGGAGCCATGAACGAGTTTTTATTGGTAGCACTGCAGAATGCACTGCAACATGATTCATTATTGTCACCATTGTTGAGAATCACATGCTGATTCTTGATGTCTGTGTGTCCAAATGAAATATTTTTCAAATCTTTTGATCAGAACAACTTTTTAAGAAATCTTTTGGATTAAATTGAAAATACTGAAAATGATATACTGTAGAATCACAGGCTGCAGTAATTATCAAGGTAAACCTGGCTCTGTAAATGGGTTCAGTGATTTCAGGTCAAATGATGATATATGTCAAAGCATAACCAACACCACCTGATCAGCTTTTCCTGTTGTTTATCTGGCAGTTATAACTCCATTATAGCAGCCAAACTAAATCTAACTTTATTTTAAATAAGCACCAGATGGCGCACTGTTCTGACACTCGCAAAGCTTCTGAATCTTTTCCTGGAACAGTCAGAGAGAAAGCCCGCATTGATTAATGAGGCTTCATTTTCCCATCCCTACTATGTGATTTCAAAACAGTCTTGTAATCCTGAAGTAGCTTCCTGTAGCCACATTCTGTCTCACCCTGGGTCTGCCTGCTCTACCAGCATAACAGCCAGGTGGTCAGAGTTTCTCAAAGTGAGGGAGGGGGCTGCTTAATATAGGGCTGGGTGATACAACAATATAGGGCTGGGCGAGGTCCTGACTCTCTGTGGTCATTAAAAATCCCAGGATGTCTTTCGAAAGAGTAGGGCAACTGGCATCCTGGCCGAATTTGCCCAGTGGCCTCTGTCCATCATGGCCTTCTAATCATCCCCATAAATACCAATTGGCTTCATCACTGTCTCCTCTCCACCAGCTGGTGTGTGGTGCGACGTTCTGGGCGCACTGTGGCAGCCGTCGGCATCATCCAGGTGGATGCTGCACACTGGTGGTGGTTGAGGAGATTCCCCTCCTTATGTAAAGCGCCTTCGAGTGCTGAGAAAAGCACTATATAAATGTAATGAATTATTATTATTATTATTATTATTATTATATAACCAACATTATTAGATCTTTTTTCCTTTGTTCATCTGGCAGTTATCAGCTCAGATACAACAGCCAAACAAAATCCTAACGATTAATAATATAAGGGTCAACAGCCCAACTAAAGCAAACAATGATCGCCATAACGGTGGCTTAACAGTTTTAGATTTTCTCCTTCAGTGATTCTGCTTTAGGTGTCTTCAGAAGTGAGAAGTATACATTAGAGTATCCATCTTTGACTTTGTCTGTAATGTGGTGTAAAACAATTAGTGTTGGAACCAAAATGTCTTAATGTGAGGGAAAAAAATTCTCCTTTCAATTAACTTTAGTTTTGAGTGTTCAGATATTTCACTGGCTTTCTAGTTATATATATATATATATATATATATATATATATATATATATATATATATATGTCTATGTGTGTGTATATGTGTATATTCAGGCTAGTCACACGTAGTACGATTAATCGCATCCAGAATAAAAGTTTGTGTTTATATAGTATATGAGGGTGTATTTATATATACAAAATAATTATACACACTACACACACATATATTATATAAACACAAACTTTTATTCTGGAATGCGATTAATCACGATTAAGTGATTGCCCAGCCTTAATATATCGTCACTGTCCAAATGAAAGCCGCGTATGTCCATTTCGACGATTTTGAGATTTTTCACGGATAGAATGTCCAGGTTCATTTCCGTATACAGCATGCTTCACATTATCTAAATGACCAATGAAAAGTTGTGAAATCATGTCATCTGATTTCCACGTATTTCCATTTGCTGTCAAAGCTGTCAATCACGCAGCGTGTCTCCCATAGACAGTATGGTATCTCCCCGCCCTGTGGAGGCATCTCGCCGGTCTCGTGAAGTTTTCTCGCGGTCTCTTGCTTTTGAGACCCCTACTACCTGGCTATTAAAATGTGATCTGTATCCAGATAAGTTCTGCGGATAATAAAAAAGCCATGTTAATGCAAGGGATAAATCGCGGATTGTAGGTCGGATCTGCCTGACCATCTGGAGGTAGTCTGGCTCGCATTATGTTCGGATCTTTAGTAGGTGTAAACGCAATCTGGTTGTTGAAACCAGCAGTATGTATATTTTACTCATCCCAAAAATGCTAAAATGTTATATAGGCAATATGACACGTTATAAGTCAGATGTACGGCACTACTGCGACACGCATCACTGCAGATGAGCAGCTGCATCAAAAGTGAAAGTAAGTCACAGACACAATCATCTTCACAATCACACAATCATCTTCAAGTAAAGAAAGGAAGTGATACCAGGCAGGCTGTTGCCACACTCTCTTACTGATGTATGTCTTTTGATTTTGAAATTAGCTGATGATGAAATGCAGCTCATATTTGTAATAAAATGCTGCTCATATCCTACAAAATTCCGGCAGGATTGTGTAAATAAAGTATCAGTCTAGCATCGCCATGCCAGTGTATTAATTCATTTGTCTCTTCATAGTTTGCAAGAGGCATTAAACTGAGCATATTGATAAACTGAGCGTAACGTGTTTATCTGTCAATATTGAAACGCGATTTGGTCATTTGAATTAATGATCGGAAGAGCAGTGTGTAGACCACTGTTATCTATACAATATGCATGTATGTCCATTTAAACTCGATTTTGGGTCAAATATGGATTATATCATGACACTGTCAAGAATACTGGTTACATTTAAAGATGTTGTGCCAAGCATGACAACGCTATGTTCAGCTGCTTTTGAAATTACATGTTTTTTTTCATTTCCTGAAAAGTAACCGTTTTTGGACATACGTAAGTTTCATCGGGCAGCGCGATATATATATATATATATATATATATATATATATATATATATATATATATATATATATATATATTTTTTTTTTTTTTTTTGAGCATGTTTTAATTAAAATTATTCAAACCTTTAACTATGTAAAATGGCTATCTAAAACTAAAAGATATGTGGTCATTGTTCAGTTTTTGAGCTATTAAAATGTGTTTTAGTGTGCAACAATGTTTGCAAAATTTTTACAAAAACTGTATAAAACTTTAAAACTGGTCAAAAATATAACATTTGTATCATGTAATCCACATATTTTTATTTTGCTCTTGAATGGTCTAACTGTTAAAATTAATAAATTAGAAGTAGACATTATCTAATCTTTCAATAGCCTACAGTAAAGTAAAAAAGTCGTACCCCATGTTACGCTAGGCTATCGTTGAGATAGTCTTCACAGGCACTCATTGAACGGCATAATCTGACACATACTCTGTTTACAGTGTAAACAAATTCTCAGAGATAAAATAAACTGACCTTGTCAAGGGTCAAGAGCTCATATAAATCAAACCATACTATTTTTTGTTGACATCTAACATCAATTTATTATAATAAAGAACTTCTGTAGACATCTGACAGAAATAAAGTAAATCTGGTTAGTAATAAGTGAAGCTGGTAATGCTGTTTGTGAAGTTGTTACACTGTATGACATGGATCTAATAACATTTAAGACAAATGTGATAATGACACCTATTGAATCGTCAGGCTCCGATCTAAGTTGGCCATAGAAAAATGAAAATCACTGGCGACAGCCTTCTTCACTCCTAGTGCGACCCGGAAGTATGGAAGGGCGCCTGAAGACATGTCATCCTCATTTCATCTTCAGGGACTCGCAATCACTTGAATCGCAATCACTTGAAAAATATTCAGAGGTAAGAGATTATGGCTGGCGAACATTTCAAGAAGTGTGTGGATCCATGTTCCAGGTTTTTGACATCTGATTCCTTCAATATGGAATTGATTCTGAAGGTCTGAGCCACGCACTTGTTAGTGAATGTGCCCTTTCAAGCTTTAAGAGTTGTAGGCCTTCATTCTGAGAAGGTGTTAAGGCCACTGCTCTCCAAGGAGCTTTGCGGGTCTCCTCCCTTAAGAGAGTTAGTAAGTTTGAACAGTAGACCTTGGTTCCCTGTTTAGAAAGAATTAAGGGATGTGTTGGTTAAGGTCTCTTACCGTCGGTGTGTGAATGAATGTATGAATGGGTGAATGTGAGGTAAATGTAAAGTGCTTTGGTGGCCATTGGGTCTATGAAAGCACTATAGTCCAGTTACCATAGGGAGTATATTATTAGGGCCCTAAAGTTCCCTTATAGGCAGGCTATGCACACCCTTTCCATAGGGGTTCCTCCTGTGTTAAGAGTTGTCAGGTTAATGTAGTGGGTAGTGCCAATCTATGCACTACTAATCTTCAACCAGTAGTGAAAAGGTTGGCTTCATCTCATGGAGAATTCTCTAGTGAGGGAGAAATCAGGAGCCTCCCTGATTCTAGCCCAGAGCCTGGTCAGTACTTATCAGATTGAGTATAGTATTCCAGACTCTAACTGAGGTTAGCTCTGTAAGAACATTATCTCCTTAAGTCTGGCCATAGAGAATACTGTATGTGACCTGAGAGTGACCGGAAGAGTGTTTGGCATTTCAGGTGGAATGACGTTTTCTTACATTTTTGTAACAGCCATAACTGACCGTCGCAAAAGCCATGCCCCTAGTTCTTATTACTATGCCAGTCAAACAAATGGTCAAACACGACAGATTGCCATGACAAGTGCAGAGGATACCATGTCAGTGACCAATATTTTATTTAATATTATATAAACAATCTGAATGTAAGCCAGAGGAGACTGGCCCGGACTGAGCCTGGGTTCTCCCAAGGTTTTTCTCCATCCAATCTGATGGAGTTTTGGTTCCTTGCCACTGTCGCCTTGCTTTGCCTTTGCTTTTGGCTTGCTTAGTCGGAGTTTTCCAGTTTAACAATATTACTTATCTGTGTTGTACTTCTGTCATGTCTCACTGTGAAGCTTGCTTTGATACTAATATTATTGTGAAAAGCGCTATCTAATAAATGTGACTTGACTTGGTTTTGACCTTATTTGGAGCAGTAGCCTCCGCGGATCCCTCAAGATCGAGGCACAAGGGGTTACAGTATGCATTGGAGGGATATACTAAAAAATATAAAGATCGCAATGAAGGAGACCGACTACTGTTGGAGGCGATTGCTTATAACAGTCTCAAGTGAAATTTAAAAAAACACCTGTACCTCGAATGCAACCAGCACAGTCTTGGAAGAAGATTTTATCAGCTGGTTCAGTGGCTAATTGTTTGGAGTTAGAAATATATATCTGCGCCACATATTTAGTAATTTTGCCTCAGGATACAGGATTATACATTCCCTTTAACAAGCAGGTTGTACATTACCATGGCAACCGCGCTCGTCATGCTGAAATGCGATGTTCCGTGTTTAAAAAGTAACTACATAAGAGATGGAAAGATGCAGATAATCATACAATTATTTTCAGGTTATTTCTATTTGTTAAAATATTAATAAATGAACTGATGTATGTCAAGTAGAGCTATCAGGATTTCCCCGTTGTGAGCGTGCACTCCTCTAAACTGTAGCTACGGGTGCTGCACTGCTAGTTGACTGCTGCTCATTGTCCCCAACACTTTAGAAAACATTTGTGGAAAACCCTTTGTGGATCCTCTTGATCTGCTTTCTCCATGTTGTGCAATTCTCTCGTTGTGTTTCGGCTTTGGAAACGGAAGAACACAACTCCTCCAGACAATCTATCGAGGTGTCTGTACTGGGGTACTCCAGACGATCTGACGCCCATAGGCGCACCGCTTCACCATCTTGCTTGGAGTCAATGTTCAACAGACCAGGATTTTCTGGAAATTTACTGGAAATACTCAGCCCCTTTGCAACCCTAATTGTTATGCACTCCCCCCTCAGCATAGTGTGTGGGTCTATTGTTCCCCAATAGCATCATCGACACAGCGTCTTGTTCCCTGTCACATTTTCTAAGCTGAAGAAAGGCTTTCTTTCAAATTGCATGTTTTTTATGTTTCTGTTTCTTACTGCAGATTGTTTTTCAGAACTTACAATCAATGAAGAAAGAACTGAAGACAGTACAAAATTAAAGACTGGAGAAAAATATGGCGTGAGTGCACATTTTTTTTATATTGGCTGCATTGATAAAACCAACTACTACCCTATTTCATAATTTACCATTTTGTAATTGTCAAGGTAAATGTGTTACTGGACACGAAAATGTTTCTCAGGTCTGAATAATAAATCATAAGGAAACAATGTTAAATTGGTATCAAATGGGTGATATAGATAAACTAAAATAAGCATCTCTGATGAGGCTAGTAAGAAAGTGTCTAAATTGTTTGAACACAAAAAATGAAAGGTTGTAGGGGAAAAATATGTTCTGAAGTATGTACAGTGAAGGAGAATCTTTAAACCATTACATCCATATTCAACACAGAATAAGGAATGGATGAAGGGGATGAGAATGCCTAGTAGGTAATGAAGTCAATTCACAAATCAAATTAAACACAGAATGTTTTTAGCCACATACTGTATATCTGATAACATGAACTGTTAATCGTAGTGTTGAGTATCAAAATGTTAACTTATTAATCTTAACTTTGAAAGTATTCTTTTAAATAGTCTTCTAACTAATGAAATTCTCAACAATACGTGTGCTGGCTGCAAATATGATTATGGTGATGCTGACTCGTCATTCTTGCTGTAGTGAATGACGCGCCCTATATGGATTAGGTAATCAAGCTATTTATTTCTAATTGTTTTGTTTAAAAGTAGACATATTTTGACATATAATAGGCAATAGGCCTATTTCTCATGTGTATGAGGCAAATATCCTACATGCTGAGTTTCGGTTCATTTGTAACGCGCTCCAGTTCTTTCTACTCTTACTCTCAGGTGTTGGTAAATCTGAAAAGGCACTGAAAGTTTATCAGTGTTACCGGTCTTGGCGGCAAATGCCTTGTCGAAAATATTGCATTGTGTGCTTCTGGCATCGAGGATGGCACCACTTTGGTACTAAAAAACAAGACATGTTTTTGATACTCGGTAGTACCGGAGGCAATTAAGTCGGTACCTGAAAGTACCGAACTCAGTACCCAGCCCTAATGCTATACGTTATTTAGATATACAGTAGTATTATATTATAAAGTTAAAATTGTCCAGAGCTTGCTCTAAAAAACCAAATAGTTATAGTAACTGTTTTCTCTCAATAAATGGTTTTCAATGTTTGGTTAAAAGAATGGACAATTAGAAGCAATTAAAGGCGTTAGTTCGCAATCCTTACCAGCACTATAGTGCATACACACTGACCCACTCTGTGCCGCCTGGTCAGAGTTCTGACCGCTGGAAGTCTTTCGATTAAGTACTCCGGCTAGTTTCCGGGGCCACAAAACGTGTGCGTTTTACGTTGAAAAAATTATTTGCGTTTCAAAGCTTGATTAATTTACCACACAAATAAACACGCCAGTTAAAATTCATACCTCAGTTTTAATGCGGCACTATTTTCTATCCATTTCTAACAATCCGCGCTGCCGCAACATCAACAGTGCACACGTTACGATCAGCTGTTGAATGATGATGAAACTAATTTTAGCACAATGTCAAACGGATCAGATGACGAAAGTAATTTTAGCACAACGACAAAGGGATACCTCTATGAACCGAGAGCCAAGTCCGAATGCCGAACTTTAGCAGAAGGAGATAGAATGTGAAGAGAGAGAGTGAGAGGACGGAGATGAAGTTATCCAAGTTGATGCTGGGCCCACAGCTGTAGCAAGAGCCAGGATAAACGACACATGGTGGTGCACTTGTTCAAATTGTCAAGTTATGCCAACAGAGGTAAGCTATTTCTGCCACGAATGGGAACTCGTCATGCCACGGATGCAAAACCGATTGACGAGGAGGCCAACTGTCTGCATTAGCTACATCCAATGACATTTTCCCTGCAATGCTAAATGCAGGTGTCCTGAGAGACGTTCTTCTATGTACCTAAACTCAATTGGAAAAAGTGACCCAAACCAGCTGGACTTGACGGTCAGATGTCGGCTGAGTAAGTGTAATCCCTCATGTCGCTTTGTAGTTTTGTATTTAAGAACTAAAGTTAACAGTGTCTTGACCAGTTGGCTATCTGACTGCATTATTTTTATTATACTGAGTGGACAGAAAGACAATTATTAATAAATTAATAATTTTGTTATTGACTTGACAACAAATGTTTCAGCAGCTTCTTTACCGTACAGTTTAGACATGGGATCATAAAGTTAGTGAATAGAGCTTACCCGTGGTAGCGGTCTTTGACAACGGCAAAACTCTTTAAAATCTTTTTTTTTCCCTCAGTGAGTTGGGGATGTAATCGCCTTCGCTGAAGTAAGCACTACACACACGAAAATCCTTTATTCTGGATATTTTAGCTCCTGCAGAGTAGCCGATGGCAACCAGCCAAAGCTGTCTCATATTAGAAACAGGAAAACGATGGAATCTACAACGGTGATCCCGGCACATCCTTGTGGTCACAGCCTGGGAATTTACAAGTTCGCACCATTGTTAATTTAATACGTTTTACCTTGTCAATCGATATGTGTAAACACTATGGAACAGCTGATCGTAACGTGCGCACTGTCAATGTTGCGGCAGCGCGGATAGATAGAAATGGATAGAACATCAGTGCCGCATTAAAACTGAGGTATGAAATTTGACCGGCGTGTTTTTGTGTGGTAAATTATTCAAGCTTTGAAACGCAAATCATTTTTTCACGTAAAAACGCAGTTTTGTGCCCCGGAAACTAGCCGGGAGTACTTCATCGAAAAACTTCCAGCGGTCAGAACTCTGACCGGGGGTGACAACAGAGTGGGTCAGTGTGTATGCTCTATAGTGCTGGTAAGGATTGCATACAACTTCATGTCTTAAATGGGCGAACTACTTTAAGGAAAAATAAGTTTTTCTACAATGAGCTTTTTGTGCAAAATTCAACACTCAAACAAGAATAATTGTATAGTTCAGATTCTTTAAAACCACTAGTCAACATGTTGTTTATTTATTCAACAGGGTAAAAACAAAGACTTGGAAACAAGAGTCAGACCTGATCAATACCTACAACATGAAGATGCTAAAAAAAATAATCTATTCCATAGACTTCATCTTGCAGGCTGGCAACATGATAAACTGAAAGCTACATGCTACATTCAGTTAACAGCACATTCATTACAATCACATGAGTCTTGTGCTGAAGAGGAGCTGATTCAGACTTTCATTCAAAAACTACTGGTGATGGACTACAGAGCGAGGTACATAAATATTAATGAGGGCAAGGAACAAGATCAAACAAAACGAAGAGACGAAAACTCTGAAAATGAGGGTGATATTTTTGATGATGTCTTTAAAGATGCAACTTTATCCAACAAAGCAACAAGCCAATACTGAGCAAATTCACCCGATGGATGTTCAGATGGCTGTGTTTCATTGTGCTGATGGTTTCCTGAAGCAGCTGATGGTCACTAAACTGTCCCAGTGTCAGTACGCTCTGCCTCTGCTTGTTCCTGATCCATTCACACAACAGATTGAGTTTCCTCTCTGGACATTCAGACAAATCAACAAGAGCTGGAAGATGAAAAACACCAACAATGAGATCATCAGTCAAACCCATCCGGTCTACAAGGCACAAACTCCAATGGTGTCTTTCTTCAGGTTTGGCTCTGTGTCTTCATCCAAGTCTCAGCTGATGAACAGTCTGATCAATGAGAAACACAACACGTTCTTCCACAGGAACTGCCCAGGCAGCAGCAGAACCAGAGTCCTGATGGATGGAGTGGTGGAGATCGCCTGGTTCTGCCCCTCTGGGAAAAACACGGATAAATTCACCGACTGTGTTGCGTTCTGTAATCTACACGGTGATGCAGGAGACCACGAGAAACAGCTGCAGATCCTCACTGAAATGGCCTCAGTCAATGTTGTTCTTTTACCACGACTCAGACAGGTATGACAAAAGTGCAGAAAAAATCCAAAACCTGTACAAGGACCGAAAGCCACTCATTTGTCTTTTTACAGAGGATGAATCTGCGGTAAATGAGATGAAAAAAGGGAAATTCAAAATTGGTTTGAAAGACAGAAATCAGTCAGAAATATCTGAAGAACTCAGAAGAGCTATAAATGATTGTCTCTCAGAATCATCTTCCACTTTCAGACTTGAAGATTTGTCCAAACACTCAGACATCAGAGTAGATGAGGAAGATGATGATGACTGCAGGAGAGGAAGAGAAGCAGCACAGCAGATGATGAGTTTACTGGAGAAGAAAGATCTGACAGAAATCAAAGAATCATTTCTGCCTCATCAGGGGAAACTGTGGCATCAGTGGAGTCAGAAGAACAAAGAACTACATCGACCTCGAGCAAATGAGACAGAAAAGGACATCAGTAGAAAACAAACAGAGATGAAGAATATCCGTCACCAGCAGCATGAATCTGACATCAGTGAGTTTATGAAATACTTTATTAATGAAATTAACTCAGATGCTGCAAATAAAAACATATATTTTCTGAAATTCCTTGAAATATGCCTGGATGAATATATGTCTACTGACCTTTCTGCTATACATAAAAAATATGATGAAAAGTGGTCAGCAGTTGTAAAACTGAAAGAGAATGATGATAAATCCAATGAATTGAAAACTGAACAAGCAGAACTTGAGAGAATATCTGAGGATCTTCAAGCTGCAGCCTTTGGTTTGGAGCACATCATGAGGGAGATCGGTCAGATCTATGAATCATGTTCATCTGTGAAGAAGAACAAGAAAGATCTGCCGTTTGACTTCTCTTCTCTCCCGAGTCTTGCAGCAGAGATGATGATCTCTGGATTTCCACTGGAGCTGATGGATGGAGATGCTGCTCATGTTCCTGTGATCTGGATCTCTGCTGTTATAGATAAACTCATCCAGAAACTGGGAGACCAGAGAGTCTTTGTGCTGTCAGTTTTAGGGCTTCAGAGCTCTGGGAAATCCACCATGCTGAATGCCATGTTTGGACTCCAGTTTGCGGTCAGTGCTGGCAGGTGCACCAGAGGAGCTTTCATGCAGCTGGTCAAAGTCTCAGACGAGATGAAAACAAAGATGAATTTTGACTATGTTCTGGTTGTTGATACTGAAGGTCTAAATGCTCTAGAACTGGCTGGAAGATCAACAAGACATCATGACAATGAATTGGCCACATTTGTTGTTGGTCTTGCAAACCTGACCTTGATCAACATCTTTGGAGAAAACCCAGCTGAGATGCAAGACATTCTTCAGATTGTTGTTCAGGTCCTCATGAGGATGAAGAAGGTTAAACTGAATCCCAGATGTGTGTTTGTGCATCAGAACGTCTCAGACATCACAGCTGTAGAGAAAACTAAGGAGGGAAGGAGACGACTGCTGGAGAAACTGGATGAGATGACAAAACTCGCTGCTGAAGAGGAAGTCTTTGATGCAGAATGTTTCAGTGATGTCATTAGATTTGATGCACAGAATGATGTGAAGTATTTTGCTCATCTTTGGGAAGGAAACACACCAATGGCACCACCAAATCCAAACTACTGTGAGAATGTTCAAGAACTAAAGGAAACTATTGTGTCTCATGTAGCAAAATCAGATATAATGATGCTGATAGACTTAAAAGGTCGTATTAAAGATCTCTGGGATGCTTTATTGAAAGAGCAATTTGTCTTCAGCTTCAGAAATTCTCTGGAGATTTCAGCCTACAGGAAACTGGAGACTGAGTACAGCAAGTGGTCCTGGAGTCTTCGCAGTGCCATGATGGAAACTGAAAACAAACTACACAACAAAATAGAAAATGAAGCAATTCATGAGGTTGAGGAAACTGATCTTCAAGGAGACCTGAAGGAGACAAGTGATGAAGTGGAGAAATCAATGTCAGAATTCTTTGACAAAGACAAAGATAAAGATATACTGATTCACTGGAAAACATCATTTGAAATCAAAATCAAAGATGTTCAGGGAAACATTGTAAGAGAAACAAAGAGAAGATTAAATGAGATTCTCCAGCAGCGAGACCTGAAGAAAACAATTGATGCTCTGAAGATACATCATGAAAACACTCTCTTATGAAAAGAGCAAAGAACTTGCCATAAAACTCAAAGACAAAGCAAATGATGAAGAAACACTGCATAAAGAGTTTGATTTGTTTTGGAAACAATATGTAAAGATAATCACAGACACTCCTTCAATCAAAGACATTGACATTCTGACAAATGTAAAAAGTCTTCTCAATGACATCCATCAGGGATTTCTCCCAATAGACCATCTAAAAGAGGCCAGTGATTACAATATTTTAAATGTGTTAAGTTTTTCTGAGTACATTTTCAAAAAGTCCACAAAAAAAGAAATGCGAGATGCTGTGAAGGATTCTTGCCAAACAGATAAAGGAACATCTGGATCTGCTCAAACTTTGTCTCCAGAGGATGAAACTCAAATAAGAGCATTAGTCAGAGATGTCGTTCAGCAGACAGACACAAAGATTCTGTCATTTAACATTTCAAAGATGGGCTACAACATCAGCCGTGTTCAACAACTCATAGATTACATCAAGATGAGAGTAACAGAACATCAGGAACAATCAGTGAATTATCAGTTCAAGAATGAATTCTTCATGGATTTAGTCCTTTCCATCTGTAAGAGAGCAAACAAGATGATCAGAAATGATCCAGTCATCCAGAGCCAATGATCCAGAAATATATGTAGAGAAAGAGAGAAGAGTACTATAGTATTTTCCAGAAATACTGTCATGGAGCAACATCAGCTGCTATTTTTGGTGAGATCATCTGTCAGAAACTTAAAGGTCCGATTGAGCAGAGTGTCTACACAGAAGACTGCCAGAGATCTGGCAGGTGAAATGAGATCAAACTGTGAATCACTGAATGGAAACAGATCAAATCTGGAGAAACACATCCTGAAAACATTGGCAGAAGAAGAGGATTTTCACAAATACATGAACTACATTCATAATCCCAAGAGATCACTTCAAGAGTTTCATCAGAGATGAAGTCAGTCAGTACATCACTGATAAGTTCAGTGTCAGTGTTTTACCCAAGATGAAGAAGAACGTTAAACTCCTGCAGCAGAAGATCATGAAAGCAGCACATGAATCTACTGAACATGTTCAAGAGAACAGAGGAGATGTTGGTTTGTGGTTGAAGAGTTTCACACAGCAGCTCTCAGATGTGCTGATCTTCTCTGTAAAAGACCTCAGTGGAGTCAAACATGATGATGTTGATGATTTCAAACTCCTCGAAGATGTGATTATAATTTCTGACATCATCAGTGAATTCAACACAAACACTTTTCCAGAAAAGCTGGACTTTAAAGACAGATCAGATGAGATTCTGTTTGGTCACTTCTGTCAGTGCTGTTGGGTTCAGTGTCCGTTCTGTTTTGCCATCTGCACCAACACAATAGAAAACCATGATGGAGATCACAGTGTTTCATTTCATCGTGTTAGTGGACTAAGTGGAATATATTACTCTAATACAGAAAACCTGTCAGCCCATATCTGCACATCAGCAGTAGCAAACAGCAATCTTTATTTTTATCCCAATGAATCGCAAAAAGTCCTCTGGAGAGATTACAGAACAGCAGGAGAAGATTATGCAAAGTGGAGTATCACCCCTGATCTCTCTGAACTGCCCTACTGGAAGTGGTTTGTGTGCAGATTCCAGACAGATCTGGAAAAACACTATAGTAAAACATTTGAGGGACAGGGTAAGATCCCAGACGAATGGAAAAAAAACACTCTAAACAGGATGCTTTAGAGAGTTTGGATAAATACATTTAGTTCCTCATTTGCAAGTCGCTAAAAGTGGCTTTGATTTACAGAACACAGTTTGAAATTACTTTGTTCCTAACTTCAGTGAGTCTGAAATAATTTATTCCTCAGTTCTGTCAGGACCACTATCATCAAATACGATTGACAATTAGCATACAGGATTGGCAGAAAAGTTCTGTTCTGGACAAGAACTCCCTGGGCATCCAAAATCACAGCAAAATACCCAGTGTTTAATTAACAGAAAACAAATCAGTAAGTCTCCAATAATGCCTGCTGTTCCTTAACCTGCAAAGAAGAATACTAACACGCACACACAGCTTCTTCAAGGTTGGATTTGGTCAGCCTCTAACACAGGAGAGGCTTCTCAAAACATCAAGATAATATGCTCTTTCTCTCAAGGAGAGGACACTTTAATATAACGGAGTTCTCAGGGAAAGGACACTTTTAATCTAACAGTTCACGTCTGATATTAACAAAGAAATGGTCCCTAAGACTTCTATGAACCCTGTGACAGTAGTTGTCTGGGTACCCTGGAAAAGCATGTATTGATACATGTTGAAGACCTTTCTCAAACACAAACCAAGTCCATATTTAATTTCTGGAAGCCGGGCTAAATGTGCAAGCACTGTTACTGCATTCCTGACATGGGCCAGAACTTTGAGTCACCTCTCAGATATGTAATACAGACATTACAGATTCATGAAAAGAACATTTCAGTAATCACACTGGTAACTTATATAACAAAGTAAAATCTCACAAGCCTTGAGAAGTCATTCAACTCATTTGATATTAAGATGAAAATATATTGATTAATAATCCCTCATTAATTTGAAAAATCCCTCTTGATTATAATCCCTCATTAAATATACACTGAAGCAGCAGAAGATTCCAATCCACCCCTTTCACCTCTGTCCCAAAGTTTTTGCAATGTGTTGCATACATCAAAATAAATAAATAAATAAATTAATTAATTTAATTAATTAAATTGACAAAATACAAATAATTTGGTATGTAAATGATATGAAATATTTTCTTTGTACCATTGTTTATTGCATTAAAAAATGGGTTGTACATTTCTACAGCTTTCCTTGTGTGCATGTGTTCATTAATAATAGAAAAGACAGAAACGATGAATAAGACAAACTGCTGACAACACCTTGGAACATATTATTTTTGAGAATAATATTAATACAATTTTTGGGATTCATTTCCTGAAACCTTAATGCTACGTCGCTCTTAAATTATACCTTAAGCTGTTTCCTGAAATGTTCTCAGTTAAGTATACATTCTGTAAGTCATACGATACGGAAGGATGGCCTGACCACTCTTAGCTTTACCTTATCACTATTAACAGGTGGCCACTACTGCAAAAATTGTATAATAATAAATAAAATTAATAACATAGAATTAAATTGTAAATACACTGATTGTTGTTAGCTTTCTTTATTATATTAATCAAATGTACATCAGCTGGCAAACCATTAGACAGTAAAGGCTTAGTAGTCTATGTAAAGTGAATGATTGGAATTTATGGCTGTGAAACAGCGAATAGTCGTGCTAAATGAAAGTCGCCACTGCCCACAGAGCTCTTACAAAGGCCAGTGAAAGCATACTGTTAGTTTAGCCTCATTCAGATGCTAACTGTTTCTCATGGGGTCGTATGGTATTTAAAACATTTACAGGGGTTAGTCTGTGATTTTATTGCCGTCTGAATCCAGAATGTCAGTGTTTCTCCCACCATTATTAAAAAAAATCATCAGGACAAATTATCTACTGTTTTTTGTCAAATACCAAGGTCGTATAGTGACTTCCTTTTTGATCACTGCCGTCACCGAACATATGATGTACACTTTTATTACTGAAATGCTGGAAAGTATTTACAAGAACAATATTTCATCACAGCTCCACCTCAGCGAACAAAAGGAGAAAGAAAAAAGCACGTAAACATTTGTAATGGGCTGTTAATGTGGCAACAATATATGATACAATTTTAAAAATATGTAGGCTAGGCTATAGTTTGGATTTTGTTTTAAAAATAATATCCCATTAATCTTAATAAATGCAGTTTCCACTATCTGAAGTGATTATTTTATAAAGAACACCACTTTCTCACATAATGCAGAGAAGCAGCCCCTGCATAAGTGAATAATTAATTCTCTAGCCAGTTATCCACAAATATAGCACCATTGCCACAGACAGCACTTGGTAACGTCAAGTTAGAAGGTACATCGTATGCAACTTCCTAAGGTACACAGCTGTTCAAAAATTTGGGGTCGAATAAGATTTTAAATGTTTTTAAAAGAGGCCTCTTCTGCTCACCAAGGCTGCATTTATTTGATTAAAAATACAAAACAAACCCAGAAATATACTGTGAAATATTATTTCAACATAAAACAGCAAAGTTCAGTTATTTACTGTGATCAAAGCTGAATTTTCAGCATCATTACTCCAGTCTTCAATGTCACATGATCCTTCAGAAATCATTCTAATATGATTATTTGATGCTCAAGAAACATTTATGATTAGTCACAGTTGAAAACAGTTGTGCTGCTTCATATTTTTGTGCAAACCGTGATTACTTTTTTCAGGATTCTTCAAGAGAAAGTTCAAGAGAAATATTTTGCATTATTATAAATGTCTTTACTGTCAATCTTTATCAATTTAATGCATCCTTTCTGAAGAAAAGTATTCATTTCTTAAAAAAGAAAAAGAAATCGTATTCATCCCAAACTTTGAACGGTAGTGTATGTTTCGGGAACACACCTATAATTGATATACCATTAGTTAAATTATACCATTAGAGTCTTCGTAGCGCGCTAAGACAATGTCATCGGGCAACGCAGCCATGGGCTTTAGACAAAAAGAAAGGGTCGTCCCAAGTGATTCAATAAAGGTTGCTTGACCATACTAATTTGTTTTGAGTGATTACCTCTGTGTATTTGTATTGCAAAAAAACATACATCACCCACCAAAAAATTCTAAATTTAAGAAATTACTTTTTTGAATTAGATATAACAATTTTATCCATTTGCATTACATGTTTAATTTAAACATGAACAAATTAATAATCTGAATGTGATTCACATTTGTCAGTAATAAATAAATGAAACCAGTATGATTTATGTGCCAGGTTTATATATATGTATCATCATTAAACCAATTTCTTTCAATATCATACATTAACAAACTGAACATTGCCTGTCCTAAAAAATATTTAGGTCTAATTCAACATACTGATTTTAAGAAAGCAGTTGTCTGACTCTGAGATGGTGAACAGGAACATGGTTTGTGTTACATTAGCAACACATTATTAGCTGTTTGATAACATAGACAAGAAAAAGGCTAGTCATATCAACTACCGTTAACCATACAACACATTACAATTCTGATAAATTGCCCTTGTATTTAAACCTGTATGAGTGAGTGGAGGGTGGGCTCATTCGCAAATGTGTGGCTCTTGAGAATACTAAATGAGGCAAGGGTGTGTAGTTACATTCAAGCTATTTTAAGGCATTTAAGGTAAGTTTTAAGGAATGAAATGATTAACTACAGGGGGACCTTAAAGTAAAATTGAAGATTTAAGTTCCTATTTTTGTCTTATTGTTAAAATGATTTAATAGCACTTGAATGAATGAAGGTGTGATCATATACTGCAGTGCAAGCAAACGATGACATAGAAAACTGATGCTAAGTTAATTCTAATATTAAAAGTTAATATTAAAAGTAAATATTTGTGCATTTAGTATTCAAAATATTGCAATAATAGCTGTCTGCATCTAGTTTTGTGAAATGTAACCACAATTCTTTGGGTAGCCATTGCCCTGTGTTGTTTGAACAAAATTGAAACTTGGCGGGCCCAGAAAATAATCATTAAAATAGTCCTTGATAAACTAAAGATTGAGCCACTGAAGTCACTACTTTAACGATTTGTTTAATAACGTTTCAAGGCCGGCAAGTTTAAATCCCTTAAAGGCCTATGGAGGAGTGATCCAGCTGTCAGATTTAAAGGGGTGGTTTACTGTTTTTTTTTTCTTTGCATGATTGTGTTTATGGGGTGCAATATAACATTTCTTTCGTGTGTTTTTTTAAGCCTTATTTTTCATAAATTTCACCTTCACTGTAAGCCGCTTGCTCTTTTGACATTAGACGACCGAGTTGACTTCCTGATTCTAAGAAACCACTCCCTCAGAAACAGGCAATGGGCTCCGAATCGGTTAGTTGGGCTGGTGTGTTGTAATTGGCTAAACTGCATAGTGCACATTGTCCGGAAACTTCACGCCCATAACCTTTATGGGTGAAAGTCGCATGTGCTCTGGTCGATGCAAATAATGGTGTCAATACTTGGGTATCCATTTGAGCCAGAATCAGACCCAGAAAGCGGCGATGAGGAAGTCAAGCAGAACCTCCCCAAACACAGCTCTTACAAAACGTTTCTGAATGGTATATTTTTTATTATTATAATTATATTTTATTCTACTATTATTATATAAGAAATTTGATACACTATTACTTGAAAATACTGCTGCTTGTTAGCTTTTGAGATACGGTTTCCTCCTGATTAAACATTAAACAATATAATTGAATAAATACAGTTTTTTAAAGCTATTGTTTTAACGATATAATGAACAACCGTTTATCTATTCACAAAACTTAGTTTACTCAGTGTTTACATATAATTATAATTTTTTTACTTTATACACATTGGTCTTATACACACAAAATTGCATTGAACTAACTGGCTACTATAAACAAACAGCGTTAGTATTGGTTTAGGTTATTGATCAAATCGAAAAATTACGTCATAAAGTATACATGGAAAAAATACATACAAAATAGTACATAATTACAAATTCAGATCCAAAATGTTTGTAATCGTTTGTAATAGACACACAAAATACCTAAGACAAAATATGACTAAGTGGCGACTTAAGCCAGCGCTGGCATTTGTTTACTGTCCGTGATAAAACTAAAACAATTACATCTGAAATTATACATTCAAATACATTTAAAACTATTAAGTTTTACAGGTTGTGGCCCAATAACTGCTGCCTCTGGTTTTAAAGTTGGAACTGCTTCATGTTTTATAAACATTTTCTTGTTGAATTCAGCATTGAATTAGTGGATATTCTGGAAGCTATCTTTCATACACTAAAAAAAAAAAATATGTTGACTAACTTTTTTATGTAAACAGGTTCCACATAACTGGGTTAGGTTAAACAAACATAATTTGTTCATGTAACTTCAACAATGGAATTAAATAACTTTAAGCAAGCCAATTAAACTGAGCTGAGTGTTAAATGAACACTGAAACAGTGTTAAAGTTAATGTTCCTACCCTGCCCTATCTCCTTAATCCTCCCTGCTCGCCAACTCTCCTGATCTAGCAGCTAGTTTGGTGTTTCTTTATTTACATCTCCCTGTGTCAAGCCTCTGGTTCCTTGAACCACTGCCTTGACACCATTGTTGCCTTGGCATCTGGAGCTTACTCATCCCCAACCAGCCTGTTCTCCTGTTGTGTGCCCTGCCCTTTTGTTTGGACTGTGTTCCCACCTCACCAATCTTGCGCAGTATCTTCTGTTGTTAATACATATCATTCTGATTCTGGGTGGTACCTCTAAGAATCTTGGCAGTTAAAGGCGCAGTACACTGCTGGTGTGTATATGATCAGGATTTTACCACCTTCACCTCATTTTGAGCCAGGAAAACCCTGTGTACACACACAGAGAAACTTCAATACACAGGTATTAACTTTCTTATATACATATACACACACATATTTGATTTATTGTTTTATGGAAATATATATTTAGTGTAATAATTATAAATGCACTTATTATCTTTAATGCTAGTACCACCTTAGTTACTTATAAATTGATGCTGAAACTGTTAAAGGAATTTACTGAGCGCTCTCTCCTCTCATATGTTGATTTGGTGTTTTAGATAATGTCAATAATTCAAATTATGGTGAAATTACCTGCTTTTACTCTATTAATCACTAAATAAGACCTGAGAGACAAATCTTTAGTGTTTTCATTCATGTGTTTATCAATGTGCAAACTGCAGCACAATTATATTAAATGATTATTGTTCGGATTGTTTTAGTTCTTGAGACACTGCTACTTTCTTACAAGAGTGCCTTATTGAACAAGGGAGAATAATACTTTAAGATAATAACTTAAAATTTTTAATTGGAAAAAAAAATACTCCTTGAGAGACGTAATTGTGAGGAATAATTACCTAATTTTTTTATGTATTTAGTAAGTCCAAGCATTGCATTAATTTGAACAGCTATAATGGGAGTTGCTTGATGCAGTGCAGGAGTTGCAGATAACTTGCTATCTAAAAAAAATGCTTTGTCTGCTCTGCCATTAGAAAATGTTCTTGAAACTTAAGAAACTTTAATGCCGTCACGTGACAAATCTGTTTCACAGGTAAAATAAACAAATTGCTAAATACAACATTGAAATAAAAATGTAAAGCCTGTACAAATACTAGAAATCGTGTTATAATGAAAATAAATGTGAATCATGTAACAAACGGACCCCTGGAGGCCATGTGAAGACAATCTCAGACGTTGCCAGTTTCTTATGCTCACCAAGGTGTTTCTTATGCTCACCAAGTGGTATTATGCAATGTTTCAGTTTAGTATAACTTTTTTTCTATTTGAATATTTTTAACATAATTTATTAATGTAAAGCTAAGCTGACTTTTCAGCTTAATTACTCCACACAGTAATGATAACAAAAAAAGTTCTGTAAAGGAATCGTTAAATACTTCCAAAAAGTTGCCTGTAATTCACTGTTAATTTTACAGTTCTTTGCTGTACTTATGTTTAGCTAACCCTTACTGTAAAAAATGCACTAAAATAAAACACAAATTAACTCATTTCATTTGCAGAATCCGGCTGTCTTAAATTAGCAGACTGCCATTTAATTTAACTTCCATTTTTAAAGACCATTTAGCTGCATAATTTATTCATGTCACCGTGCATGCTGGAAGTTTTTTACTATGCTGACAACTAGCAAGCATTTTGCAACATAAACCTTTTGATAGTCACCATTGTTGAGATCCATATGCTGATTCTTGATAAAGTTTTATGCACCAGATGTTCTTCAAAATAATTGATTACCAAAACATTGCTGGATCTCATACTGTAGAATCACAGATATACTACAATTAACAAATATTAAATTAAAAGACCCATAAAATCATAATTAGACAAACCCATGATTATTATGGCATCATCAGAGTATAGCCAAAAACACATGATTATTTTCTCTTGGCTATTTCTTGCCACAACATATGTGCTTTACAAACTCAGTTACAGCAGCCAGAAATAAATTAATGTTAAAAAGTCCCAAGATTCCAACTAAAGCATACAGTGATCACCTTAATGGTGACTTCAAACTAAACTATTGTTTCAATAAAACATCAACACATAAACCTCTGTTATACTATACAATAAATGACAAACTGGTTTGTAAACTCATTTTACACTTAGTGTGAAAGGCTGTGGCTGGATGTCAGTTGTTGTTAGAATAAATGTCTGCATGTCTACACTTGCTTCACATGCCCCACCTTAAAACCAGTTTTAAGACCAGTCACTTGTCTTATTCACTTCTTTGCTGCATTTTTCCAGCCAACAGCCTAAAATTCACTAGAATGTAACCGCTATTCTAAGAATAAATTCAATTCATGTTTATTTGTATAGCGATTTTCACAACATATAATTTCAAAGCAGCTTTACAGGAAGTGCATGAGTCCATATTATCTGTTAATTATCTGTGATCTGTTATCAGAGGTAACCGTCTAAGTTAAGTATTTCAGAAATGTACTTATATAAAATCACATTTAGCTAAAAATGCATAACTATAAACAAAGTAATAATGTAATGCAGATACAATGAGCTCATTGAAGTAATGAATGCTTGCTTGTAAACAAATGGTTATGAGATTTTTAAAAAATATAGCATTGGAACATTAACCAAATAGACAGTCACACTAATATACAAGTATTACAAAACAACTATTTCTGTGTTTCTACGTCTTCACACTTGTATTTTTTATAAAAAGCAACTGATTTTTCAAAGCTGAAAAGAATGTAAATTAATTAAATTGTCTACAGTCCCAAAAGAAAGCTCAGATGGCGGTGTAAACTACAGCACTGAATAAGGACACTGACCACATCAGTGGACTTCAGAATGGCGGACAGGGAAGGCAGATGTGAGTGCACAAAGTTCATAAAACATTCACCTTGGTCTTCTTAATGTGATCTTAGCCACATTCAGCAACAGAATATTGTTGTCATTCTGCTTTTGAAGTACTAAATATATATTTACACAGTTTGGTTATTAATGAGAATGACAACTGCATTTAATAACTGATCAGGGGTATCAGACGGGAAATTGTGTGTATGAGTTTCAGGGACCCACGAAATATAAAATAATTTTTATATTGTACATCAAGATTTGTAAAATTGTCCCTTTCTGGTCATCATTTATTTCCTTTTCTTAAACTTATGACTAAATTATTGGTACACTATAATATATAATTTTATTATAATTTACATGCTAAGTTTAAAATTATATAGCTTGTGCTTCTTTGATAGCAATATACACAATTCTGTTTTAATGTAAGAATGCAACTCCTCCATCACACAAATCAATGAATCAAAAGTGTGATGCAGAATATTAAGCTGGAAATTATATAGAAAATTTAGGATATTTGAGCCACATATATTGTTTATCACTCTGATGATAAGAGAATCTGACTTATGTTGATTTTAGTTACCTTTTCAAGCAAAACATTAGCCAGATTTTTTAATAAATACATAATAGTAATGGACGTGCATGCCAGTACTTTCATTGTTGGTACTTGGCGATACCTATATTTTCATCATATTTGTAACTTTTTTTTTAATAATGTGTAAAGAAAACAAAAGATTACTCTAATGTTATATACAAACAAGACAATAAACATAGAAACCTAATAGTTTAAACAACCAAGGAGACTAACAAGTGAACTAAGGCAAACAGAAAATGAACAGAGACAGGAATACAATCAGTAAACAAGATATTATATTTGTTGTAATGATTTTGTCTCTGCAGCGGGTGTTCGAAAGACCGGGAAAGATGCCTCGATAGGAGCAAGAGCAGGGATGGATGCCTCAAAAGTAATTAAATGAAAAAGAACAGTTTATAGATTTAAATAGCTTGTACTGCTTTTTCATGTGTGTGTGTGTGTGTGTGTGCTTTGTTTTGCAGTTGGCAGTAGTTCAGATTTGAATCTACCTGACAGTAAGTCAATTAAATGATTTGACAGCAAAATTAAAGTATATTATAGTTTTTAGTTTTGATGAACTATTACTGTTCAACATTTGTTTGATATACAATAAATACATTGTAAATAAGAACATTTAAAATTCACCAGAGCGCAAACAACAAATAGGCACTGGAGCGTTTGCCAAATCTGTTTCACCAATGATGTTATTATAGTATCGACTAAGGATGCTCTTGCTTTCATTTAAGGGTTCTTATATTTAAATTTGACTTTGTGATGTTTTTTTTTACCCATTTAGAAAATTAACAAAAAATTATTTGTGATCAAACATTACTTTGCATGCACCCTGTAGTACCGTTGCGGACCCCCGTTTTAAATTGATCTAAAAATATATTTTTTATACACCTACAAATGCGACTACTTTTTTTTGTGCGGATGTAAGATTTTCATGAAAAATAATAAAATTAACTGCATTTTACAATAATTACGTTTATAATTGACATTCAATACCCTATGAGGTCTAAGACCGTGATTTTCAACCTGGGGCTGCCGCCGACTATAGGGCTAACAATAATTCACAGTGGTACACATTGTACTGTACAAGTCAAGGACTTACTTTCAATGAATGTGTGTGATGTGAATTGCACAGTGAGTTCAAAGTTAATAAATCTCTGAATATTAATACAATTATATTCTCATCCCAATCCCAAACAGTACAGATACAAAAAAAACCCTGTTATTTCACTCACGTGTGTGCAAATTTACGTGAAAAAAACATGTCTTACATGTGACAAAGGCACAGTGATATTTGGGCATGAATAGTTGCCGCATCCTGGAACTTATCCAAATTCAAGACATAGGATCTGAATTTAGGTGGAAAAACATTTTGAATTGCATGGGAGATTGCGATTTCAGGCTATTTTAAAATTTAGAGGCATAATCATTTAAAGTTACTGCTATGGGCTGAAAAGCATTGTAATCAATATCATCCATACCTGTAATTTGATAAACGCATTAATGAAATTTAATTTAAGCATGTACTTGCTTTTGTAAATTGTTATTTGACTACATAATGCATTTAGCATTACTAAATTCTGCTTTTATATACAGCACAGTTTACCGAGTTACATTATGTTGAAATCTTAATTGTAATGTTTTTTTGCTCTGTAGCTGTTGTTCAAACTTTTCACACAAGACCCCAGAGTCCCATGAGTAAGTATTTAAATAAAACACTGAATTGTTTGTAAGATTTATTTTGATTGTACCACTTTTTCATAACACAGTGTGTGTTTCAGAGAGTGATCTGAGGATTGTTCTACTGGGGAAGAGCTTGGCAGAAAACAGTCACGTGGGAAAACTCATATTAGGGAATGAAAAGTTTGACAGTAAAGCTCCGTCTGATCAAGTGCAGACAGAAAGAAAAATGCACAAGACAGTAATCAACGCTCCTCACCTTCTCCAGCCACATCTCTCAGACAATCAGATCATAGAGACAGTGAGAAAGTGTCTGTATCTGTCTTATCCAGGACCTCACGTGATCGTTCTGGTCCTTCAACAAGATCAATGTTCAACAAAAGATCAAGAGCATGTGAAGAAGGTGCTCAACTCTTTTTCTAACAAAGTTTATGAATACACCATGGTGCTCACGACACAAGAGTCAGACAGCGCTGAGCCGGCCAAAGTCAATGGCTTTATAAATGAAATGATTAAAAAATGTTTCAACAGACATTACAAACTTACAAAGAACAGCCCTTCTTCTGACCTCAAAGAGAATTTAGAGAAATTTGCACAAATGAACAGTGGACACTATCTGATTTGTGATGAATTTGAAGGTTCAGAGAATTCCACGGAGCAACAGGACAGAGAAAGAGGTGAGTCTGGAAATATTTTATAAAACTGATTTTACGGATTCCTAATAAATAGAAGTAAATTACAGAAGTAGATTTAAAAAGAAGTAAAATAAATTAATCAGATAAGAATCTGAATTTCAGATGGTCATCCTTGAATTTTTTCTGTGGTGCATTTTATTGTAGAGATTAAAGGTAGTTTTTTTTTTTTTTTTTACTCCAGGTCATAAGAAGTCACCTTTGACTGTTGCACTATTTGGAAACTCTGCATCAATCCAGTTTCGACATGACAACATTTTACTTGGAGAAGAAGAGTACCGTTTTAAAACTACAGACACATCCAGGATCATTCCTTTACCAAGGGAAATAGCAGAACACAACATCTCTGTGATCAACATGACTGCCAGACATGAGACTGAACTTAACAAGGACTGTGTGGATCATCTCATTGATCAACTAGTAAATGAAAATGAAATCCATGCCTTCATCTTTGTTGTGCGACAGGGTCAGTTAACAGATGCTGATAAGAAGAGTCTGGAATGGCTTCAGAGAGTGTTTGGTGAGAAAGTTTTTCAGTTTGTGGTTATTCTCTTCACCTATGAGAGAGAAGGAAAGTCTAAAACTATAAAAGACCCTATTCTGGAGCAACTGCTGGAGAAATGTGGAGGAAGATATCACACCTGCAACAATATGATGAACAACCAATCAGAGATGAGAGAACTGATGAACAAGATTGAGCTTCTGTTTAATGAGAATAAACAGCAGCGCTACACTGAAATAAGGCGAAAACTTTGAAAAGAGTGAAAAAGAAAGTGGTAAGAAATCAGTCTTCTGTAATATACAATTGTGATTCAAGCGCAGGAATTACCACTTCAGAGAACCAAATATTTCAGTTTTCCCCCTTTGTTTGTTTTAATAGAAAGAATCACAGTCATGAAAGAGAACAGGCAAGGAATCACCACAACCATGGGGAAAGATACACACAAGGTATGTGCTGGCTGAAATATAACTACAGAATATAAGCACTAAGTCAAAATGAAACATTTTTGACATCTATGTAGGATACAAGCTGAAGTAATGGTGAGATTAGAAAATGTTCCTTTGTTAAATTTTATCTTCCGTTTTAGAACAAACATTTGGGAAGTAAAACTGTAGAATAACTAACAGAGATGGGGGACTCAAGGCGCATGAATTGACTTGAGTCTGACTAAGTCGCAAATTAAAGGACTTGAGACTTGCTAGACTAAATTAAGAAAATGATTCGAACTTGAACTTTGGCGTGAGATCCAATTACTCGAGACTTGACTTTGACTTGAACTGTATGACTCGAGAATGACTTTATATAAATCATCGCAACATCAATTGAGCAACAAACTGAAAGCACCGGAACAATAGACACTTGTCATCAGATTCTGCATGATTGCGTGACGGTGCACAAGCCCAAGACAAACACACATTGCAGTGAGCGCACTGAATACAAAAACATCTCCCAGCATCGTTTCTTTTAGGATATAAACACTAGAAAATGACCATATTCCTACCAGAAGATTTACTTATGCATTATAACTAGCAAGGGATATCAGACACGAACCATCACAACCTCGAACTTCAATCACCACGTCTAAAAGTAAGCTATAGCTTGTTTAATATGTTTGTTATAGTTAATTTGACTAACGTTTAATCTAAAGAAAACAGTGGCCAAAACAGCATGCCTCTTTATACAAAATTATGCTTTGAAACAAAGCTTAAGGCTGTCAATAGATTAAAATTATAATAATTATTGATGGCATATGTTTGGTATAACGTGCATAAATTCACACAGACATTTGCCACGCAGTTTCTTTCAAATCATGCTTTAAAGCCAAATATGTCGCTTTTTCCAATGATAAAAAACAACATAAGAAACTGTTAATGATATTTTGTTGTGTTTAATGTGGCTTTTTACCTCAATTAAAACTGATTTATAGATTAATTGTCAAGATCATAAGTGAATCAGTGAACAATGTCCTTCATTACAAAGTGGCAAATAAATGGCTGTTTCTTTCACAGGTAATAGCTTTAGAAGAAGAAACAAGATTGGAACAAGACAATACAAAAGAAACTGATGGAAAAACAAAGCATCTCTTGAATAGACTTCATCTTAAAGGCAGGCATCATAAACTGACAACTGCAGATTTTCTCCAATTAACAGCACATTCATTAAAATCCACTGAATTTTGTGCTGAAGAGGAGCTGATTCAGACTTTCATGCAAAAACTACTGATGATGAACTACAGAGCAAGATACATTCATGTTGAGAAAAACAATGGACAGCATCACAAAAAACAAAGAGACAATGACTCATATGCAGATATGGGTGATATCTTTAAAGCAATGTCTATTTCTAACGAAGGAATCAATCAACCTGATCGCATTCACCCAATGGATGTTCAGATGGCCGTGTTTCATTGTGCTGATGGTTTCCTGAAGCAGTTGATGGTCACTAAACTGTCCCAGTGTCAGTACGCTCTGCCTTTGCTTGTTCCTGATCCAGACACACAACAGATTGAGTTTCCTCTCTGGACATTCAGACAAATCAACAAGAGCTGGAAGGTGAAGGACACCAACAATGAAATCATCAGTCAAACCCATCCAGTCAACATGGCACAAACTCCAATGGTGATTTTCTTCAGGTTTGGCTCTGTGTCTTCATCCAAGTCTCATCTGATGAACAGTCTGATCAATGAGAAACACAACACGTTCTTCCACAGGAACTGCCCAGGCAGCAGCAGAACCAGAGTCCTGATGGATGGAGTGGTGGAGATCGCCTGGTTCTGCCCTTCTGGGAAAAACACGGATAAATTCACTGACTGTGTTGCGTTCTGTAATCTACACGGTGATGCAGGAGATCACTGAGAAACAACTGAAGATCCTCACTGAAATGGCCTCAGTCAATGTTGTTGTTCTAGCTAAACTTCAAAACAATGACAAAAGTGCAACAATAATCCAAAACCTGTTTAGGAACAGAAAGCCATTTATTTGTCTTTTTACTGAGGATGAATCTCCTGTAACTGAAGCCGATAGAAAGGAAAATACAAGATTGGGTTGAAAGACAGAAATCAGTCAGAAGTATCTGAAGAACTCAGAAGAACTATAAACGATTGTCTCTCAGAATCATCGTCCACTTTCAGACTTGAAGATTTGTCCAAACACCCAGACATCAGAGTAGATGAGGAAGATGATGAAGACTGCAGGAGAGGAAGAGAAGCAGCACAGCAGATGATGAGCTTACTGGAGAAGAAAGATCTGACAGAAATCAAAGAATCATTTCTGCCTCATCAGGGGAAACTGTGGCATCAGTGGAGTCAGAAGAACAAAGAACTACATCGACCTCGAGCATATGAGACAGAAATGGACATCAGTGGAAAGACAAACCAGAGATGAAGAATATCCGTCACCAGCAGCATGAATCTGACATCACAACTTTTATACAGTTATTTTTTAAACAAATCCAATGTCATGCTGAGAATAAGGTGTATTTTTCTGAAATGGCTTGAAATCTTCCTAACCTCTAAACAACTATTTTCGATTCCTTACAAGATAATTGATAAATCTGAGCTACTCAGAGGTTGAACAAACTGAACTTGAGAGAATATCTGAGGATCTTCAAGCTGCATGCCTTTGGTTTGGAGCACATCATGAGGGAGATCGGTCAGATCTATGAATCATGTTCATCTGTGAAGAAGAACAAGAAAGATCTGCAGTTTGACTTCTCTTCTCTCCCGAGTCTTGCAGCAGAGATGATGATCTCTGGATTTCCACTGGAGCTGATGGATGGAGATGCTGCTCATGTTCCTGTGATCTGGATCTCTGCTGTTCTAGATAAACTCATCCAGAAACTGGGAGATCAGAGAGTCTTTGTGCTGTCAGTTTTAGGGCTTCAGAGCTCTGGGAAATCCACCATGCTGAACGCCATGTTTGGACTCCAGTTTGCCGTCAGTGCTGGCAGGTGCACCAGAGGAGCTTTCATGCAGCTGGTCAAAGTCTCAGACGAGATGAAAACACAGATGAACTTTGACTATATTCTGGTTGTTGATACTGAGGGTCTTCGTGCTCTAGAACTGGCTGGAAGATCAACAAGACATCATGACAATGAATTGGCCACATTTGTTGTTGGTCTTGGAAATCTGACCTTGATCAACATCTTTGGAGAAAACCCATCTGAGATGCAGGACATTCTTCAGATTGTTGTTCAGGCCTTCCTGAGGATGAAGAAGGTCAAACTGAATCCCAGCTGTGTGTTTGTGCATCAGAACGTCTCAGACGTCACAGCTGGAGAGAAAAACATGGAGGGAAGGAGACGACTGCTGGAGACACTGGATGAGATGACAAAACTTGCTGCTAAAGATGAAGTCTGTGATGCAGAATGTTTCAGTGATGTCATTAAATTTGATGTTCAGAATGATGTGAAGTATTTTGCTCAGCTCTGGGAGGGAAACCCACCGATGGCACCACCAAACCCAAACTACTGTGAGAATATTCAAGAACTAAAGAAAACTATTATGTCTCATGCCTCAAAATCACATGGAATGATGCTGATAGACTTAAAAGATCGTATTAAAGATCTCTGGGAGGCTTTACTGAATGAACGATTTGTCTTCAGCTTCAGAAATTCTCTGGAGATTTCAGCCTACAGGAAACTGGAGACAAAATACAGCAAGTGGTCCTGGAGTCTTCGCAGTGCCATGATGGAAATTGAGAACAAACTACACAACAAAATAGAAAATGAGAGCAATTCATGAGGTTGAGGAAACTGATCTTCAAACAGAACTGAAGACGACAAGTGAAGAAGTGGAGAAATCAATGTCTGAATTCTTTGAGAAAGACACAGATGCAAGATATACTGATTCAGTGGAAATCATCATTTGAAATCAAAATCAAAGAGCTTCAGGAAAACATTGTGAGAGAAACAAAGAAGAAATTAAATGAGATTCTTCAGCAGCGAGACCTGAAGAAAAAGATTGATGCTCAGAAGACGCATCATGAAAACACTCTCTTTGAAAAGAGCAAAGAACTTGCCTTAAAACTCAAAGATAAAACAAATGATGAAGAAACACTTGAAGAAAGAAGTTTGACTTATTCTGGAAACACAGTGTGGAAGAAGTATCATCAGGACACTCATCCAATAAAAGACAATGACATAATGAGAGATGTGAAACACTTCCTCAGTGACATCTATGAAAGTGCTCCTATAGGCCACTGGATGGAGAGCAAGGAATATTTTCTCTGTTCCAAGTTATACTCAATATGTTCTTTTCAAAAAGGGGGTTCAATAAAGTACTTGATAATCAACTCATACTAGATACAATCAAACATTGTCTCCAGAAGAATAACATCAAGAAATTTCATCACAGATGTTGCTCAGCAGACAGACAAGATGATTCAGTCATTCAACATTTCAAAGATGGGCTACAACATCAGCTGCATTCAGCAAATTACAGATTACATCAAGATGAGAGTTACAGAACATCAGGAAACATCTGTGGAATATGAGTTCAAGAATGAATTCTTCATGTATTTAGTCCTTTCCATCTGTAACAGAGCAAAGCAGATGATCTACTGACCAACACAGAATGTTCAGAGGACAGCCAATGATCCAGAAATATATGTTGAAAGAAGAGAGAAGAGTACTATAGTATTTTCCAGAAATACTGTCATGGAGCAACATCAGCTGCTATTTTTGGTGAGATCATCTGTCAGAAACTGAAAGAGCCCATTGAGCAGAGTGTCTACAAGAAGACTGCCAGAGATCTGACAGATGAAATAATGAAAAACTGTTAATCACTGAATGGAAACAGATCAAAACTGGAGAAACACATCCTGAAGACACTGGCAGAAGAGGAGGATTGTCAGAAATACATGAACTACATTTATAATCCCAGAGATCACTTCAAGAGTTTCATCCGAGATAAAGTCAGTCAGTACATCACTGATAAGTTCAGTGGCAGTGTTTTACCCAAGATGAAGGAGAACATTAAACTCCTGCAGCAGAAGATCATAAAAGCAGCACATGAATCTACTGAACATGTTCAAGAGAACAGAGGAGATGTTGGTTTGTGGTTGAAGAGTTTCACTCAGCAGCTCTCAGATGTGCTGATCTTCTCTGAAAAAGACCTCAGTGGAGTAAAACATCATGGTGCTGATAATTGCAACCTCCTAGAAGATGCGATAAGAGAAGAACTTCCTGCTATAATGTCTGATATTTATGGTAAATTCAACACAGAGGCATTTCCAGTAAAGCTGGACTATAAGTCAAGGCCAGATGAGATTCTGATTGATCACTTCTGTCAGTGCTGTTGGGTTCAGTGTCCGTTCTGTAAAACAGTCTGCACTAACACCATTGAAAACCATCATGGAGATCACAGTGTTGCTTTCCACCGTAGCATTGGACTGAGCAGGAATTCATTACGACAATACATGCAACTTGTCTATCATATCTGCACATCAGCAGTAGCGAAACAGCAATCTATATTTTTACCCTATTGAATCAGAAGATAAAGTCCTCTGGAAAGATTACAGAACAGCAGGAGGAGTTTATGCAGACTGGAGCATCACATCTGATCTCTCTGAACTGCCCTACTGGAAGTGGTTTGTCTGCAGATTCCAGAAAGATCTGGAAAATACTACATGTAAAACATTTGAGGGAGAGTGGTAAGCATACCAGATGAATGGAAAATATACTCAAAACAGGATGCCTTTAGAGTTTGGATAAATACATTTAACTGAACAAGTACAAGTTTCTTTTAGTTCAACTGATTTTCAGAACAGTTACTTCACTGAAGCTGAAATCATCTTAATATCTTTGATACCTTTGGGACACTTTAGAGAAGGGTTTAAAGATTTAAAAGCATTCTGTTTCGAAAGACTATGTATTGGTAAACTGATCAATCAATTAAGACCTATAGTTGTTGGAACAAAATACCTAAATGGTGACAAAACAATCATTAAAGTCTTTATTTGTCCTTTCCCATTTATTTTTGACAACTTCACAGCATCCAGCTGGCTTAAAAAATGTATCATCTTCTTTTGCTTTTTCTATTTCTTAATGCCCTCCTTGCTCTAGCCTGTACTATTCTAGACAATGTTTAAATATTTATATTATTAACACTTCTCATGTAATTGTCTCCCTGAGAAGAATCGTTGTTTTACTTATTTACAGTACAAGTCATTTTGGATAAAAGCATCTACTTAATGAATATACAGTATGTGAAAATGTCATTTAGTTTACATTACTTTCATTGTTTGATTTATGTTACATTTTCACTGTTTAACTATGTTCAAGTTCAATGAAGGCAAGTTATAAATTTTCAAATGTATCTGGGTTTATTTTAGTCTCCAGAGTTGTTTTCATTTCATATTACTAATTACTTTTTGCATTACTTTCTAAAGCCTGCCACAAACTTGTAAAAATCACAATATGATACCTGATAGTACTTTCAGTAGTGTCCAAATAAATTCCTTGCAAATGTGCAGCTTTATATCTGTCCATCTAAGTTTCTACTGTGTTTAATTGAGTTAAAATGATAGACAAGCATGTTCGTAATTATTATGTTTAGTAAGGCCATATGCAAATACATTTAAATGATCATAAATTATGATCCGATACCGAAGTGAGGCTTTCAGTGAGAATGTAAGAGGGAACTACAAGAAAGAATGTGAGAAAAAGAGAAATATATTTTTGTCTTTGTGGATAGATAACAATATTGTAGTACAGCGAACATCACATACCTGGCATTTCCAAGGTGTTCGATGTTTGAGAAAAAAAAACATGATTTTTGTTATACACACATGCATGTGGTAGACAGTACATGAACAAAATTGTATATTATATTTTAATTTAACATTCAAAACCTACATCTGAGCAGAAATTAACAAAAAAGCTTCATTCATGAGGCATTATTTTACAGCAAACACTTCATAAACTATCCAAACAGGCCAATGACATCTCTGTCTAAACATTTATAAAACTTTTTACATATCATATTTTTTTAATATATTATAAAGCATATAAATGTTCATCCTATAGTTTAATATGTTGCATATAACAAAACACTTTATATTTTAACCTTTCAGTCCATTTCAAGCATCTATATTATATAGTTAATATGTAGCCTAGCATGTTTATGTAAAAAATAGCATGTTTGCTGATGTAAGTAAAAAAACATACCCGTTAAATCTGCTGAATCAAGTCGCTCCTCAAAATGAAACCAAAACCAGTCGTGATCTTCTTCTGAAGTGTTTGTTTTTTTTAGGATTGTTCATCACTGCGTCCGAAAACGATAAAGTAACAGTTACGTTAAACGATTTACGGTGTGTGCTCCTAAATTTTATGGTTTGCGCCCCTAAAATGTTCAGTTGGGGGCCATTGTGCTCCTAGTGAAAAAAAGTTAGTCTGGAGCCCTGCCCCACATGGAAAAACTGCAACCTTGGATTTTGGGACCTTTATATCATGCAAATGGAGATGCCGAAGTTCCTTTTCCTTTACTCATTACTGTCCTTTCTTTCAAAGCCCTCACCTATTTAGTAGTCTTGAAATCGGACTTCATTTTCTTTAGTGGCACGGACAATACTTTTTCCAAGTCAAATTCAGAAGAGTAACACTTTGTTTCAACCTGGAAATGCCACCACTGTGCCTACAAGTAGCCCACAATGACAAAAAAAACAGCAAAAAAGCTGCAGAGTCTGTCCTTATTAAGTGCTATACATCCACTTCAAACCACACTCTTATCAAACTTTGATAACACATTAAAAAAAACTTTAAAACTTTGATTGAAAAATGTTGTGAACAATGCCCACTTACCTCCTGATGGCAAACTTACGGGAAATCCTGGAGATTTAACTCAAGTAGTCTTCAAATGTAGCTAGCATTTGCCCATTAAAGAGAAACTTACCTCATGTTGCCAGTTAAGCAAGCTCTGGTAAAAGAACAACTGGAAAAGATGCTTAAGACAGGAATTGTGGAAACATCATGCTCGGGTAGGGCCTCTCCAGTCGTTCTCCAGTCAAATGCCATTACAGAAAATTATGCTTACCCCAGGCACAGCGACTTTCTCCACAGTAGACCTCAACATTGGTTATTGGCAAGTAAAAAAAAGCTTTTTCGCTATGCCTTTTTGGCTTAATGCACCCTGCAACTTTTCAAGGGTATATGGATACTATATTAAGAGAATTGCGAGGAAAACTGTGTTTTGTCTACCATAGATGATATAATCATCTATTCATCAGACCTAACTCAGCATTCACATGCATTCACATGACCTCCAGACTGTCCATCACAGGCTACAAGAAGAAGGATTGACCATCAACTTAAGGAGAAGCTCAATTTTCCTCCAAGAAATTTAATTCCTGGGCCATGTAGTGAACACTCAAGGTATTATGGCAAAGCTTGAGGCCATTTAGTCTTGTCCAGTACCCATCGAACCTCAAAGAGGTACAGCGGGTTCTTAGACTAGCTGGATGGTACCATAGATTTGTTCCGGAACATTTCCCATGGGTTTCCTTTCAGAACCCATTAATGTTCCAAATAAAGGTGGAAAACATTTAATTGGTCAGAATGTCAACGGGCGTTAGAGCAGCTCAAGGAGCAAGTCTGTCTTCACCCTCATCCTTGGTCGCTCTAAATCTGCAAAAATCGCTTCACAGTATACACAGACTCTAGCGACACAGGCTTAGAAGCCAAAGGGATGGCTTGCATGCAGAAGCCTAAACCCAGCAGAAAAAAACTACTCATTCACAGAGAACATAGTGTCAGACAGTTGTCTGGGCACTTCAGAAATGGCAGAACAATATTACATTGGAGAGACAAACTGTACCTTGAGACTCAGCTGTCAAAAGGCCAAGTTCAATATAGAGTGTACTTACCCAAAAGCCATAGGCTATTCCTAAAATTCTTCAATATTACCTTTGATTTCTTTGAGTGGACCTCAAGAGAAAACCTACGATGAACAGGATGTCGTCTTCTGGCCTAGAATGTGGACGGTCAAATGTTGCATCAAGTTTCAAACACATCAGAACAGACAATCGTTAACCTGCAGATAAGTTACAACCTATCACAACCACACATCCTAATGAAATGTTTACTGGATCATTGTAACACAGCAGCCCACACCACCACAAATACATTCTAGTCTGCGTGAGACTATTTCTCTCACTGGGTCTGAAATGTTCCCAGTGGGGTAAAGCAAATGCACAAACCATTGCTATGATTCTCGTACAGACTGGAAGTTTGGAAGAGTTTGGAAATCATGAACTATTAATCAACACCTTAGATGTAGGCCTATTTCTGTATTGTGTACTGGCTTTGTTGATTTGTTTATTGTACCTGTGGAAAAGACGATGGAGAGGATTAAGAGAGCTGTAGCTTGACTGGGACTTTTATTATGAAAGCGCGACAGGCACCCTGGAAGCTAGTAATCCTCGCACAGAGCGAAGCATTTCACCTCACAGTATCAGCTTGCATGCACGGGCTGCTGAAGAAGAACAAATAACATTCGGCTGTTGGCTCTGGGTAACAGTGTAGGCTGCATTGTGCTTGTGTGACGTCTTATATAGAGTGGGAACAGGGATCCTACTGTTTGCCGATCTACAGTCTTGTCTGTGATGTTCACTGACGCAATGTTGCAGTTAACGTCCTGTGTGGGCCATGGCACTATGCCAATTCGCCCGTGTTATACCTCATAACTGTCGCAGTGTTCATAGATGATGTTTATAATGTTTTAATAACTCATGTTGACAAATAATAACAGTAAAACTATGGAATATAGTTGTGAGTCATATAAGTAATATAATGCTTGTCAGATATGACGTTATATCTTGTTCATGCATGGTTCACGTATGAGGGGAGGAGTCAAATAGTTTGTGTATTAAGGCTAGGATAATGTGGCATATGTAACGGAGCTAACATAGTCATTTGCTAATAGCTTTGCTGTTATTAGAGTGCTGTTCTTTTGTCTTTACAGGAAACCACATAAATACCAGCACATTGTGTTACACTTCATCTAATCAAGACTTTAACACCTGACTCATTAAACCAACAACATCACCACATCTCTTCTTCCACATGTGCCTCTTGTGCCCACATCCCAACTATTGATTGCTCGCTTGACATTCTTGTGCCCACATCCCAACTATTGATTGCTCGTTTACATTCTTCCAAACCTTGTAACAACTGTAAATTCTCTCAGAACTCCGGAAACAACCTGCTTTGCCAGAGAAGGCCCAGAAAATTCACTGTCACCCATAGAGCCTCGAAGGGCCCATTGCAGGCCAAAGCCGCCTCCTCAATCACTGGAAGTTAAGTAAGGTGTATGTTAGTGGTTGACTCCCCCCTCTGATGTTCATCTTGATATACTTGCCATAATAAACCAGTTCAAGTTGATCACTTGCATCTCTGTTGTGCTCTGACCGACACACCTAGTACACTGCTAAACATACCGGGAACCAGTCCTTATCAAATATCAAGGTTGTCTTCACTTACATTTGTGGTCCTTCTGAGCCAGATCAAGCAGCTGTGCTGGAAGCATGGAACAGAGTGATGAAGCAGTGTGGGCCCATCTACTCAGCCCAGGCGGCAGTTAAGGCAGCCATCATATTTAAGAGATTATGAGGTCAGTGATGGCTATTCAAAATACATGACTCACATGATGCAGCCCGGAACCACACTGCCAGCCAGGCAAGGATCGGAGTTCACAGCCTCATGTAAGAGTGAGAGAGACTCCAGATGAACTGGGATGATTCTTCCACGAGCTGTGGGGAGAGCATTAACAACATGAGCCTTGGATGGCCACATGCCCCTATGCCATACACGGAGGATGAACCGAGCGGGTTACACAGGGAGACCAGGCAGTATGATTTAGCCTCACCTCATCATAGTAGAAGGGAATTCATGTGAGTCAGCATCCTCAGCCAGAGTGCTAGGAGCAGAGCAGCGGGATCTGCTCATCAGAGCGATGGCCAGTGCAACCCCTTCCATTACCAGGTGACTCATTAGCTGTTAGAGGAAGAGGAGTATGGTGAGGGACTGGCCCCTCCACCATGGCCTTCGACCCAGGAGTCAGAACCCTACATGGCCATGTCCCATTCACAGCATTCCTTTCTTCGTCCAGTAAGATCCGATGTAGCTCTCGGCTTAAACTAGCCTCAGCAAACCTGCTACCCACTGACGCGTACAGAGCTTTTCAAGTATCAGATTCTGGTTGAACACTTGAAGAGGCCTGTCTCATTGCCGACTCCTTCGTTAACTCACCTAGGCCGTCACACTGACACCATGGAAGCCCTGACCGAGAAGTTCGGCCAGCCGCACCATGTGGCTTTGCAGAGGATCGCTGCAGTGATGGATTCCTCTGAGATCAGAAGGGGAGATGTAGCTGCCTTTAGAGGTTCTCCCTGCATGTACAGTCACTCGTGGGTATGCCACAGACACTGGGCCCAGATGGGAAAGTGGAGCTGAGATGTGGCTCACATGTGGCACGACTCCTCACCAAACTTCCCATGGAGATGAGAGCGAACTTCAGACGCCAGATGTTCCATCGTCCCGGACATACCCATACACTGACTCGACCTGGCTGGAACTGGCTCCAGATACGAGTCGTGGTGTCAAGGGTGTGACAACCCTTCAGACATCGCGCATCCAAGGGCCGTCAGGACCTCGAGCCGAGAAGCGACGGAGCAAGCCAGTAGCTACCGGTGCTGCATGTAGCAGAGAGCTATGACATCAACCAGAGGATTGAGAAAGAGGATCAGAGCTCATCTAAGCCGAAATGGAAGAGAAATTGAAGCCCTACTGTCCATACTGTGAGGACACAGAGCACTTCTTGAAACGGTGTCCAGCCGTTCAGAGACTCACAAAAGAGGTCATTAGAGTGGATCCGAGTCAATAGAGAGATGTCTGGAGATGGCGGGAGAGCGCATCAGGCAGCGCAATGCGACCTCAGAGACTCTGCGAGGTGTGTCAGGGAAGCATCTGCGGGTCCTGCCCACTTTTCGTGTTCTGACTGAAAGTAGTCAGAGTTCTCCTGCGCAAGCAAGGACAGGACATTAGACACTTACGCAGTTCTGAACGATGGTTCTGAGTACACAATGCTCCTCCCTCGAGGCCGTTGATAAGTTGGGTTTGGAGAAGAAACCTGAGGACTTGGCTCTCCGCACGATCAGGCAGGAAGTTCAAGCCCTGAAGGGAGCTTCTGTTTCATTTAAAATATCATCCTCTTCCAATCCTAAGTGAACATTCGCAGATAGTGGATGCCTTCACCTCTCAACACTTGGGTCTCAGCAGACCACTCCTACTCTATCGCAAGCTTGAAGAGGAAGTACAAGCACCTGGTGGATCTTCCCCTCGAGGCATTCAATCACTGTTAGCCGCTCGTCTTAATTGGCGCTGACTACCCCCATCTACTCAACCTGATCGAGCCAGTGAAAATGGGCCCTCCTGGAGGTCCGGCAGCCATTCGCACAAGACTGGGATGGACTCTTCAAGGACCAGCACACCTTACGCAGTGGGCACCGAGCACCCAGCAGTGTCTCTTCACTAGTGTCTCACCCCAGACGATGGAGTTGATGCAGAACGTGGAGAAGCTTTGGAAGATGGACACACAGCCATACCAAGCGTTAAACTGGCAATGCGGTCGAAGCAAGACAAGGAAGCAGTGGCGCTCCTAGAGGTCAAGACAAGGCGAGTACAGGTCGCAGGAGTCCACAGGTATGCCACACCTCTACTACGGAAGCGAGACATCCCCCTGTTCAAGCTCCTATGGAAGCTGTGTTACCCAGCCTCAGAAGTCTGGAGAAGATGCTTGGCCCGGGACCCCCTGCGAACCGACGAGTACTGTGGAGCAATTCGCAAGTTGGTGGAAACTGGAGCGGTTAAGAAGATTGATTTAAAGGAAGCCTCACCCACGGAGGAGTCGTGGTATATACCCCACCATTTAGTGAGCCATAACGGAAAGAGTCGTTTGGTGTTTAACTGCTCCTTCCAATTCCGAGGTCATAGCCTCAATGACACCCTCCTTTCCGGACCGACATTGGGAGCCTCTATCCTGGGCATTTTACTGCGCTTTAGGGAACGTGCAGTAGCAGTCAGTGGTGACATCAGAGGCATGTTCCACCAGGTTCAGCTCTTGCCAGAAGATCGGTCGCTCCTCAGGTTTATCTGGAGGGACATGAAGAGGGAGAACCCCCTGATGTCTTCGAGTGGCAGGTCTTACCATTTGGCACTGCGTGTTCACCATTTTGCGCAACCTTCGCTCTCCAAAGGCATGCGAGAGATCATGGGGGTCCAGGAGATGGAGTCAGGCATTCAGTGGAGCACTGTTTCTACGTGGACAACTGTCTCCAGAGTGTGGACACGGCAGAGGAAGCTAAGGAGCTGGTGGACCGGCTCAGGGAAGTGCTTGCATCTGGAGGGTTTGAGATCCGGCAGTGGGCCTGCAACATACCTGATGTCCTCAGACACCTACCTGCAGAGGCGAGGTCTGATAGCATGGAGCGATGGCTTCCGCACGAGGAACCTGGGACATTCAGAGACAGGCATTGGGGAGACAGACACCTTAGGCTACAAGAGCCGACCTCTGGAGTATGGACCACTTACCATGAGGAATGTTTACAAGGTGCTCGCCCGCGATATGATCCCTTGGGATTCATTGCACCTTACACGACCCGTGCAAAGATGATCGTCCAGAGCATGTGGGACAAACCGCGTGACAGGGATGACCCACTTATCCTCTCAAGATCTGCAGAAGGCATGGAAGGAGTGGGAATCAGAGCTACACCTGCTGTCATGTATCTCATTATCCCGACACTATGCCTCAGCCCAAGCCGATCAGATGGTTGCTTTGAGGCAGATCCACATGTTCAGTGACGCCTCTGAAAGGGCCTATGGCAGTTTCATATCTGAGGACGGAAGATACTGAAGGACGGGTTTACCTGGCATTCCTGGCGGCTAGATCCAGGGTAGCACCCCTGCGACAGCATTCCATCCTGCGCCTGAGAGCTCTGTGGTGCCTTGACCGCTGCCCAACTGGCGAAGACATCTCGAGAGAGAGGACTGACCTTGAAGACGGATCAGACAATCTTTTGGAGTGATTTGACAACAGTGTTAACCTGGTTGCAGTCGGAGTCATGTCGCTTCAAGGTTTTCGTGGGCACTCGAGTCTCCGAGATCCAGGAGCTGACAGGAGGAAGTACCTGGCGCTGATGTTGATTCTGCGCAGAACCCAGCAGATGATGTGACCCTGGGAAAACCCTGGCAGAACTGGTCAGAGAAGAGATGGGGCATTATCTATAAGTGTCTTACCACCAAGGCGGTGCATCTAGACATCCTACACAGTATGGACGCTGACTCGTTCCTGATGAGTTTCAGGCGGTTCATTGCTTGTAGAGGCACTCCAGCTGAACTGTATTCCGACCAGGGTACTAACTTCAAGGCAGGAGAGAAGGAGCTCCGCGAGTCCTTTAGCAACATGTCTTCTGACCTCCAACGGCTCCTATCCAAGCAGAAGATTGACTTTCAATTTAATCCACCTGCAGCTCCTCACTTCGGGGGAACATGGGAGAGGGAGATCAAGTCTGTCAAGACTGCACTGTACACTGTCATAGGAGTTCAACCTATATCAGAGGAGGTACTACATACTACCTTACTGGAGGTGGAGGCAATACTGAATACCAAACCTTTGGGCTATACCTCATCCAGTGCGGCTGACTTGGACGCTGTGACTCCTAATGTCCTCTTGATGGGGCAGCTTGATGGAGCTCTACCTTAAGTTGTCTACCCTAAGAGCGAGGGACTAAGCCGGCGGAGATGGCGACACTGCCAAGTTATAGCAGATCACTTCTGGGCACGGTTTTATCAGGTGCTACCTACCAACCCTTCAATGCAGTCAGAAGTGGCATGGTGTCCCAGCTGATCTCTGACAGTGGATTCAGTAGTCCTGTTGATGGACCCCCAGTTCCCCAGAGCACTTTGGCCAGTTGGCAGAGTGGTTAAAGTGCATCCGAGTGCGGATGGTCGGTGTGCGATCCGCGGACGTACAAGTCAAAGACAAAGTATATACCCGGCCAGTTGCTCGGCTCATTACTCTTCCCGTCATCCCAGATGGTGAGGAGTAGGAGGAATGCCTCTGGCGGCTCAAATTCAGGATGAGTCTTTTACATGAGCAAATTGTACCAATTTGGGGGCGGCTGTGGAAAAGACGATGGAGAGGCATTAAGAGCGCTGTAGCGCTTAACGGGACTTTCATTATGAAAGCGCTGACGGGCACCCGGAAGCTAGTAATCCCGCACAGAGCGAAGCATTTCACCTCAGATATCAGCTCGCATGCACGGGCGCTGAAGAAGACAAATAACATTGGTTATTGGCCTCGGATCGAGTGTAGGCTACATTGTGCTTCTGTGCGTCGAGCCCGTTCTCATCCTTTAGCGTCACATAAAGCGCTTTATGACAAAATGGCGCCATACTACGCACATGGTACCCTTTATCGTTCATATAACACGCAAACTCAAGGCGTCATAAATCCTTTAGCGTAATATGAGACTACCCTATCCTACCCCACACCTGAAACCTAACCATCACAGCGCGTGTTATATAAACGTATAAAGGGTACCATGCGCGTAGCATAACCGTTTTGTCATATGACGTTCTTTATGACGCTAAAGGATGAGAACGCGTTGGTGCGTCTTATAAGAGTGAGTACAGGGATCCTACTGTTTGCCAATCTGACGCTCGTTGTGATGTTATGATGCAATGTTGCAGTTAACGTCCGTGTGGGCCATGGCACTATACCAATCTCGCCCGTGACTATACCTCATAACTGTCATCAGTGTTCATAGATGATGTTTATAAAGTTTAATAACTCATGTTGACAAATAATAACAGTAAAACTATGGAATATAGTTGTGAGTCATATAAGTAATATAATGCTTGTCAGTATGACGTTATATCTTGTTCATGCATGGTTCATCGTACTGAGGGGAGGAGTCACTTCACTACAAAAACGTTGTTGTGGGAGAAAACTGTATTTTGCTATTTGTTTTTTGTTTAATTAAGAGAACAATATGGATATTTACATGGAATGTTTTTTGTGTGTGTGTGTGTGTGTGTGTGTGTGAAATGTTTTTTGTGAATGAGTTGCATGAATTTACATTTATTTTTGTGTCTGGTGGGTTATATTAGTTACCCTGGTTTAAATGATTATGTTTTTGATAGACCTAATTCTACCTGGTGTCATTCCTCTTGTTAGGGTGTGCCACTGTTACACTGTATATTGAATAAAAGCTTAAATAAAAGCATATAATTAGGCATAAATATTTAATTTGTTTAACATTCTATTAAGTCAAGATATTTACTTCATAGACATCCTTCTCTGATATCCATTGTGCTCTTTGTGTTTCTTTGTCACACGCCTCTGAACTGAATATGGTACGAGCATTTGTACTGAATAGAAGTACGTACATGAGCTGAGTATTGGGCCCGTATCCCGTTATATTTTTCCTATTGTTTATTTTCCATGCTGATATTATCATTGCCTTTTGCAATAAGAAAACATGTTTCAAGGAAAACAATTCAAAATAAATGTTATTTGCAAAGGTGAATGTGTGCAAGAATATGGATGTAGTATTGCAAAAATGTATATTTTTTGTGCAAAAGATAAACAACTTAAAGTTTAGCTCATTCAGCAACATTTGTAGCAAAGTAATTTTACAAAATAATAATAATATTAATCTTTAAACAAATATCTTGGTTTGTGAGGCACATGCAATCAATGGGATCAAACTTTGAAGGCCATAGGGTCAGCCATCCAACACTGAACTGGACTACATCCAAGTTCAGGGACAGGGAGAATGTAAGAAAACTGGATCATTTTTCCCTTAAAGCAGTGTGAGTCCAGTTCTTTTTCAAAAGAACTACAGGACATAAGTGTGAAAATACCCTAATATTATTGTTTCCCAGCACAACCACGTCACCGTCATCAGACTGCTCAATCGACCATGTTGAATGTAAATATCACTTAACTAAACATCTTTCCAGAGACCTTGGCATTTTCTAATTTACATTAGAGGTAATATATCAGATTATGGTTAATAACAAATAGATAAATCTTGAAAAAAAAAATCTTTAATTTATTTGTTTGATGCATAAAGGTTCTTCACCTTATTAATTTCAGAGAAACAACAGTTTATCCTTCCATAACGTAACTCTTCCATAGCCACACTCAAAGTGCATAAGACGTAAAATACGTTTAGGTTAGGCCTATTTCTTTTTCATCCATGGTGTTCATTTAGTAGTTGTGTTAGTTATACTTGTTTATCTTTTGTAAATACAAACTTATTTTAGTACACTTGTCTTCCTTGTGCTGATAATACAGAAGAAACTCTTCTGCATGTTCTGGTGTGCTCATAACCACACCTTAAGTGATGTACGATCCAAAAAAAACACAATGTCAGCTGTGACTTGAAAAACCAAGCACTACATAGAATGAGGTCATATAGCTTTGCGTGACAAGTAGACAGACCTTTAAATTAGTTACTCACGGATAACAGACCCTCCCCGCTCATTGCAGCGTTTTTCCTTTTCCTTTTCGGAGCAGTGTTGCCAGATCAGGTCGATGCCAGCCCAAGTCATTTACTGCTAAAAGAATGCAATATAATTTTACTGTCATGGCAACCAAGGTTAATAAGTACCATTAACCTCCTTAAATACGAACTAATGATGACAAAATAAAATCATAAAAATGAATCATTTCTCCTGCAAAGAAAGAAAGAAAGAAAGAAAGAAAGAAAGAAAGAAAGAAAGAAAGAAAGAAAGAAAGAAAGAAAGAAAGAAAGAAAGAAAGAAAGAAAGAAAGAAAGAAAGAAAGAAAAGAAAGAAAGAAAGAAAGAAAGAAAGAAAGAAAGAAAGAAAGAAAGAAAGAAAGAAAGAAAGAAAGAAAGAAAGAAAGAAAGAAAGAAAGAAAAGAAAGAAAGAAAGAAAGAAAGAAAGAAAGAAAGAAAGAAAGAAAGAAAGAAAGAAAGAAAGAAAGAAAGAAAGAAAGAAAGAAAAAAATTAATCATATCATAAAGGCCTATTGCTTTTTAACTTAGTTTTCTGTGAACATGTTTAGCTAAAAAGATTGCCACTTCAGTTTTAGCGTTTATTGTTGTTTCTGCAGTTAAAAACACAATGTTAACAATTCTGGCTATACTTTTGTTATTTTAATAATTACTTTATTTCTATTTTATTTATTGATCACTTAGGGTTATATAATTGAACTATTTGTGGCTTGTGATTTGAATATGTTCCCCTGGACTTTAGGCATTTTGCACACATTTGTTCTGCATCTTGTGACTTGATTCTGACTTATTTTGTTTTGTACTCTTATTTTTTAGAAAGGTATTCAGTTCCAAATTTAATTCTATAAATTAAATGTTGATTATTTTTCAGTACATCAATGTTACACTGTTTAGAGCCTGCTCGCACAGACAGCCCAATTACTTTGATTTGCATGTGAAATGCAATCCTGTCTGCAGTGTGTCCTTTATGCAGTTATTTTATTCCTTGCAAAACTGTATTAATGTGGAATTTTTCTACAATAAAACTCATTAAAGTAAAATAGGGCATTCTACATCAATCTACTGTACTATTTCCTCTCTCAATCAGTAGAAAATTTGGTTAGCACCCAGTCATGCTAGAAAAAAAACTGTCACACCGTGAAACCGGTATCTTTTTGAAAAATACTGTGATATTAATTTTCAATCATATTGATGCGTTACTTCTGTAAAGCTTTATCATTTTTTGGGGTGGGGGGGGGTCTAATTCAATGCTTTCAGAATCTTTACTTGTTTTAAGTAGTTTTGTTTCTGCCACCTAATTAACTTATACGATTTTTTTAACAAAATAAACCATTTTATGATTTTTTTTTCCACACAAAATCTGTTGCTCCGTCAATGTTCAATTCTACAGCGTTTTTGTTGTTGTTGTTGAACAGTGAAAAACACTTTTTTGTGCCTTTAGCCCCTTTGGACCTACATTGTAGAACATAAAGCAGAACTTAGCACAGTAAAAACATATTAATCAATATGATTCAAACCTCTTTCAGCAGATGTTGGGCCGAGAACATTGCAGTCTAGCGGTGTAAAAGTCGTAGCTGTCGTCAGGCCGATGAACAGGTTGACCCAATTTCGATGTCAATTCGTTAAATCATTAAACTGTGCTCTCGTATTTCGGCCTTCGAGTCAACTCTCACTGGTGTAATTCACATTTGGTCACTCTTCCACTCTTTACTGTAGATTCAACTTATGATATACACGTCGTTGGCATAAAAGTTTCGCGCTCAAAGCCGTCAGTCAGGTCTGCCTGCTGATCGCTGATTAGCTAAAAATACTTGCTCGTCAACGACGTCAACACACGTAATACTGAATGATTTTATGAAATACTTACAAATTATAAAATTAAGATGTTTTTAGTTGTTTTGCCCACCAGGACAATCAAATTAAAATCCCGCCGCAACAGGCTGGCGCGGAGTGGCGTGGCGCCTGACCATAGACTAGTAGTGACGTATCTCGTAACTAGTAATGAGCGGAGCTCACCAATCATAACGTGCGCTTTTTAAATAAATTATCTAAATAGATTATGTCATTGAATCTCTAATGAATGTTAAATATATAAAATTATATATATATATATATATATATATATATATATATATATATATATATATATATATATATATATATATATTGGTGTAACAGTGCATATTACTCTATGATGCAGATACATGAAAATGAAACATAACAACATAATTTGACTGTACTGCATGAACTTTGGGAGATGTGCTTCGCTCATAAAAGAGAAATTCGTGCTTTAAGATTATTTCGATTTGACTCCATTTAAAAAAAGATAAATAAGTAATATTATATCAATATATAATTATACTCACTCCATAATATAAACATGAATTGCTGAATTATTTTACACTTTTTTTTTTTGCGCTAAACTCTATGCTCCAGTCCAGTGGGAGGCGGAAATGCACATTTACATTGGTCTTCCCAGCAGTCACCATTAAACACCAGCAGAAGAAGAAACATCCTGCAGAGTCAGACCAGACTGGTGTACGATTAAAAAGCTGGATGTTTATCGCATTATCTTCAATAAATGACATTGAAATATTGTTTCAATATTTTCACATGTCAACAGCATCATTGTACTTAAACTATTCATCGACTGAGCGGTACCTGAATTATTGACTTGCGGAAACACCTGTCGCCAGCTCATAATAACATCGGCAATAATGGTAATAGCAACAATAATAATAAGCATCTTATTGAATATTTTTGATGTTACAGTATTACAGATGATATACACCGCGGGTTTTATCAATACTGTTGTATTTCAGTTGGAGAGTTCAGCGTCTGAATGAATGAAGAGAGTTTGATTATCAGATCTACTTTCAACACTAACTATCACAGCTGATAATGTTCACAGACATGGACTATGAGCTGGAAGAGGACAAACTGTGAGTATTCATTAAAAACCTGGAGCACATTAATATTTAGTTATAAGATGTCACATCCTGTGAGGTTTCTACAATATCTGTCATTGCAATGTCATTGCATTGCATGTTATCAAATAGTGTAATTGCAGTTGAAAGAAAGAAGAGGAAGAACTCTTCACAAGCAGAGTATTTGACAATAAGATTAATCAACAGATCTAGTGTATACAATGAAGACAGAGTATTTAACACACGTGTGTGTCGTTGTGTTATGTCCAGTGGGATTCCTACAGTTCCTGGAACAGTGACTCTGAAGAAAGACTCCCAGAACCTGATTGGGATCAGTATTGAGGCGGCGCTCAGTTCTGCCCGTGTCTCTACATCGTACAGGTCAGACACATTAATAGCAGGTCACACGTTCGCTCTCAGTCCTCCTCTGTGTTCGATGAGTGTATGCCTGTGTCCTCGTCTAAATAATGTACTTTACATCTGTTTTCTTGTCAAAGTGCAACGGAAAGCTTTATTTTAGGGATGGGTATCGACATAAATGATTTAATTCAATTGATTCAAGTGGATATCAGGTACAGGAAAATAATGTGTCACAACCTAACGCTGTAAACTTCACAAACAAGTCTATACATTACTATAATATTAAACTGATATACACAAACATTTAAATTGCAAATTATAATAACTTAATCATAATCAAATACTTAAAGGAACACTCCAACTTTTTTGGACTTTAGCTTATTCACTGTATCGTCAGATAAATCCTTAAATGGCTTTTTCATTTCTGTGCGTGCTGTAACTTTGTTTGACGCACCCACCACTAGCCTAGCTTAGCACAAAGACTGGATGTAAATGGCTACAGCTAGCATACCAATCCTAATAAGTGACAAAATAACACAAAATTGTTCATGTTGTGATTTGTATAGTTCATTTTAATTTACATGTTGTGATTTGTATAGTCACAGAGTGGTCTTAAGGTCATATGCAACAGCCATCTTTTAACCATATATATAGGAACTATATTCTCAGAAGGCAGCATTCTGCTTCACCTTTTGAGAATATAGTTCCCAATATTTATATGGTTATAAGATACAGTATCTATCTGTGTCTCATATTACCTTGTTGTGTGTACACTCTGTGACTATACAAAACACAACATGTAAATAGGAAAAGAATTGCATTATTTTGTCTCTTATTGGGATTATGCTAGCTGTAGCCATTTACATACAGTCTTTATGCTAAGCTAGGCTCAGCGGCGAGTGCGTCAGATAGAGTTACAGCACGCACAGAGATGAAAAAGGTATATATGGACTTTTCTAACTCTGGGGATACAGTGAATAAGCTAAAGTCCAAAAAAGTCGGAGAGGTCCTTTAACGGTGGCTGTCAAACACTATGATGATTTATTCAAATATAGACACAGCTAAAGAAAATATAATGAATATGTAATACATCAAAATGCTGCTCTCTGTAGTTATGTGTTATAACTGTTGAGTTTATGTTTATTGAATGTCTTTCCTGAGGTAAATGCGTAACTAATTGTTCAGTTTTACTGAAGTCTTTCCACGGCTGAAACTGATTGAGCGAGTACATGAGACCGAATTCACTTCTGCTATTGTTCTGTATCCTTCGGCATCTCTTCCGTTCTGTAACTAGTAAAGTAGAAGAGATGATCGGTTCACGTGCCGCTTGAGCTGAGGGATCGAGTCACGCCACGATTAAAGAGACACTAAAACACATTTTGTGATTTAACTTACATAATTTGATCAAAAGTATCAAACCTTATCGTGATTATTGAATGGCAGGAGTTGCAAATATAGTTTTATTGATGCATCAGCTGAAAACACCACAGATTAAAAGATTGATTCTTTAGTATAAATTAAAAAATATATCGGTTTATCAAAATAAGAATCAAGAAATCGATATTTTCTACTTAATTTTTATATTAAAATCTCTATTTCTGGGGAGGATTGCCACACTCCTTTGTGCCTTTAATGAATTTGCATTTGGTTGATGAGTTATGATATGTGTGTGTAGGTGTTTGATAACACCCCGGCCGCTCTGGACGGGACTCTGGCCGCGGGAGATGAGATCACCGGAGTCAACGGCAAGCCTGTGAAAGGGAAGACTAAAGTGGAGGTGGCCAAGATGATCCAGACAGTGCAGGTGTGTTTACAAACAACTCTATTCACAATATCAAATCAGATTTGTGGATTATCATAATGTTTCAAAGTCACATTGCGCCTTTTAGAGCTGGACGATATAAACCATCAATCATCAGTCTTTATCATCTACAGCACTCACACCAAAATGGCTTTTATTTGATGATTTGAAATGATTATTGATATCTTGAATTATTCATACGGTATCAGTTCACTCATTCAGTCTTTGGAAATCTCTTAGGGTTTTGCCGTAATACTGTTGAAATAACGAGTTAATGTCAGTTTGATTCAATGAAACGTGTCATTTCCAAAGTGAAAGATTCATAAACTATAATGTTTAGCACATGTTCAGTATTAGATTGCCCGCTCAATTGTTGTTTCTTAAGAAATTGCATGTTAATTAAGCGCATTTATACTTTATGTGTGAAAATCTGTAGTGTTTTACAGTGTTAATACTGGATTTTTTTATATGAATTATGTTGTTTAATGAAATCATGTCAGGACAAGAACCACGAATGTTATTATCCATAGCCTGACATATTATTGACCCGAATATCATCAAATGAAATCTTTGGAGGTGCTGATCGTCTATGTCTGTCAGTAAATCGTGTGTGTTTTGTCCTGGTGAATGTGTTTGTTCTGCAGGGTGAAGTCGTGATCCAGTATAATAAACTGCAGGCCGACCCCAAGCAGGGCAAATCTCTGGACATCGGTAAACACTTACAGAAATAAATATACATCGTGTTTGAATGGAGGGAGAAGTACAGTTGTTTCTCTCATAGAGTCTGTGAAATCCCTTTATCTTTCCCAGAATTCCATTCTATTTTTTCTATTGCATTTTAATACATCACTCATCAAAAGCATGTCTAATAAATTGAAAAAGTGTTGAAAAAATATTATATATTTCTGTCATTGTTTCTTCAGGTTAAAATGAACTTTCAGGCAGTTTGTAGTGAAGATATTTGAGTTTCTGCGTGTGTTTTGACTCTCTCTGTGTGTGTGTGTGTGTCAGTGCTGAAGAAGGTAAAGCACCGTCTGGTGGAGAACATGAGTTCAGGAACCGCAGACGCTCTGGGACTCAGCAGAGCCATTCTGTGCAACGGTCAGACACACTCTCTCTCACACACACTCTCTGTCTCTCTCTCTTACACACACACTTTCTCACACACTGCCTCAGTGTCCTATTTGTTCATAAAGCATATTTTATACTAGGGATGCTCCGATCAGGATTTTTGCAGCCGATACCGAGTACCGATTTCTTGTCATGGTGATCGGCCGAATAACGATACCGATTCCGATGCTTAATTGACTTAATATAAGACAAATAAACAAAATGGAACAGTTTAATGCAGCTCATAAGGTTTATTTAAACATTGTCCAATTCTGTGGAGGACAAAATAAACATTTAGTCTCCTAAAATGGTCTGATGTAACTTAAACATCGTCCAATACAAGTCTGAGCAGGACAAAATAAATAAATAAAAAATCAAACAACATTTAAACTCCTAAAAGAACAAATTGAAGTGGTTTGATACAACTCATTAGGTTTAATCATGCCCGGATTAACAGTTTTGTGCCCTAGGGTGACCACAGTTTAAGTGATGCAATTACATTTCTTTATTTTTTAAATGCATAAATAAATATGTATTACATATATATCTATTAACTATATAGTTGATACGTTTATAAAATATGACAAATATTTTAAAGGTCTAGTCATTGTTTTAATGATTTGGTGAATTGTTTTAAGGCCCGGTGTCACCTATGGATAATCCGGCCCTGGGTTTAATTAAACATTGTTCAATGTTAAAGAGAATAAAATAAATAGAAACATTTAAACTCCAACATGGAGAAGTCTGATGTAACAAATAAGGTTTAATTAAACATTCTCCAATATAAGTATCACGTACGTCCTCACGCGTTGACGTCATCAAATCGCGATCCGTTTGTAAGATCGGCCAAGTTAGTGAGTACCGAATTCGAGTCAAAAATTGTTATGATCAGCCGAATGCCGATTCGATTCGGAGCATTCCTATTTTATACACAAAATGTCTTTGAGAAAGGGTGCATTATGGCCTCTTTAAAGATATTTGTTATTTTTCATCAAAGTTTTCTGTGGGTTATTCCCTCGATGAAATGTGCAGGTCTTAAAAAATATTCTTATTCATAAACAAAATCACTAAAGTACTGCATTCATACTTGTAAATAATAAACTGTTATTTCCCATTACAGTCGGGGTTTTTTTATCTTTTTTGCATGGTTTGTTTGGGAACTCCATCATTGAGAGTATGGTCAGGTTTGTGTGTGTGGAAATAATCTGTGAAGTGTGTGTGTGTTTCAGACGGTCTGGTGAAGAGGCTGGAGGAGCTGGAGAAAACAGCTGAACTTTATAAAGGTCTCTCATTCACACTCATCCTGTAATAAACCAATGATTGAGAGAGTAAGTCCCTACAGGACTAACCTCAGTGTGTGTGTTTAGGGTTGATGGAGCACACGAAGAGACTCCTGAGAGCTTTCTATGAGCTCTCACACACTCACAGAGGTCAGATATCACACACTCTCACACACACACAGCAGTATACAGTGATGGAGAGACCGTTTTCTATCAAAATCTGTGTTTTAAGTGACTTTAGTGATATTGTCAAAGGCAAAAACAATAAAACTCGATGCAAATGAACAGTATCACAAACTGATAAGAGACAGATGATGATGAAGATCGTTTGCATGATGGAAAATGTTGCAATTCATGCAATTGATGGTCATTCATCTTGTTCATAATGTGATGTAAATACACAATTGCTGTTTATATACACTTTCCTGCAGAACGTTCATTTTATAGACAAGAAAGTGGTTCGCTGTCAAATAATGGAACTACCAGATGTTCAAAAGATGGTCTCTACTTACACAACGTTAAATTTGTCCACAAAGTTGCATTTTATTTACACTTTAACACTTTCTCATGCAGAACGTTCATTTTATTGACAAGAAAACTGGTTTGCTGTAAAAACAGTCTGGTAATGCGTTCAATTTGTGATCAGACATTCAAAAGATGGTCTCTAGAAACACAACACACCAGTAACTTTAGGTCTGTCTGGCAGTAATAACCAAATATGATCAAAAAACGCCCCACAATCTTCATCCTCATCTCTTTTCATGATTCTAATGTTTGGTTTTGTCTCCCTCAGCGTTTGGCGACGTGTTTTCCGTCATCGGCGTCCGTGAGCCTCAGGCCGCCGCCAGTGAAGCCTTCGTGAAGTTCGCGAAGCTCATCGGAACATGGAGAAGTTCGGCATCCAGCTGCTGAAGACCATCAAACCCGTGAGAAATCAGACATGAAACGAATTCATATTAAGGGTTGGGAATCGAAAATCGAGTCAGGAATCAGATACTTATAAAATAAAAAATTTCGATTAAAAAAGTTATAAAATAAATATTTTGATTCCTCTTATCGATTCCTTTCTGTGCGTTTTAATATGATTTTAAACCATTCAAGCGCGAGTTTTCTGTGCTGAACACACGTGTAGCATTATATCGTGCAGCTCTTAAAGTGACAGTAACCTAATATTCCTGCTGCCGTCTCTTTAATAAAACTAATCTAAAAGACAAAGAGAAAATTCACTTTCTGTTCTTGACGGAATTACTTCTGTAACTGTATTCATGTAATTTACAGTTTCTGTACCTGAAAATCTCAGAACGCTGTTTATTACAATCATATCTTTGTTCGGTTGTTTTTTATTTATTGTAATGTTTATTTATGTTCTTGTCTTTAATAATGCTTGAAATTATATTAGTTAGGCAAAGTTCCTTGTGTAAGTGTTGCTCATGATATTCAGTTACAGTGAAATGTTTTGCAATAAGACTTAAAATAAATATGAATTATATTTTTCCTTTTTTTCGGAATCGAAATTAAGAATCTGCAAGTAGAAATAGTTGTTAAAATTCAAACGATACCCAATTCTTATTCTTACAAAGACATATGTTTAATAGAAATGATTAAATAAGATGTATGTGATTAATAATGCCGTCCGTCTGTCAGATGCTGCATGATCTGAACACGTATCTCCACAAAGCCATCCCAGACACCAAACTCACCATCCGCAAATACCTGGACGTCAAGTTTGAGTATTTGGTATGAAACCAGCCAGAGGATTCATTCCTCATTATTAATGGAGATGAGATTTTTGAAGTGTTTTATGGTGATTATTGACGTGTGTTTGTGTTTCAGTCGGTACTGTCTGAAGGTGAAGGAGATGGATGATGAAGAGTACAGTTGTATCGTACGTTCACTCTATTTATTTACCAAAACTCTCTATACATCACAAGAGGGAAACCATCCTCAGATTATCTAACGTTTAGTAAACCTTTACTGTTAACCTGTTTACTGAATATAACCTGATGCGGAGTTCAATTTCATGTTGAACTTAATTTCAAAAATAATTTTTTTTTTTATTGTGCTATTGCTAACTGATGCCAAAGTGCATTATTTAAAGAGGAAGATACACACCCAGATACACAATTTTATTACTGATAAATTATAAAAATTATGTAACTAATGTTTTTTTTGAAGAACATTACCATACGCATACACACTTATTTTGAATTCCATATGATTTAGCTTTATTTAATATGGCATTTTTTCTGTATTATTGTTGTTAAATAAAGCTGGATTTTGCCAGTGTGCCCGATTATTCAAAATAAGTATGATCGATTATAAATCATTTTATTTCTGTAAATATATATATATATATTAGGGGTGTAACGGTTCACAAAATTCACGGTTCGATACGATACACTTGTGTCACGGTTCGGTTCGGTACTGTTTCAAATACAGCAAAAAGAAATGGCAGAGAAATTTCCTTGATTTAATTTTTTTTATTATATTTTTATTAAAACTGATATCAATGTGAATGTTTCTCACTAGATCTCGCAGTGATGTTATTATTTCAGTGGCGAATTCAAATGTTTTCTAAACTGGATTTGGCTGTGTAGTAACAGTTCTGCTTGATTCAGATCGGCTCGTGCTGCATTGGTCCAAACTGATAAATGGTCCGTGATCCAGACAACCACACAATAACGAGTAACTCAGGTTCGTTGCGCTTACATTACATTTGCCATTTGATGTTGGACAATGTTGTGGTTACGCGCCAGCGTCTCTTATTTTATGAACGCGGCAACGCGCTTGCCACGCGCGTGCGCGCATACATTTGAATAACGAAATGTTGGTCGGCAGGACAAATGAACCGAACGAAACCGTTTGGCTTCAAAAATGCTTACCGAAATTCGAACCGAAAGCCTTGTACCGAACGGTTCAATACGAATACGTGTATCGTTACACCCCTAATATATATATATATATATATATATATATACAGTATCTTATTACTATTAAATGTTACAAAATTTGAACCAATAACGAGATTGTGGCTAAGCTATAAATGTTTGCAAAGTCCCTTATTGTACCCTGTGTGTGTGTGTTTCAGGCGTTGGGCGACCCGCTGTACCGCGTCAGCACCGGAAACTACGAGTACCGCTTGGTCCTGCGCTGTCGACAGGAAGCTCGCGCACGCTTCGCTGAAGATGCGCAAGGATGTCTTGGAGAAAATCGAACTCCTGGACCAGAAACACGGTGGGTTGAGTAGCTTGATACCAGGGCTGTATAATTAATCGGCAATTTACATTTCAATTTAATTCATTGTAATCGCACTTAAACCCATTTGGCTGATTGCGATTTTGAAATCTCAAAGGCTGCGATTATTTGTCATGCACAGCTTAGCTTTTCAGTGATGACCGGCTCCGTCTGAAAGCACTGAGTTTGAGTCGCTTGTAACATTTGAACAAGCAACACTTTTCCAAACATGAGAAGCATTTATGAACCTCTTGTCCGACAAAAGACGACATGCTTTTACTCCAAACTCACTTCATAAGGACAGTTGAGCTCGTCCTTCTGAGAGATGATGTGCTTCTCACACAGAATAAGGCAGTCGTGTGTTTATTAGTCATGTTTAATCAATCAAAGCGTTTCAATCTTTTGTTTATTCAGATATAGCGAATTGTGTGTGAGAGACACACACGCCCTCTGCTGTTCAGATGTGTGTGTGTGACAAAGTGTGCATCGCTGTGGCAATTAATTGTGCGGCCGTACTCGATGCGCATCAGAGCACGGCACAGGATCTGATTGGCTGTGGTTTAACCCTTATGTCCCCCCTTCAGTGCAGGACATCGTATTCCAGCTGCAGCGCTTCGTCTCGGGCATGTCCCGCTACTACGACGACTGCTACGGCGTGCTGAAAGAGGCCGACGTGTTCCCCATCGAGGTGGATCTGTCCCGGACCACCATCAACTACGGCGGACAGAGCCTCTCCTCCGAGGATGAGGACGAGGAAGAGGAGGACACCAGCAGAGGAGGAGAGGAAGACGAGCGGCAGAAGGAGAACGGGGCCGAGAAACTCGTCGACGACGAATGAGTGAAGGATCTCACTGTGAGATGTTGCATGTTCAATGAAAGATGAATATATTGCATATTTATATATGATACTTAATATTACATTTCTATAATGATGAACTACTTTCATTCAAAACACTGTTTCAGACAGAAACGGAATCACTGAAGCGCCTGGTTGCCATGTTACTTACTTTTAGAATAGAATGTTACGTTGGGTTACTATGGTGGCGGAATTTAAACTTTCAAACATTCTTTTTTTTGTCTGCACTCTTTTGTTTTGAAACATTTCAAATTAACAGGACCTAAAGTTCAGCTGTCGAATGTGTTTTTGCACAACTTCTTGCTTTTGTTTGCCTCTGAAACACTGGATGAATGTCTTAAAGCTCCAATGATCTGAATATTTTTTCTGTTTGTCTTTTTTGTTTGCTTTGAGTGTTTGGGGTTTATTTAGTTAAATTTAACTCCGTAATTGTGGTTTATGTATGTTTCTAGATATATTTAAATGTATTGAAGGTAAGAAAAGCAATTATTTAAACTTGTTTGATGAATTAAATACTTGTCAAACTTGTTGTGTGTGAGTAAAAACACACATCATACTTGTTGTATGGGCTTTCTCATTAAACGCCTGAGTTTCTGGAATATTTGTGGTGCTTTCCATCTCCTTTCCTCTGAATGATTCTCATTGGTGCTGACGGGGCAAAAGCTCAAAACCGATGACTGGCGTTTCGACTGGACTAAATCTCTTTAAATGTTGTCTGAATCAAAGGTTTTACAATTTAAACTTAAAATATTAGTTATTAAAACAGGCCTTCCTAAAACTGTAAAATTAACTTAGTCATTTGATCTGACTAAAATAGTATTTGATCTGTGATGTAAATGTACTTTAATGCAGTTTAGACAGTTTAAATTGCAATAAAAGAAAGCTGCTACTAATTAAAAATACATCTTAGATCTTTTTGAGGCAGTTTAATTCCAATGTATTCCCAGTTCAGTTGTTTTTATGTTAAAAGATTCTTTCAACAGCTAGTATATTTCTAACCCTAAATAGATATATCAAATATCTGATAACAACCATTTTACCTCTACCTGTAAACAACCATAGCTAAAAAATCATTATAAAAACAAAATGTTTCCAGACAGCGTCATCTCAACTCCCCAAAAGTTGAAATCAAACTGTTAATTTTTTTAACACTTATCTTCATTTTAACATCTCATTGTTAGTTTAATAACATGTTATTTAGTATAACGAGAAATTAAGGCCTCTAAACACCATAGTTGTGCTTTATTAATTCTTAACGATTTTACTCGCGACTTCGCTTCCGCATCGACGATCAGCAGTGGGCACGATGACGCCTGGCTGGAGTCCGATTGGACGCCTTTATAATCGTCTCCGCCTCCAAGTGTGTATCATCCGCCCCAGTGGCCTAATGGATAAGGCACTGGCCTCCTAAGCCAGGGATTGTGGGTTCGAGTCCCATCTGGGGTGAACATTGTTTTCTTTTTTCGACCTTCAGCGTGTGTCAGTCGCTTCTTAGTTAAACGTAGTTTTATATTATCTCGTCTGACTGTCGCGTTTAGATTTATTAATGTTGTTCTGTCACAGGGAAGCTGTTTACTGACGCAATTCCCACTTTATTTTCAGTTTCTAGGCTGCGGCTGACTGAACATGGACACAAACAGCATTTGTGTTTTAATTCTCGCTTGTTTTGCAGCAACAGCGAGAAGCGACAGTGAGTAACTCTCGTATTTAACCTTGACTTTCATAAAGCTCGTGTTCCAAGCCAATGTAATTTATATGTTATATGACCATGTGTTTATATATACGACTAACGTTATATGTTCAGTGTAAATCTCTTTAAAACACACGTGCTTTTGTTTCGCTCACAAGAGTTCAAGTCAAGTGTGTTTTAAGTGAGTTAAAGAGGAATTGGCTGAAACTGCAGGTTTGTCTGTTACACACTGATCATGAACACACTGGAGAATCACATGATCTTATAAAACTCAATCTGAAATCTGAGATATGTTTCTCCTGTTACTTTATGGTTACTTAACGTGTCATTAACCTGGATTTGAGAGAATAATAGACACAAAAGCTTAACTTAGTGGTTAAGTTTGCAAATGTTTGCGTGTATCAAATTTATCTAACAATACAAATTAGCTTTACAAAGATATCTAACAAATAAATAAGTACATTTCTGCAAATTATCCCTAATTATTGTAACTTATTAAAGTCAGACTGAAGCATTTGTTGAGTGTTTTATTATTTTATATTCACTCATTGAATATAGATTTATATTCTTAGTTAATAGGGTGTCTCATCTAATTGTTCATCTCATATCCTGAAATAAAGTTCCTCCTTATGGTTAAAAACGGCATAAACTGTTTTTAAGGAAGTAGCAGACGCCCACATAATTGTGAATCATGAAGAATCAGAACCGTATTTTGTTGCTTTGTATGTAAGTATGTGTATGAAGGATGAAGGCATATACACTCACACTCACTCACTCATGATGGAACACACTGATGGAAGTCTCTGCTTGGATTTATAGGCAAAATTGGATCATTATTGCAGTCAATGTTATGCTTCTATCTGTTTGGCAAAACCTTAATTGATGGAGTGTGTAGCTTTCATTTCTTACACAACCATGTAGGAAGACACATCATGGCCATATTCCTGCATGACAAAGTCATGATTTATCCGGCTCTTGAGAAAGAATGGTTGTGAGGAGTTGTGAGAGACTCACACATGAAGTCCAGAGCTTAAACTCACTGAAAGTCTTTGGGATGTGCTGGAGGAGACTTTACAGAGTGCTGGACTCTTGCATTCACAATACAACATCTTAACCAAAAACTGAGGCACCACTTGATGGAAATAAATGTTGTGTTGTTATTTCATTCATATTAACATTATACTGTTGTGTGTGATGCAGAGCTGCTGAAGGCCACTGCGTACTGGGATTCGAACCCATAAGGCTGTTGTGCTGAAGCAAGGCATTCTGGACCCGCAGGGCGACGCTTACGGCTACTATAACGACACGCTGTGGTCGACGGGATGGGGTGTGCTGGAGATCCGGGCCGGATACGGGCAGACACCGGAGGCCGACACCGTCACCATGTTCACGGCTGGATACCTGGAGGGTTTCCTCACCGCGCCGTACGTGTCTGAAACACTTCAAGCCTCATAATAATAATAATGCATTTTATTTAAGGCACCTTTCATATCACTCAAGGTCACCATACATCATGGAGCAGCAACGATACCGAACATGACATCTAAGAAATAAAATAAAAAGCTAAAACTAGACTAGACCGCCTTAAACTTCCTGCTTCGTTTAGATGAGTCAAAGCAAATCGCTTCCTAATTTAAAAACAAAAACCGCATTAGTTGCGGCTGTTTCTATTGAAGTGCACTTATAATGTAAGCCAATGTTTCTTTCACTAAAAACAGTCATACTTTAAGTTTTTCATAATCATTTTCACCCTCTCTCTGACTTTTATTATTAAAACAAACAGTTTCTGCTCCAAGAACATTAAGCCAGTATGTGTAAATATGTGACTTTATATGTAAATGAGCCCTCGGGTGAATGTCAAACTGTTTTGAAATGAGTGGAAATGATTGTATTTTGGAGTTAGATTTGGATTTATGTTTAAGTCAGCACTGACCTATAGTTCATTAACAGGTTTCTCAGCCATTATCATTAACTAAAAATGTTTGTTAATTAAAATACAGATAAATTCAATCTAAATATGAAGTGGGGAAAAACGTTTAAAGGAAAATTAGTTGCCATGCCTAATAACTGAACCAAAAGTGAAATAAAAATAAAAATCTCTATATAGTAATATACAGTGTGTGTAGCAGTGCGTGCGTGTGGTTTTAAAGGTTTTTTTGCAGAAACCCTTTAACAAAGTACTTTTTTTTGTAAGTACTAAAATTCCTAAATAAATAATAAAGTATAACTTACAAATAAATAAATTAAAGATTAATATAAATACCCCCCCCCAAAAAAAAAAAACTGAGTACAAACTCTATAGAAATTTTAGAAAAATAAAAAAATAAAATGACCGCACACTAGGCTACTAAAATGACTAGAAATTTAACTAATTTAACTAAAATTTAATTATAATATACTTAGTGTTCCCAACAAGACTTCTTTCACAGTAATCAAAGTATTAATTAAAAACATGAATATTGAATTATAATTTTTTTTTATAATTTATTTTAGCTAAAATACAGTACTTTGTAGTTTGATATATAATATTGGGATTAATGGGAATGACACTGTGTTGTGTTGTGTTTTAGGCAGATCTTGGATCATTACACCAACATGTACCCTCAGCTGATCGAGAATCCCAAAACCCTGGTGGCCGTGAAGCGCTTCATGGGCGTGAGTGCCGCTCTGCCCTGTGTGTTTCTGCCTGTGTGTGCTCCGGTACGGGTGTGTGTTGACTCTGTCTATGGTGTTGCAGCAAGCAGGACGAGTGGACTCGACGTCAGGTGACTCGTAACACCACTGATCCTCTGTGGATCCACACAGGCCTGATTCTGGCACAGCTGGACGGGCTGCAGGCCGGAGTGACTGACTGGGCCAAACAACAGGGCAGGAAGGTGAGAGAGCCAGCTGATCCTCTCATACAGGGACTCAGAAGATAACAGATTTTAGTTTTAGTTTCGTTTCCTCTCTTTTTTCCATCCCTTTAAAATTACTTTTTAGGATTCTTTTTTGTAAGTAAGAGATGTAAAAAAGTAAGAATAGGAGTACATTTAAAAAAATACAGGAAATAGAGCTTAAACACAAATATAAATTTCTTCAACAGAAGTTTGTCATTTTCCCAAGAAATGGGAAAAATACAGGAACTAGTGCCGAAAACACAAAATCATAACTTTTTAGATGTTTGTCATTTGAGTTTTTATATGTAATATATATATTTCTTGTATTTTTCCCATTTCTCACTTAAATGACATTTAATAACATTTAAAGTTTTGTTTTATTAAACCTCTTTCCTGTTTTTTTCCTAAACTAACTTTATTTTTGTGTTTTTATTTTGTGCTAATTTCTTACTTGCATAGTTCAAACATCTAAAGTTTTATGTTTGTGTTTAGCTCTATTTCCTGAATTTTTTCGGATTTCTTACTTCAGAAAATGACAAACAAAAAAAAATACTTTTTTATTTTTGTTTTATTAAAGTTCTGTTTCCTGTTTTTTTTTCTATTACTTAAACATGGCAAACATTTCAATTTACATAAAAATAAAACATATTTATTTAACTGAAGTTTTAGTGCTAGTCAGTGCTTGAAATGTATTTTTCCCATTTCTCACTTAATTGACAAACATTTACAATATTTTTAATTTTGTGTTCTATTTCCTCTATTTTCCCAATTTATTACCTGCATGACTTAACTTTTTAGATGTTTGTCATTTTCTAAAGAAATAAAAAAAATAAAGGAAATAGCTTATAACTAAAAAATAAAACCTTTTTAGATGTTTGTGTTTTAAGCTGTATTTCCTGTATTTTCTTATTCCTTTAGAAAATGACACAAACATCTAAAGTTTTTTTGTTTTGTTTTATTAGCTACATTTCCTATATTTTTCTTACTTTGCATTTTAAATATAAATAAAAGAGTTATATTTATCTGAAGGTTTATTAGTGGTAGTCATTGCTTGTTTCTGAAATGTTTTGCTCATTCTCTCTTCTATCAGAGACATTTACATGTGTGTCTCTCTCTGTAGCCTCTGTCCCAGTTCTCCATCCAGTTCCTGAATGCGGTGGGGGATCTGCTGGACCTGATCCCGGCGCTGAGTGCCCGGCGAGGCGCCAGTCGTGAGTCAGTATAAAGCTCCTCCGATGGGCCACTGCTCCGCGCTCATAAAGGTGACGTCAGTGGAGGTCATGAAGGACATCAGAAGATGGCTGATGTGATGTTTTTTTCACACTCGTCGTGTGTGTTTTAGATGCTGCCCGGCTATGAGAACCTGTTGTTCGCTCACTCCAGCTGGTACATCGTACGCTGCCACCATGCGCATCTACAAACACTGGGACTTCAAGCTGAGCGAACCACACACAGCCACTGGGAAACTGTCCTTCAGCAGCTACCCTGGTATGGACTGCTCATCTGACCATCGGCTCATTTGGTCATCGGTTCATTTGACCATTGGCTCATCTGATTTTCGGCTCATTTGATCATTGGCTCATTTAATAATTGACTCGATCATTAGTTTATTGGTCCATTCGGTTCATTGGTCCATTGGCGATTTGTCTCAATGTTTAAATTGTTTTGCACCCTCAGATTCCAGATTTTCAAATAGCTGTATCTCGGCCAAATATTGTCGTATCCTAACAAACCATACATCAATGGAAAGCTATTTATTTATCTTTAGCTTTCAGATGTATCAATCTCAGTTTAAAAATTGACCCTTGTGACTGGGTTTGTGGATTCAGTGTCACATTTGTCCATTGGTCCACTTGTTCATTGGTTCATATGGTCCAGTTGTTCATTTGGTCCACTTGTTCATTTGTTCATTGGTTCATATGGTCCAGTTGTTCATTTGGTCCAGTTGTTCATTGGTTCATATGGTCCAGTTGTTCATTTGGTCCACTTGTTCATTGGTTAATTTGGTCCAGTTGTTCATTTGGTCCACTTGTTCCTATGGTCCAGATGTTCATTTAGTCTATTGTTCATATGGTCTAGTTGTTCATTTGGTCCACTGGTTCCTATGGTCCAGATGTTTATTTAGTCCATTTGTTCATATGGTCTAGTTGTTCATTTGGTCCACTTGTTCATTGGTTCATTTGGTCCACTTGTTCATTTGTTCATTGGTTCATATGGTCCACTTGTTCCTATGGTCCAGATGTTCATTTAGTCCACTTGTTCATATGGTCTAGTTGTTCATTTGGTCCACTGGTTCCTATGGTCCAGATGTTTATTTAGTCCACTTGTTCATATGGTCTAGTTGTTCATTTGGTCCACTTGTTCATTGGTTCATTTGGTCCACTTGTTCATTTGTTCATTGGTTCATATGGTCCAGTTGTTCATTTGGTCCACTTGTTCATTGGTTCATATGGTCCAGTTGTTCATTTGGTCCACTTGTTCATTTGTTCATTGGTTCATATGGTCCAGTTGTTCATTTGGTCCACTTGTTCATTTGTTCATTGGTTCATATGGTCCAGCTGTTCATTTGGTTCATTGGTTCATATGATCCAGTTGTTCATTTGGTCCACTTATTTTTTTCATTGGTTCAACAGTTTATTGACTTTGTTAGAGAAGGCAAAAAAGTAGAGTGGACAACGCATATACTTTCCAGTTTTTATATTTTATTTATAATTTACCATTTTTATAAAGTAGTAGCAGTGTGTGGTGTTTGTAAACACAGGCAGTGATGGCTGGTGTCTGTGTGTTCAGGGTTTCTGGTGTCTCTGGATGATTTCTATCTGCTGGGCAGCGGTTTGATGATGACTCAGACCACGATAATGTCTTCAACACCTCGCTGTACTCTGTACATCACTCCTGCCAGTCTGTGTCTCCTGGCAGAGGGTTTCGACTGGCACACGTACTGGCGCAGACCGGAGAGCAGTGGGCGCAGACCTTCTCCAGATACAACTCTGGTCAGAAACATATAATTATATATATATATATATATATATATATATATTTGATTTATGTATTACATCATTTAAGAGTCAATATAATATCATTTTATATTATAATTAAATGATATATAGATTATGAAGAGAAAATACATGTAAAAATTATGTTTTATTTTAAAGGGGTCATGTTTTATTGGTCTTTTTCAACTTTCGTAAGTGTGTAATGTTGCTGTTTGAGCATAAAAAATATCTGCAATGTTACAAAGCTCCAAAAGGATATTAAAATGTACACACACATGTACATATCTGTATATGTATCTGTGTATATATATATAATTATTATCAGATTAATAAATAATATATAATAATATAGTTAATAAACATATAATTACTTTTCTTCCTGTTTGTTTTTATTTTTACTGCTTTGTTACCTATGCCCATGATGGTCAGATTATCATTTTTCCTGTTTAACTCTTTAACCCAAGTGTCATGTTACAGTTCCTAATAAAGCTACTGGTCAGCTGATGTTTTTGGCTTCAGTGAGTGTTCAGTCTGGACTCTGTCACACTGGTGTAATGTGAATCAGCGCTCTGATCCAGTGCTGCATCTCTCCTTCAGGCACGTATAATAACCAGTACATGGTTGTGGACACCAGTAAAGTGATCCTGGGCAGCCGTCTGGATAACGGGGCGCTGACTGTGGTCGAGCAGATCCGGGACTGGTGGAGTATTCGGACCAGACGCAGACGCTGCGCAGAGGTCAGACTCACACGGGCTTCAGTTTCAGTGCTCTCTGTTTATTACACTATTTACATGTTGTATTAAACGTATGTGTGTGTCCTGCAGGTTACTGGCCGTCCTGAGCGTGCCGTTCCACCGTAAGGTCTATGACCTGAGCGGAGTACCGTGCAGATGTGGAAGGAGTATGGTGAGGACTTTTCTTATGACCTTTGCCCTCGCGCCAAGATCTTCCGCCGCAACCAGTCTTCAGTGAGCGACCTTATGACCCTCAAACACATCATGAGATACAACGGTAACTATAACAACCACCAAACAACCAATTGGTTACACCACACGAAGTCTAGCAAGTGCTGTGTGTATATGTATATATCTGTGTATATACTATGTGTGTGTGTGATTATATATATATATATATATATATATATATATATATATATATATATATATATATATAAAAAAGTTAAACTAGAAAATTAAATGTTTTAGCAACGTAGCTCAAATAGAAATAACTTTTTACAAATATTGTTAATTTATTTTTTTGTATTCTCTATTTTCATTGTAGTTTTTGTTGATTTTGCTAATATTGTGAGTTGTTCATTTTTAGTAGATTATATATATGTTTATATAGTTTTATTAATTTTAATTTAGTTTTAGTTATTTTGCTTACAAGTTAAATACTAAATGAAAATTACAAATATTGCCTTGGCAACAAGTGAAATAAAATGCATTGAACTTGTTAATTTTAACATTTATTTTATTTCAAGTATTTCAAAATTTGTAAGGTTTTTGTGTTTGTTTACTGATAATAACCCTAGTCATATCTACAAAAATCAAAAATAAATAAGCTAATATGTTTTAATCTTAGTATTTTACTGTTGACAGAATTGTAAAATACATAATTTGTTTGGTTTAAGTTTCGATATAAATGCCAAAATATAATAATTTGAAAAGAAAAGCATTTTTGTAGCATTTAAATAACACAGTGAAAGGTATTATAATGAGACACTGTTTGCATAATGAGCTCAGTATCTGTCAATCACTGTCTGATGATGTCATTGTGTCCTCAGATTATAAGAATGACCCGTAACTCGCAGGGCGAACCCGTGTAAGTCCATCTGCTGTCGCAATACGACCTGCGTGAGCATCATGCCAGTCCTGGAGGATGTTACGAACACCAAGGTCAGCTGACCCACTCTCATCAGCCAATCAAATCAGTTCTCTGCTTCTCTGGTCAGCTGACCCACTCTCATCAGCCAATCAGATTGAGTTCTCTGCTTCTCTGGTCAGCTGACCCACTCTCATCAGCCAATCAGATTGAGTTCTCTGGTCAGCTGACCCACTTCCATCAGCCAATCAGATTGAGTTCTCTGGTCAGCTGACCCACTCTCATCAGCCAATCAAATCGAGTTCTGCTGGTCAGCTGACCCACTTCTCATCAGCCAATCAGATCTGAGTTCTCTTGGTCAGCTGACCCACTCTCATCAGCCAATCAAATCAGTTCTCTGCTTCTCTGGTCAGCTGACGCACTCTATCAGCCAATCAGATTGAGTTCACTGGTCAGCTGACACACTTATATCAGCCAATCAGATGTGAGTTCACTTCTCTGATCAGCTGACCCACTCTGTCAGCCAATCAGATTGAGTTCTCTGCTTCTCTGGTCAGCTGACCCACTCTCTCAGCCAATCACCTCCTGCGTTCTCTGCCCCTGACTCTCTGTTGTCCTCTGGTCAGGTGACGGATCTGCACATGGCTCGGGGGTTCGTGGCGGAGGCGCTGAATGGTCCCACCACTGAAGGAGGTCTCCCTGTCTTCTCCTGGGACACCTTCAACAGCACGACACACCAGGGTCTTCCTCTCAGCTACAACTTCAGCTTCGTCAGCATGCAGCCGCAGCTCTTCCGCCCATGAGGATCATGGGAGTTCACTGTTGCTAACACCAATCTGTCCAATCAGCTGTTATTCTGAATCGCTAAACTCCTCCGCCCTCTTTTGACAATCAGTCCAGGACTTTACACCTCTTTCGATTTATGGATCCGAAGAAGTGAATCGTGATGATTAGTGCACACTGTCTGTTTTGACTATGGAAGCCCATTTCGTGCCTAATAAATAGGGAAATCACGTGAGCTTTGGTTAATCAAAGTTATCACAAAAAAAGTCAAAATTATGAGTAATATTCATGAGATGAGAAGTCAAAATTGACATACTAAGTCATATTTATGAGTCAAAATGATATGAATTTGCATAAATAGGCATACTAATGACAGATTAATGAGTTTGTGAGTCAACAACGACTTATCATAATTATTTACCGAAGAATAGTTATCACAAGAAAAGTCAAAACTCATGAGATGAAAAGTCGACAGTATGAGAAAGTTAGCATTATGAGATAAAAAGTATATTTTTGAGATGAAAAATCGAAAATTATGACTGACATGATTAGGGATTAAATTGAAATTATGACACTAAATCATATTAATGAGACTGAAAAGTCAAAATGAATGACATACTAAGTCATATTTTTGAGTCAAAAGGATGGCATAAATAGTTATAATTATGTACAAATTATTTAGCTTGTAAGTCAACAATGTCATAATTTCAACTTCATCTCACTGAAAAAGATTTACCGACGCATGTTTGTTTTTCTTTTCGACTTGTCATAAATGTTACTTAATATGTCATGAATTTGACTTTTTTTTGTCAGTTTTACGTCTGTCATAATTTCGACTATTTTTGTACATAAATATGACTTTAGTGAAGCATGACTTTTTCTCATGTCAGAAATGTGTCTTTAATGACATGTTTATAGTGAGGAAGGTTTGTTTTCAGTTTTTACGAACAACACGAGCAGAAAACAATTTGTGTGAGCAATTCTAGACTGTCTGTCGACGTGCTTTGCGGTGTGAAGATGTTTTCTCTCAGGGAACGCGTGTCTGTTAGTATTACCGTGTGAATGATCTTATATCTGGATATTTGTAATCTGATCTGTGCTTTTCTCTATGATTCAACCAATGAATGAACACAAACCTCATTTCTCAGTGTTGAGTGTTTTTGTTATCAGAGTTTGAATGCAACAAACCATGAGAGAGCAGTGAAGGTTTGGTAGATCCATGTCTCACACACACACACACACACATTTGCAGTCTTTGCTGCTTGTAAAAGTTACATTTCTGTTTTATTATTACAGTAATTCTACACATTTCTGACTGTCCCAGATTATATCCGAAGGCTGAAGGAAGATATTTCTGCTGTAATAATGAAGCTGCTCATTTTCCAATGTTTTATTTCAGGGGTTCTCAACTCCAGTCCTCTTGGGCCCACGGCTCTGCATATTGTGTATGTCTCCCTCATTTAACACACCTGATTCCAGATCGTCAGCTCGTTAGGATAGACTCTATGAACTGAACTGAGTGTGTCAGATAAGAGAAGCTGTGTCCAAATCTCCACTCAAAGCACTATTCCCTACCCCCATTACTGGGGTTAGAGAGTAGAACACTATATAGCAGGGCTCTCAAGTTTTGAAGACAGGCAGAGTGACATTCCCCTGCCCCAATGGGGGGGGGGGGTGTTGTTGTTGGTTGTTGAGGGGGGGGTCGTTGGAATGTGGGTGTTTCATTAATATATAATATAATTATAAAATATGATTCTCTAACAGCAGTCAAGTTGTCTTTGTTTGTGTCAAACAATTTGTAAATTTGTTGTAACATTAAAACAGGAGATCTCGATGACTCCTGCTCAGTGATATTCGAGCTCCAGTCGTTTCCTCTTGCGGTGTGAACGAAACTTTTGGAAGAGATGTTGCAGAATCACGTGAACAATTCCTTGAAATGCTTTTTTATTGGTTGTTGCGTTAAATCTTACCCAGATACAGTAGTGCTATTTTCTGATTGGCTAAAATTGTGTAGCCCTTTCCTTTTTTGATTGGCTGATAAAGCGACAGGCTGAGAGAGCAGGGGAGGCGCGTGCGCTTGCGTTCCACTATGAGAGTGAAGCGGCTAGAGACAATTCTGGGCGCTGCGGCATATTAAATATATGATAAATAGTTTTTCTGCGTGAGAAATACAATGTGTGGCGGGAGTGCGTGACAAAAGACCGAAATGAGTGACTGTCACGCTCAATGCGTGACGCTTTAGAGCCCTGCTATATAGTGAGCTCACCAGCATAATAGAAACCACTTTCGGACACTACTCTAGTCTCTTGGCGCCGTTGATTACATCATCTGTCAGCTGGTGTCGCATCCTGCTCTCTGGGCTAAAAAGATTTTTTTTAAATAAATATATTACATTATATTGAGCTTATTTCTCCAAAATGTAAAAACTAAAAGTGATTTCTGGCCGTTTTGTTATAATGCGCTGACTCCACACGTGATAATAACTTATTTTTATGATCAGCGCAATGCATGATGGTATGTAGGGCTTAGGATAGTGACCATCGGTTAGTACACTACTTTTCCAAATGCATTCTGGGATACATTGAGTGGACTATATGGGTATAATAATCATCACTATACATTCGGACAGCACTACAAAGTGGTCGAGCTCACTATATAGTCCACTATATAGTGAGTAATGGCGATTTCTGGCATCAGCGAGAGACTTACAAAATGTGTAGAGCAGTGGGTCTGGAGTTGAGAACCACTGTTTTATTTGAAAATTATTTATATTTCTGTATTTTTTCAGGATTCACACTCTTAATGACCTGTGTCTTTAACAGACATACATGGTTAAGGGTTTTTTTTTTCTTTAAAAAATGCCAATTTGTACCCGATAAAATACTTCAGAGAAACAATTTACTTTCATTCTAGAAATTTCCATGACTTTAAATTTTCAATGATTTTTAAAGATTTAGATTTCCATGACTTCTCGAAGGGTATATTAATTTCATTTGATTCTTAGATGATTTAAATTGTCAATTTTCTTGATTTCCTTCCTATTTTTTAAATATATATTTATTAATCTCATATTTTGACTATTTGTCATTTCACCTGATAATTAAGACTTTTTCATTTTGAGACTCCTGCAAATAAAGACACTTGATCTGACTAATCAAATCCAGACATTAACAAGTGAACAGATTTTTACACTTCTTGGAGCCACAGTTTATATAATTCTTTTGTTTAGTATGTTATAAAGAACTGCAGAAAACATGTTGTTAAAAATAAAGTTGGGTTTCTCTCTGTCTCTCTTCTGCTGGTGTTTTTGTCTCTAGAAGACTCGATCAGTGATTCATTCTCTCCGACGTCTCAAATGAAGAAGTGAAACGTCGCTGCACTGCTCTCCTCCACCTCTCATGATCTCTCTGTTCTCCTCAGTTTTATATCAGCAGTGATGGAGAAGAGATTGTGTGCTTCTGGTTTTACGCTGGGATTCTCTGGTCAGAGACTGCGTCTTCACGAATCCCTGGGACTGACGCCGTCAGGTGAGTGAATCTGCTGTGGTATAATCTTCTTCTTGGCTGCTTAAGGATGTTGAAGTGTGTGTGTGTGTGTGTAGCGCTTCCGCCGCCCGTGTTGAGCACCAGAGATCCAGGTCAGCATCAGTCCTGGCTCGCCATCAGCCCCGTCTGTGGATCTGTGTCGGGCTGCTCGCCAGTGGCTCGGTTCTGGTGCAGCTGCTCTGGTTCATCATCTACAAACGTCACCTCAAGACCTCACAGAACACAGGTACTAAAGTCCCATTCACAACAACAACTATATCTGACTTCTGCAGCCTATGAACGATAAAACATTGACAGCGAATCAGAATCCATCCAACTTCAAGAACTACATCTAATTTTCAGACACAGTCATAGATGAAATCAACTAAAGATAGATGAAGACATTAAATATCTGAAGATCTCAGCAGAGGAGGATTAAACAAGTCCACAACGTCTACAAACGTATTTGAATTTGAAGTCACCATAACGCTGATCAGTGTTATAATCCATTTATTCACTTTTAGATCTGCTTAAACTTGCAAATATTGAATGCTTGAGCGCAGACTGAATTCTGAGTCTCTTTTTAAAGACGAAACCTCTCAGATTATTATAAAAAAATGTGCTTGTGATATTTTTTTGTGTGTAGTACCGAATTCGTGAAACAAGAAGAGGGATCATAATATTCATGTTTTTATGTTGCCTAGTACCGCACTGAAAAAGATGTGTACATGTAGACACAACCCGGCTTAAAAGTTTACATACCCATGTTTCTTAATGCTGTGTGTTACCTGGATGATTAATGACTGTTAGTTTGGTCGTGATGGTTGTAATGGTTAAACACTGTTTTTCCATGATATTATCGAATTCATACACAACTGTAATACGTAAAGTGCAAACATTCATTGATGTGGAAGCTCCAGATAATGACAATATAACAATCAACTTTTAAAAGGGGTTTTCGTGAATGATCAATCATTATTTTGCCGTCTTGTTTTTCATGAAGATTACATGTACACAATTTTTTCTTTTTACAATTATTAATATTTTGCAGATTCTTTAACTTGAGAAGTCAACTGTATATTTAATGTTGCTTTTTCAAATTACTTTTGGTGAAATAAAGTCATTAGAGAAAGTAATAAAACATCCTTTAAATGTATTATTTTTAAATCTAATACAATTTAACTACGATTTGAAAAGAATATTCTGAATTGCTTTTGAATTCAGTCAAATACTTATGAGCCAACTTCAAGTTAGCTTTTCCATTCAATTTCATTACTTTTTATGTTTTTCTATGTAAACACGCTATGGACATTTTTAACCTTCTCGAGGTACCAGTCTTGACCAGTCAAACCACAAACGCCATTCATACAGTTCAGAAGTTCGCTGAACTTGATACAGTTCAGCTCACTTAGCACAATGTCCGTGGTTTGACTTGTCGAGACAGTTTTCCAAAGATGGCTCCTGACTGTATACAAAGGGTTCATTGCTGTACCTTTTCAAAGGGTAAACTTTTGACCATTTAGATGCTAATATGTACATTTTAGGTGTTAATATGTACATTTTAGGTGCTAAAAGGTACATTTTAGGTGTTAATATGTACATTATAAGTGTTCATATGTACATTGTAGGTGCTGGTATGTACATTTTAGGTGTTAATATGTACATTTTAGGTGCTATATATGTCAATTTCAGGTGCTAATATGTCCATTTCAGGAGCTAATATGTACTATTTTAGGTCCTAATATTCATTTATGTGGTAATATGTCCATTTTAGGTAGGTAATGTGTCCATTTTAGGGGGTAATATGAAACATTTTAGGTCCTATTACGTAAATTTTAGGTGGTAATATGTACATTTTAGGTGGTAATATGAACATTTAGATACTATAATGTACATTTTAAGTGTTAATATGTACATTTTAGGCACTGATATGTGCATTTTAGATGCTAATATGTCCATTTCAGGAGCTAATATGTCCATTTTCAGGTGGTAATATGTCCATTTTAGGTGGTAATATGTGCATTTTAGGTGGTAATGTGTCCATTTTAGGGGTAATATGAACATTTTAGGTCCTATTATGTAAATTTCAGGTGGTAATATGTACATTTTAGGTGGTAATATGAAAATGTTAGGTCCTATTACGTAAATTGTAGGTGGTAATATGTACATTTTAGGTGTTAATATAAACATTTCAGGTGCTAATATGTACATTTTAGGTGCTAATATGTCCATTTCATGTGCTAATATGTACATTTTAGGTGCTAATATGTACCACTAAGGTACCAAAATGCAGCCTTTGGGTACAAAAGTGGACCTTTTGAAAAGGTACAGCCCCAGTGACAGCTTTTGTACCTTTTTCTGAGTGTAAAGTATCTTCTTATTAAACTAACGTACTGTACACTTACAAAGTTCTCAATGCTTCGGTTTTCATGTAGGGACCCTCATTATGTCACAGTGTTAGTGTGGGGCTATTTTGAGCCTTGTTAGTAGTATTAACTAGCGATTTTTATTTTTCATTACTCTTTACCCTATATAGTAGCATCATACGCTAAACAGTTTTTAGAACTCTTTACATTCGATTATCATGCAAATAAGAATGTTTGACTAGGTACCAATGTGTTGTTAGACCAAAGGTTTGTTTTGCGCCGAGTTGTCCTTTAAAAGTCCAATAAAGGAGTTTCTACCCAACGAAACCTCACGCACACACTCCAGTGAGTTTCTGTTCCTCGTTGGGTCTTCAGGGACTGTCCCATCTCACGTCTTCATCTCTTACACACACACACACGCTTGCATCCGTTACCTCAGTACACAGAACGCAGCTCTTAAACCAGCGGAAGAACCCAACGGCACTCGTGAGCTAAATTTAACCCCTTTTTAGACTCGAGTGGGAGCTCAGAGAGTTCAGTGTTTATAACCTTTGTCTTAATCTTGACCTCTCCTCAGATGAAGTTCCTGTCAGATCACTCATATTCTCAGTTATGTGTCGCTCCATATTGTCAAGGCCAACCTTATATTCCTCCGTTCATTCGAAACCTGTTTCAACACACTCCTCTTGCGCATGAAAGATGCATTTATAGAAAGTTAGGCCTCAAAACCTTGTCTTCTGTTGTCAATTCCTTAACCCAGCTTCTGGCTTTTTTAAAAAAAAATGTACTGGCCCCTTTTAAACCCCTGTATGATCATCAGTGAGATCAGGTGTGAAATCTGTTGTGTTTTCTTAATCATAATGCACCCTGATTCATAAGAATACAACAGTTTTAAACCAGTGAAGCCAAACCTGTCTGAGTGTTATGCAAACCTTTATCCCTCTGAGAAATAACGCTGAGAGATGACAAATATCCACTTTAGTACTTAGTCTCCCAAAGCTATTACTAGTGCTGATAGTGATGGAAACTGTAACACTAGAACACCTTAACAACTGCATAGCAACACACATTAAAAACACTCGGAACACTCAACTGCATGACAACACAACCTGAAAACCACTTGGAACACTTTAGAACTGCATAGCAACACCCGGCAACCACCCACAGACACTCACGTATTGCAATAGTGGGACTTTTCTTGGAGATATCTAGTTAGCATTGGTGGCCACTGTATAAGTCAGCTGTTAGTTCTAACTCACTCACTCAGTCTGTGTTGTTTTTCTGTCCAGCAGGTGAAAAGGACGCTACACCTCACACCCCGGCAACCGTAGAACAGGAAGAGGAAGCCCACTGGCTGCATCCCGACGGCCAGACACTGGAAGAGCCAGTCAGCGCAGGGTCCTGTGAGCGGGGCCTGTGACCGGCGTGGAGCGAGAGCATGGGCTGCCACTTCCTGCCACAGAACTGGGAGACTCCGCCTCGTAACCGCCAAAACCGGACAACCTGTTGAAGTCTGAGCAACAGAACTCATTCTGATTGTAAATAATGTGAAAACCATCCAACCTACCAGTCCAGCAGTTTGTATTCATATTCACATCAAACTGCAGAATTAAATCAAACCTGGATCTCAGCTGTAAGATCTCAGTCAGGCTTCAGAGAACTTCACCTAGAAACTGGTTCATCGTCACTTTTTTTTTTAAAGATGGATTTTTAATTTTGTGTATATTTTGGGAGAATTTCCAGCACACTGATGAGAGTCATATTTGTTCATAAAACATGTATTTGGCTCTGTGACTAATTGCTTATGTTCCTCTATTGTAAGTTGTATTGTCTGCTAGAACGCATAAAATAAGAGGAATGTTTTTTTTCCTTCTGTTCGTTTATTAATAAGCAAGTTTGGTTAATAAAACAATCCGAATAAAACACAGTTTGTTCTCTTATTGTCTAGATGAGTAAGAAACAATTATGAAGTCATATTGTACATTACATACATCATTCATTTTAAAATCAGCCGTTTCAGAATGATTAAAGGATTGAATAAATCAATGGGGTTTTTATGAACACTGAAACATAATGAGCAACACTTCATAGTTAAATTATGTATTAATTGGTGTTAAATTATGTATTAACAGGTGTGTGTGTGTGTTCTCTACAGGTGTGTTGAGGGGTCGGTCAGGTGCAGGTATTCGGGCTGCCGTCTCTGCTGTGTGTGTGTATATGTACTGTATGTGTGAGTTTGTGTGTGTGTTATCTACACATATGTTGTGGGGTCGGTCAGGTGCAGGTATTCGGGCTGGTTGTCGTGTGTGTGAGAGTGAGTGTGTGTGTTCTCTACAGGTGTGTTGTAGGGTCGGTCAGGTGCAGGTATTCAGGCTGACCGTCGCTGCTGTGAGTGTGAGCATGTGTGTGTGTTCGCCGCTGGCGTGTAGAGAGTGTTTTCCGCAGCTCGTTCCCGGGTGTTTCCAGCGTGGAGACGATCCTCTCGGCCAGATCCTGTTGCAGACGCTGGAAGTTCTCTCTGCAAATCAAAAGACAGAAAGATTCAACGTGTGTGTGTGAGAGAGCATCAGTGATGTTGATCCTAAACAGCAGGGGTTTTCAAACAAAACAAAAGAATTATACAATTCTATTATTATATTATTATTATTATTGTATATTAATATATACTATCATTATATAATGAAGTATTTCAAACAATACAAAAAAATATAAGTTTGTGTGAAAAAATAATAATCTTTTTTACCTCTACTATGTATTTTGTGAAAGACTTTAAAAATAAATCTGACTTTTTCTTCAGGTTTATAGTCTACATTTATTAAGGGGGTTCCTTGCAAGGGGAGAAAAATATTTGGAGGTCTTTGGCATTAACATGTTTGGGAACCCTGTTATACAGCAGTCCTGGAATCTGATTGGTGGATTACTCTGTCAGTCAGTGGTGAAATGCATGTAACTCCATGTTTTGTTTACTGAACTGTTGTATAAAAGCAACATTTTGTCCATATGTCGCTCTGATGATAAATTGTGCATGTGTAAATGTATTTCTGGTGTTCTGGGTGTATTTTATTATTACAGGACTTACGCTGTTGGTGGTGTCGGCAGGTTGTATTTCTGCCCAGTAACTCCAGTCAACCAGTAAGTCATCTCCTTCCCTTTACCCTGAAACACAAACATGCACACACACACACACACACACACACACGTTGTGAGTCTCTGCTGTGACTGTGAACTCCTCTTCAAATAGTCTACAATTGGACAGAAGCTGAAATAGGAGCCTGCGATTGGACGGAAGCTGAAACAAGAGTCTGCGACTTAGACGGAAGCTGAAAAAGAGGCTGCGATTGGACGGAAGCTGAAATAAGAGCCTGCGATTGGACGGAAGCTGAAATAAGAGCCTGCGATTGGACGGAAGCTGAAATTAGGGCCTGCGATTGGACGGAAGCTAAAATAATAGCTTGCGATTGGACAGAAGCTGAAATATGAGCCTGCGATTGGAGGGAAGCTAGAAATAAGAGCCTGCGATTGGACGGAAGCTGAAATCAAGAGCCTGCGATTGGACGGAAGCTGAAATATGAGCCTGCGATTGGACGGAAGCTAAAATAATAGCTTGCGATTGGACGGAAGCTGAAATAAGAGCCTGCGATTGGAGGGAAGCCAAAAATAATAGGTTGCGAGTCGGACAGAAACTGAAATAAGAACCTGCGATTGGACGGAAGCTGAAATAAGAGCCTGCGAATTGGACGGAAGCTGAAATATGAGCCTGCGATTGGACGGAAGCTAAAATAATAGCTTGCGATTGGACGGAAGCTGAAATAAGAGCCTGCGATTGGAAGGAAGCTAAAATAATAGGTTGCGATTGGACAGAAGCTGAAATAAGAACCTGCCGATTGGACGGAAGCTGAAATTAGAGCCTGCGATTGGACGGAAGCTGAAACAAGAGCCTGCGATTGGACGGAAGATGGACTAAGAGCCTGCGATTGGACGTTAGCTGAAAAAGAGCCTGTGATTGGGTGGAAGCTGGAACAAGACCCTGCAATTGGATGGAAGCTGAAATAAGAGCCTGCGATTGGAGGTAAGCTGAAATAATAGCTTGCAATTGGACAGAGGCTGAAATAAGAACCTGCGATTGGATGGAAGCTCAAATAAGAGCTTGCGATTGGACGGAAGCTGAAATAAGAGCCTGTGATTGGACAGGAGATGAAATAAGAGCCTGTGATTGGACAGGAGATGAAATAAGAGCCTGTGATTGGACAGGAGATGAAATAAGAGCCTGTGATTGGACAGAATCTGAAATAAAGGCCAGAGATTAGACAGAAGCTGAAATGAGAGCCTGCCATTGGCTAGAAGCTTAAATAAGAGGCTGTGATTGGCTGACATCTCTCCTCTCACCTTCAGGTGTGTTTCTCCTCGACGCTCGCACTCAAATTGACAGTCTGTCCGGTGCAGGATCTGGATGGTCGAACTCGCTCACGTGAATCCTCAGAGCTGGAAAAAACATCAGCTGCTTCTCCAAAGAGTGTGTTGTTGTATGTGAGTATATGTGAATGTGTGTGTTTGTGTCTTACGCAGGCCCGTAGACTCCATACGTGACGCCGTGTTGACCGTATCTCCAAACAGACAGTAACGTGGCATCTTATTACCCACCACACCTGCCGCACATGGACCTACACACACACACACAAGACTAGTAAGAGTAAGTTTGTTATTACACCAATAATTGTGCATTAAAATCATGTCTAATTACCAAAATGTATAAGATAAGATTTGCAAATTGTTTTAAAATAGCAGAAAGATGAATGATTGAGCTCATCCAAATGGATAAAACTTGATTTTTGAATGATTTTTGGCTGATTTATGCATTTTGACCAGTAGGTGTCACTGCCATAGGATAATACAAGAATAATTCTAGTAAGTACATCATCTCAGTTCCCTTCTGGTTTGTCTGTACCTGAGTGGATCCCGATGACGGATCCACAGAGGGATTCCTGGCAGGTGTCTGAGCTGGAACGTCCCCATGAACTCCAGGATGTCCAGAGCCATGAGACAGATGTCCACCGCGTGTCTGTTCCCGTTGCGCTTCGGCAGACCGCACGCCACCATGTACGCGTCACCGATGGTCTCCACCTGAACACCAATATTTAATCACATTCTGCCTTTCATGTTTTTTTGTTTTATTATTCTATTAAATATTTTTTAAATCATTCAAATTTGTGAGAAATGTTAAAGGTGTCGGAACAAAGTTTGGTCTGACTGTCTATTTCTTTAAATAATGGTTCATTAAAATCGTGTGACAGTTCTCTGGGAGCACCTTGTCAGACGTCGTGGTGGTCGAGGATGCTGTCGAAGTTCTTGTAGATGTCGTTGAGCATGTCCACCACCTCCATGGGTGTGCTGTGGTGGCAGAGGGTGGTGAAGCACACGATGTCGCTAAAGTAAATAGTGACCTCGTCGTAAGAGCTCGGGCTCCACGGCCCGTCTCCTTCAGAGAGCGCACCACCGGCCTGTGTAAGAGACGGGCTGATGCTCAGAACACACACACACTCGGGTTTGAGACGCTTTATCACGTCACATCAGGGTCACTTCTGCTGCTTGCCCAGCTGCTATGTGTTATGTGTGAGTACTAAGTAGCTGCTAGGGCATTGCTATGTGGTTGCTAGGCAGTTACTAGGGCATCACTATGTGGTTGTTAAGCAGTTGCTAGGTCATCACTATGTGGTTGTTATGCAGTTGCTAGGTCATCACTATGTGATTGTTAGGCAGTTTCTAGGTCATCATTATGTGGTTGCTAAGCAGTTACTAGGACATCACTATATGGTTGTTAGGCAGTTGCTAGGTCATCACTATGTGATTGCTGGGCAGTTGTTAGGGCATTGCTATGTGGTTGTTAGGCATTTGCTAGGGCATGTTAGACAGTTGTTAGGATGACCTTTGTGGTTACTACCATGTTGCTAGGCAGTTGCCATGGCATCACTATGTCACTTCAGATGACACAAACTCTGAATCAACATGCACCAGTGCTACATTTTTTTTAAATGACAATCGTTTGTTAACAAACAAGTATTCATTACTTTAATGAGCTCATTGTTTCTGCCTTAAATTATTAATACATATTTGGCTAACTGTGATTTTGTATATGTACATTTCTGAAATACATAACTTATACAGTTACCTCTGATAACAGATCACTCTAAATTGTAATGTGGACTTCTTTAAAGCTCCTTTGAAACGATGAGTATTGTGAAAGCACGATACAAATACATGTGAATTGAATTGGTTGCTAGGCAGTTGCTAGGATTTCCTGTGTTGCTATTTTGTTCATAGGCAGTTACTATGGCATCACTATGTGGTTGATAGGGCATGAGGTTGCTGGGCAGTTGTTAAGGCATCATGTCATGGGTGGTTGCTAGGGTGTTGCTAAGCAGTTTTTCTAGGAAGTGCTAGGCCATTACTATGCAGTTGCTAGGCAAGTGCTACAACATCACTGTAAGGTTTGTTGCTATTTTTGTTACTAGAAGGGTGCTAGGGTGTTGCTAGGATTGTTTGAGTGATTGCCATGGTGTTGCTAGGCAGTTGCAAGGGTGTTGCTATATATTTGCTTGGCAGTTGCTAGGATGTGCTGGGTGGTTGCTGGGGTGTTGCTAGGCAGTTGTAGTACGTGTAGGTTGTCATGGGTGATTACTAGGGCGTTTTTAGGAAATTTCTAGGGCATCACTATGTGATTGCTAGTCAATTTATATGGTTTAGCTATGCATTTGCCAAGGAATTGCTTTGTGATTGCTAGGCAGTAGCTAAAATATCCGGGACAATTGTCAATGTATTGCTAGGCAGTTACTAGGATCATCTGGGTGGTTGCAAAGGGGTTGCTAATGCATTGCTATGTGGTTGCTAGGCAGTAGCTAGGGTGTTCTAGGCGGTTGCTGTGGCGCTGCTAAGCAGTTACTCAGGGCATCACTATGACTTTGCTAGGGCATTGCTATGTGGTTGCTATGCAGTTGCTAGGGTGTTCTGGGTGGATGCTGGGGTGTTGGTAGGCAGTTACTAGAGCATTGCTTTGGCTTTGCTAAGGCATTGCTATGTGATTGTTAGGCAGTTGCAAGGGTGTTGCTAAGCAGTTGCTAGGGTGTTCTCAGTGGGAGTCAGCTGTACATGAAGTGTGTGTGTGTCTGACCCTGGCAGCAGCATGAAGTTGAGCTGATCGGCTCGGTTCTCTCTGGCCTTGTAAAGGGCCGTTCTCTCCTCCACCAGATGCTCCAGGTTTCGGGAGTACATCTGCAGCCGGCGGATCAGGTTGTCCATGTAGCTGGCGTTGGCCTGGTTATGAAAGTTACTGCAGAAACACACACCAGCACATCAGCATGTGGTCGCAACTGGGATGAAACGTGAGCGGCGTCACTCACGCACCTGAAGATCTTCCCCAGAGCGCCCTCGATCCGCTTGAACTCCGGACGCTTCTCTGGATCCTCCTCCCAGCAACTCTTGATCAGCACGAACAGCTACAAAAATATGTGCTGTTACCATTTAAATATATATTTGTATACACATGTATATTTCCCATTTCAATAACATATTTCAAATCCGCAATAGCATTTTACATTAACTATTTTATAAATGTAGTTTTTTTTTTTTGTCCAGCCAATCCACAAGGGCAGTCCCAAAGGCGCTGATATACGTCAAACGAAATCAAAGAACGAACTGATGTGACGTCATTTCCAACAAAATCAGGCCAAAACAAAGTTATTTTACAGTTCGTTTCAGAAGTTCGAAACAGTTCCAGTGTGAACTTTCCAAAAAAGTTTACTCCGGCTGGTAAACACCTTCAAAACTCCCATTGGTACATGGTGATGATGTAATAGGTGAGTGTGGCGCTGAGGCTCCGCCTTCTTTGAGGTGTAAATCTTTTTCTGTTATTTTCTTCTGTTCAGTCCGTCGAGGTCAGACATGAGTAAAAACATGAACATACCGGAGAGCTGCTATACAGTAGAAAATGAGCTTGTAATTCTAATCAAAAGCGACAGTGACAGTTTTTTCATATTTAATACTGTAAAGCAGCAGCTTTACAGTATTAGCATCGCTATGATGTTTACTGCTGTTTTCTCACCGCTGTCATTTTGTTGTGTTTAAATTAATACATTTTTAGCAAACTGAATTTTTTTCTGTAAAGCTGCTTTGAAACGATGTGTATTGTCAAAAGCACTATACAAAAAAAAATTGTAAATTTTATTTAAATAATTTTGTTATTGAGATTTTGTGTTATTAAATATCTAAACGTCACTGTCCAGTGTGGACGGCTGTCAGGCAGGGTATTTTTCAAACTGCTTTTTAGTAGTGTAAAAAAAACCTGTTATAGTAACCGGAGCTTCGAACAACAGCCGCAGTGACATGATTGGCTGTTTTATTTAGAAGGCGGAGCTTCCTTCGCTAAAGCTGCAATATTTGTGTGTTTCAGTTTCTCCCACTCTTAGAATGTCGGTGGTAACGGTACCTCTGCTTCAGTTTCTCCAACAGAATCAAAACTCAGATGCGGTTCGGAAGACGTTCGGAGCCCAGCGGACACTGAACGCGATAGATTTTCTCTAGAAGAGAAAAGACGAACAGCACACACAGAGAAAAAAAACAGTGAGAAACAGAGTTTTTTTTATAGAGCAGAGGAGCTCATCAAATGTTTCTTTAAGAATTTTGGGATTCCCAAAAGTTTTTATAAGCCTTTAAACTTAAGAAGTTTAACAATTTACTAGTTTAAATGATCATACAGTTTATTACTTTATTATATATGTAAAATATGTTAATAAAAATAAGTATACTTAATTCTCTTTACTTTTCTTAATATAAATGTAAAATATGTGAATATATATATGTATATAAACTAAATTTTTATTTATTTTAATTATTATAATTATTATAAATTTTTTTAAGCTTTTTTAACTAGAACAACACGATGGTCATGGGTTCGATTCCCAGGGAACAAACTTCGTAAGACGCTTTCGTAAGTAAGACGCTTTTCACAATATGTATTCTCCACATGTGTCAGATAATCGATCTGTCTCTGGTGTGTGTTTGTACCTGCCGTGTCACAGCAGCAGCTGGTGTGAAACGTGCTCTTCCTCAGGATGATCTCCTGCGAGATGATTGCAAAACTGTAGACGTCGCCCTTCTGAGAGATTCCCTGAACACGCATGTGCTCCGGCGCCGTCCACAGGTCTGACACAGAGGAACACTTTAGTTATTTTCCTGACAAGTTTCTAATGATTTATAGAGACTCTGAAAATTAAACTGACACTCCACAAACTGTCTGAACAGTAGCTTTATTTTAAAGAGCCAATATTCTGCCCTTTTTACAAATGTTGTTTTTAGCTCTACTAGAACAGGTTTTCCTGATCATTTTCCACATATTCTCCATTTTTGCGGCTCCTCTCTTCTTAGTCTGTCAGTAACGCTCTGTTAAGTTCCTGTCTCTATGAAGCCCCTCCTTCTGAAAAGCACACTGTGCTCTGATTGGTCAGCTGGATCAGTGTTTGGTGATTGGTCAAGCGCTTCAAGCGTGTTTGGGCAATGTCCCGCCCCTAATTATCATAACCGTCAGTTTAACACACTACTAACTAACTCAACCAGGCCCCACCGCTTTATTCTGCGTATTCGTTATTTAAATGAGGAATATTGTGGCGAATTTGATCCCGGAAGAAACTAAAGACTACAGTGGAGGCGTTTCAGAAACACTGACACTGATATAGAGCTTTTTAATGCTCAAACAGCAACATTACTCACTTAAGAAATATGAACATGTGAATAAAAGCAGAATAGGTCCTCTCTAATATGGCTGTCTATTGTTGTATGCGTGTGTATTATGTCAGTAGAGGAACAGGAAGTGATGTGGCGGACCTTTCCGGGCGTGAGGATGGTGTTGCAGCCGAAGTCGGTTATCTTCACCACCATGCGATTGTCCACCACACAGTTGGTGGATTTCAGCCGGCCGTGAACGCCGACGTTACTGGAGTGCAGGTACGACATGCCCTGACGCCACACACACACACACACACGTGATGTCAGCAGTGGGCAAAGGTCAAAACAGAAGCACAAAAATAACGACTGCTTCCAAACTTTCAGCAGAGAAATAAAAACTGCTTCTGCGTCCTATAATCATGATTACATTTCTGAAAATATAAAATACTGTTTCCTTATACTGAACTTTGAGACACTTACACTGATTTGTACTCTAAATAGCACACACACACACACACACACACACACACATATAAATACTGTATAAATTATATACAAGGTCTAAAAACACTGCCAAGTTCTAGTTGGCCGGTAACATTTTAATTAATTCTAACGATACGTGAATGTGAACAAATGTCATTTTCAAGAAGAATTTTCGTGAAAGGGGGAATCATTTTGTTTCTCGAAATTAATAGAATAGAAAAAAGAAATTAATTAAAAAGAAATGTATAATCCTATAAAAAAATTATATAAATATTAAAATTTGAACATTTCCAGTAGTTTACTATAATAACCCTGCCATGAACATGTGAATGTGTTCTTAAACAATTGAAATAAATAAAATAAGTTTTTTTAAAATATGTTTATTTTATTTCAAGTAATTAAAATGTCTTTTAGTTTGTTTTTGTTTTTTTATATACAGTATATACCGGTGTGTCTGGAAACAGAAGTGATATGCGTGACCTTTCAAGGCCATTCAGCTCAGATCTACACTTGTGTTTACACACACACACAGAGAGAGAACTGCACTCGTCTCACTCATGACGTGAGAAGGTTTAAGTTTCCATCTGTGATCCATAATAAAACCATCAACGAGTGTAAAGTACATTTTAATAGATGGAGCAGTAAAAAATGGCGTCTACTGTGTGTGTGTACATAATGAAACACACTCTCTCTCATACTCACACACCTTTGCAATGTCGTACATGACGGAGATCTTGAACTCCAGATCCATAAAGCTCTCGTTGGGATACGAGATCTTATCGATTAAGACACACACTGAAGGAACAAACACACACACAAGAGTCATGTGATGATGATAGAGATGATGATGGGATTGCTTGTCCTATTATTTATGAGTGTGAGACGCTTTTACCCGCAGCGATCCTCTCTCGCAAAACTCAAACACCCCGAACACAGCACAGTCGAACTTCACCGTCCCGTAGAACTTGGTCAGGTTATAGTAGTCGATACGCAACAGCTGACCGAGAGGGAGAGAACACACACAAATGGTTACACTATATTTTAAGCTGTCATTGTTACAGTGTAATTATATATTTAAATACAGAGTAATATTACGCAACTACGGTTCGGTTGAGGGTTAGATGTAATTTTGCATAATTTACTGTTATGGTAGGTATATGCAACATATGTGACAAGGACACTGTAATTTAAAGCGTTACCAAAGAAACTGATAAAAATGACAAAAACACAACAAAATCGCTAAAACTTAAAGCTACACTGTGTGATTTTTACCCCCATCTAGTGGTGAAAAGGTATATGACCATCCAATGAATATTAGTTTCTGTTCCTCTCAATTCCGATTTCGTTTTAACTTCTACGGTGGCTAATGTAGTCCAAGATTAACATGGTTTCCAGTTCGACCTCGTCCATGAGTGTTAACTCAAACGTAAACGCGAAAGGCGGAGCTTGAATTAACGGGTATGTCCCTCTTTGGCTAATGTACTTTCAAGATGGAGGGGCAACATGGCAACCGACATTAGAACCCCTTACCCGTATGTATTTTCAATGGCATATTAAACACTCACGATAATACTTTATTACTTGAACAAAGTAAATATACATTAATGAGCACATATATTTTTGAAAGAACTAAGTGTTTTTAGTTGGGCTGTGCAAAAACTAATTGCGATTAATCGCATCCAAAATAAAAGCCTGTGTTCACATAATATATTTGTGTGTGCTGTATATAATTATTTTGTATATATAAATATTTATGCATGCATGTATATATTTAAGAATTATTTGCGCTTAAATTCTGTATATATATATTAGGGGTGTAACGATTTTCGAACCGAACCGAAAATCCCCGATACTGAACTCACGATTTGAATCGCGATACTGTCATTGCGTACCGAACACGCCCCGCCCCCTGCCATCCCGGCCCCGCCCAGCCCGGCTCAATGGACCTCATGTCTTATGTAAACAGTACACAATGAATTCAGTTTTGTAGCCTAACCACCATTAACACCAAATAACAAGCTCCGTGTTATGTTACTTTCGATAATAAGCAAGGTGTAATCTTTCAGATTCTGTCTATTTGATCACGAAATTCAAACAAAATGGCGTTTTGGCGCTCTTTGATGTGACGTGACAGATCGCTTACTAGGTTCCTCATTTCAAGCGGCAGCGAGGCGCACGAGTAAACGCGATCATCTCTTCCTCAGTTACAGAAAAGACAACTGAAGGTATGTTGAAAGATACAGTATACTTACTGAAAGGCATCATAACTCGTGTAATCGCTCAATCAGTGTTTCAGCAGCAGCAAGACGTCAATAAAACAGCAAAGCTTTAGCTTGTCACTAGCATTATATTTACCTCAGCAGGCAAGTGATTCAGTGTCCACAACTTCCTATAAATGAACCTTTGCACTAAATAAATGCACTATGTTAGCCTGTATATTATATTTTACTTAACCTGTTAATGATATCTTGATTATTTAATTTATGTTTAAAATATCTTTCATGAAAATGACAACTGTGTAAATTATTAGAGTAAAAACACAATGTAAAAACTGCCTTATGTTCAGTTTACATGTTTTCATACAATGTGTTGTGTGTTGATTATTATATCTAAAAAATAAATGGCATCGGAATTTAGGTTAAAAGTCTAGGCTACAACATTTAATGTTTAGTAATGTGCAGCCTTCAATATAGTTCACAGCATTAGCAGATTTTTTTTAATCCTTGTGAAAGGTTTAATTGCAACTGAATTAATTTAAAGACAAAGACCTCTTTTTTCATTACACCACTGTTTAAAAAAAAAGCCATTTTAGCTTTCTAAACCTAACCCAACTGAGACGTCAAAACTGTGGGAAAACCGAACCGTCAGTTTTGTGTATCGTTACACCCCTAATATATATAAATATAAAAATTTTATATATGAATAACACATTTCTTAAATATATACATGCATGTGTGTGTATTTATATATACAAAATAATTATATACAGCACACACAAATATATTAGATTATGTAAACAGACTTTTATTTTGAATGCGATTAATCACAATTAATTTTTGCACAGCCCTAGTTTTTAGCTAAGAATAAACTAAAAGAGTTACACAGTGTAGCTTTAAACTATAACATTTAATATATTAACACAAAAAAGATTACGATATTTCTAAATTTTTAATCGTTACTCATTCTAGTGCAGTAATTTATTTTATATGAATTAGAATTTATTTTTTAAGTTAAATAAATTGTATATATTAAGCAAAGAAATTACATTCTGAATAAAAGCGAAGCTGTTTTAACACAATTAATTTATGTTTGCGTTGTGCTGTAACTTTCGCAACACTTTCAAATGTTTTTTTTCTTCTAATTCTAGATTCTTGTGACTGTAATGCAGAAATGTATTTTTATTTAAATCAGCATACATTTAATCACTGCAAACTATTTGTGTCATGCTGAATACATAGGCTACTTAATAAATTGCAAATTTGGGGTAAAGTGTATTTACGTAATTGAAAAGAAAAGAAAAACATAAAAGCTAAAATGACAAATTTGACAGGTTTCACAAGATGAAGAAGTTTTTACAGCGTTGAGCTTCGATTCGCTGATCCTCTGAGAAGTTTCACGTCGGTGTTTCTCAGCTCCTTCAGAATGACAGACTGCAGAAACACACACACACGTAAACATTCATAACACACACAAATACACAGACGCACACACATGAGTGACGAGACACACAGACCTTTTCTGTCGTATCGACCTTTGTGTTGTATCTCGACACTGTTGTCACCTTTCTTATCCTCATCGATCTACAACACACACACAGAAAGTCAGCGTCACACACTCAGAAGACAGATCCTCACATGTGTAACGACAGACAGAAAGTTTTACTCTCAGACTGAAGTGGTTTCTTCTCTTTGTCGTCCAGCGGAGTGATGGTCGACGGGTTGATGTGAGACCATTTTTTCTGATTGATACGCACTCGCCTGTTCTGCCTGAAAACACAAACATAGACACATTTCTCTAGAAATAAAACAAAAGAGCAGTCACATCACATGCTGTCTGAACGCCTCAACTCACAGTTGTCTTCATCCCGAGAGATACAGTATATGATTGACTTCAACAAAAAAATCATGCTGGAGAAACTCCCGACGGAAATATTAAGATATGCATTGGGACATTTTTTGCATTATTTTCATAATAATAATATGCAATTAAATTATATATGTTATGTGGTTATTTTACATATTTCTGGTTTATATTTGAATTTATAACAAAATTGTACATTCATAAGTAAATGACGGTAATGAGACTTAGGGAATCAACTTAATGAGATTAAATGAGGATTACAAACAAACTCAAAAGTAAAACATACACATTTCTTTAAGGGATAGTTCCCCCAAAAATGAAAATTAGCCCACAATTTAGGCTACTCACCTTGAAGCCATCCGTGTATATGACGTCTTTCAGACAAATATAATCAGAGTTATATATATATATATATAAAAAGCGTCCTGGCTCTTCCAAGCTTTATAATGGGAGTCAATGGGCATAAAAGTGCATCTATCCATCATAAAAGTGTCATAAATGCCTCTGGGGTGTTAATAAGTCATTTTACAGCCCGTTCTCATCCTTTAGCGTCACATAAAACACTTTATGACAAAACGGCGCTATATTACGCACATGATACCCTTTATCGTTTATATAACACGCGAACTGCAAGGCGTCATAAATCCTTTAGCGTAATATGAGACTACCCTACCCCACACCTAAACCTACCCATCACAGCGCGTGTTATATAAACGATAAAGGGTACCATGTGCGTAGTATAACGCCGTTTTGTTATATAGCGTTCTATATGATGCTAAAGGATGAGAATGTGTTGCATTCTAAAGTGAAGCGAATGCATTGGTGTAAGAAAAATATCCCCATTTAAAAAAAATCTACTAAAATAAATAGCTTCCGGCAGACATCCGAACACATCTAATTACGCCAAAAGACTGACACTTGAACTTGACGCACAACGTAATGATGAACGCCATCAAGGCTTACGCTACTCAACGTCATACATCGTCAAGGGTTTCTCTTGTGTTCAGTCGTCTGCCGGAAGCTGGTTATTTTAGTTGGTAAAGTTGTAAATATTATATTTTTCTTACACGAACGCATTGCTCTTCACTTTAGAAGGCCTTTATAAACCCCCCAGAGCCATTTCGAGCACTTATATCTTGGATGGATTGAATCTGATGGACTTCAAAAAACATAGCCAATGACTCCCATTATAAAACTTGGAAAAGCCAGGACATTTTATAATTTAACTCAGATTGCATTCGTCTGAAAGAAGAATGTCATAAACACGTAGGATGACTTTGGGGTGAGTAAACCATCTTATTTTCATTTTAAGGTAAATTGGCCCTTTAATGTTTGCCATAAAAAAAATCTAATTTTAACAAATAAATATCTTAATGGTCCTAAAATAGTCTTTGTACAATTGTAACTCTTTTTGTGACGTATTTCCTTTTTAAACTAGGGCTGTCAAACGATTAATCTCAATTAATTGCATCCAGAATAAAAGTTTGTGTTTACATAATATATGTGGTTGCACTGTGTATAATTATTTTATATATATAAATACACACACCTGCTTGTATATATTTAAGAAATATTTTTATGTATATACTGTATATAGATTTATATATAATTTATATTATATACAAATATTTTATAGATAAATATTTTTTTCTTAAATATACATGCATGTGTGCGTATATATATATACACAAAATAATTATGCACAATGCACCCACATATATTATGTAAACACAAACATTTATTTTGAATGCGATTAATCGTGATTAATCGTTTGACAGCCCTAGTTTAAACAGGAAGACACATTCAAATATATAGCCTATAGTCTATGGTATACAGCCAAAGTTTAAAAAATGTGAGTAAAAAAGTCAGAATTGTAAGACTAAAAAGTTGCAAAAGTCGTTGTACCTGTACAAGATGAAAGCGATGGCCGTGGCGATCACCACACTGAGCCCCGAGGACGATCATGACGATGTTCTGAATCTCCAAACCTGAGAAACACATGCTAGCGTAATGTCATCTGTCACATGACCCTTTATAAACTAATGCGAGCCGGTTACCGTGAGCGGGTTTGTCGCTGGCAGCCGTGATACATCCCAATGCAGATCAGGATTCGTGTGATTCAACCACGTGACGTTCAGGGACGTGTTGAAGACAAACAGCGTCCTATACTGAAGACAAACACCAGATATATATTTATTAGTTGGAGGGTTAAAAAAAAGGAATCATTGAAAAAAATATTTGATTGAAATAATTTGTAGTTTTATACATTTTTTATGATTTGATTTATACGTTTTACATGAACTCAAACTCATGTGGAAAAATTATATGTAGAATTTTATTTATGATAAATTATATAGTTAAATCAATCATTATTTAATCGAAAAATTAAATGCCTTGGAGCGCTAGCTGAGGTTTGAGATGTAAAACACGCAAAGTGAGCTGTCTGGATAGTGAGTTTGGCACGCCAACTCCAAAAAATTACTATTGTGAGAATCCAGGGAGCAGGCTTTAATGAAGTTGTGTAATTCTTTGTTGGAATTGAATGTGGTGTTTTTTAAAGTTTAATTGTCTATTTGTGCTGTTTGTAATGTGCAATCGTGGCAAATGAGTTTAGTTTTCTCAACTAATTCTTATGTAATCTCTGCTCCAGTCATAGCCGCCCAACAGCAGGAAAAAAAGAGAGGGAAAAACGCAGCAGAAAATAGTGCTTAGGTTCGCTGTTCTGTCACGGGTGGCTGCTATAAACAAGTGCAAAAGTGCATAAAGACTTGAAAGTGTCTCCAACTGAATAATAATAATAGGTTGTGCATTGATTCATTCTTAGTGACTCAAGGCTTTTGAATCCATTCAGTCACCATTTCTTCCTATTTCATATTTATCCCAGACAGTGTATCGCGAGACAAATAAGCATCTTTTGTTTGATTTGAATGAGTGATTGAAAACTAATAAGAAAAACAAGAGGTAGTGCTTTGATTCATCCTTAGTGACTTAAAGGGTTAGTTCATCCAAAAATGAAAATTAAGTCATTAATTACTCGCCCCCATGCTGTACCAACCCCGTAAGACCTTCGTTCATCTTCGGAACACAAATGAAGATATTTTTTATTTAATCTGAGAGGTGGATCACTCCTACATAGACTGCCTAAGGGACTGGCACTTGACGGCCCATAAAGTCATTAAAGAAAATGTTAAATATTCCATGTGCCTACAGTGGCTCAATTATAAGTTTATCAAGCAACAAGACTACTTTTTGTGCGAAAAAACGTAAATAACGACTGTATTCGACTATTCCATTACTTCCTTATGGGCACATGCGAGAGAACTGAGATAAAGGCCGTTCTTCTTCGACTACTTCTTGTTACCGGCTGCTCACCACTTAGGAGTATTACCGCCCCTACCGTATAAGATGACGTGCTGATATAGCTGGAAGCACAAAACTTTCTGTTTACAAGCAGAGGAAGATGCGCTCTGTACATATGCTTTTCAATTACCGTATTTTCCGCACTATAAGGCGCACTTAAAAGCCTTTAATCTTCTCAAAACACGACAGTGCGCCTTATAATCCGGAGCGCCTTATATATGGTTCATCATCTTATACGGTAGGTGGCGGTAATACTTCTGGTAACAAGAAGTAGTCAAAGAAGAACGTCCTCATCTCAGTTCTCACGCATGCGTTCTGGAAATCTCTTCTACTCTCGTCTCAAGGCCCATAAGGAAGTAATGGAATAGTCGAATAAAGTCGATTATTTATGGGTTTTCACACAAAAAGTAGTCTCGTTGCTTGATAAGCATCATAGTGAGCCGCTGTAGGCCCATGGAATATTTAAACATTTTCTTTAATGACTTTATGGGCCGTCGAGAGCCAGTCCCTTAGGCAGCCTATGTGGAGTGATCCAGCTCTCAGATTAAATAAAAAATATCTTCATTTGTGTTCTGAAGATTGGTCTTACGGGGTTGGTACAGCATGGGGGATAATGACTTCATTTAAATTTTTGAGTGAACTAACCCTTTAAGTCTTTTGAATCTGTTGACGCAAAAGAATCGCTCACATTCGTTCAGTGGCCATTTCTTCATGTTTACGGCAGTATGTGGCAACACAAATGAGCGTCTTTTGTGTGTTACAATAAATTAACAATAAGTAGAGTTAATTAACAATAAGTAGAGTCATTGAAACGAAACAGCCTTATAATACATTGTTCTATCCTCATTACTCCAGAAGACTCACCTTATTTGAGCTGGATGTGTAAACCACAGACAGATTGAATTCTCTGTCTCCGCTGCCATCTAATTCATAGTGTCCACCCACACCTAAACACACACACAAACATCAATATCAAATCATATCTATCATCATATCAACTTACAAAACAATGAATGCTGATCCAGTGTGGTGTTGTTTTTTCAGCTCTTACCATCAAACGTCATGTTCCTGAAGGGAATGATATCGCTGCTCTCACCATACGATTGTTTATTCATTGCCAGCAGATTGTCTCTCATCATTTTACCGAAGAGAACCACAGCATCATGGTAAGCCACCACATAATCATTCAGTGCCTGCAGGACGGAAGGAAACTGGCCCGTCATGAGAGATACGTCACCAGTAAGAATGTTCAGGGTAACATTGACATTGAAAGTACGCATGGAGAAAGAGTCTCACCATCCTGACAACTTTGGCAAACTATTTTTAACGTTGTGTTCTCAAACTAGTTTTCTGCACAGTATCGGCTGGTTTGTTTCAGAACCCTACACAGATTTGTGCCTGTGATGGTGTGGATTTTTTACTCCTTAATGGTAGTCGATATACAGTATACAGTGGGGAGCAGAGATTTTGGCCCAGTCTTCCATACAGACCTTGCTCCAGATCCTTCAGGTTTCGGGGCTGTCGCTGGGCAATATGGACTTTCAGCTCCCTCCAAAGATTGTCTATTGGGTTCAGGTCTGGAGACTGGTTAGGCCACTCTAGGACCTTGAGATGCTTCTTACGGAGCCACTCCTTAGTTGCCCTGGCTGTGTGTTTCAGGTCACTCCATTTTCAATGCTCTTATTAAGGGAAGGAAGTTGTTGGCCAAGATCTTGGGATACATGGTCCCATCCATCCTCCCCTCAATATGGTGCAGTCATCCTGTCCTCTTTGCAGAAAAGCATCCCCAAAGAATGATGTTTCCATCTCCATGCTTCACGAGTTGGGATGGTGTTCTTGGGGTTGTACTCATCGTTCTTCTTCCTCCAAACACGGCGAGTGGAGTTTAGACAAAAAGATTTATTTTTGTCTCATCTTTCTCCCATTCCTCCTAGGGTGGGAATCTCTAGGCACCTCACGATTCGATTCGATTCACGATTTCAGAGGGCTTCCGATTCGATGCTAAATCAATTATCTGAATCTTTTTCTGTGTGTGTGTGTGACTATAAATACTTTGCTTTAAAAGTAAAAAGTAATGACCCATGAAGAATTAATAGTATATTTGATTAACATTGCAAAGAACCAACAGGAAAAAAATGTGTGCCTGAACTAGCAGCATACTTGTTATCCATCGTTTTTCTCTCTCTCTCTCTCCTGAGGATGGGGACCAGCAACTGTTTGGTAACCCACATTAAAAAACAAAACAAAAAAAAAACTTTCTTTTGTGTTCAGGACAAGAAAGAAATCAATACAGGTTTGGAACAACATTAGAGTAAATAATGACAGATTTTTTTAGATTTTTTTTTTTTGTGAACTATCCCTTTAAGGACGAGCGGCAGTACTCCTGTCGCTTTTAGACCAGCAAGCGACGCGTTTAATAGACGCATATTATTACACCAGATTGTCTCTCAAATGTTTGCTTTCACTTTAGACATAGCCAGTTCTGTTTATGTAAACATTGTATGTGTTTAACAGTATTAGCATAAGACTCGGAAAGATAACTTAGTCCAGTGTTCAGGCGCTGTTTGACAGGCTTCTAGTGCCTGTGTGAGCGTCGGGAACAGCGCATCAGCACGTGAATTAAATGTTTAACCGGCATGGCTTATGCAAATAATGAACTTTTGTGAATTGCTGTGTCCCGTACCTATTCATTAACGTGTGATGTGTAGGCTACGTCGCGTTGTACAGTTGAGACAGATGCGCCAGAACTGAACTGATAGAATGCACTGTAACACGATGCAACGATATTTCTTCAAAAGCAGATAGTGGAAACATTTTAATCGTCCATGATCAAAAATCGTGCTATCGCACACCCCTCCACACGTCAGCTTTCAAAGAGGAGGGTGTTTTGGATTCGACGCTCAGTCATCGCGTCTGCGTCTCTGTATGTGCATGCCACAGACGGTTCGGCCACTGCACTTCTGCGCTTCAGAGTTCCGTCTTTCACGTTGCGTCAATACGTTATTATAAATATATATAAAATAATACTTTTTTTTTGAAAATCGATTTTTGACATTTTGTGAAATCGGATTCAGAATCGATACCACGTCCGGCATCGCGATGCATCTAAGAATCGATTTTTCCCCCACCCCTAATTCCTCCTTCTCTGGACATCCATATGGTCATTGGCAAACTTCAGACGGGCCTGGGCATGTGCTGGCTTGAGCAGGGGGACCTTGCGTGCGCTGCAGGGTTTTAATCCTTGACGGCGTAGTGTGTTACTTACGAGATGTTTCCACCGCAGGAACTTTCTCCAGGAACTAAAAACTTTGGGGTGGTACTTGTTGTGTTTACACAGCAGGAACCAGGGTCTAAATCCCTGCTGGTGAGGTAGTACTTTTCAGAGTTCAGGAACTTTGCGGGTGGGACTTGGGCGCTGAACATGCTGATTGGTTCTTACCACGCTATTCTTTCTGCCCATGGCGCGCGTTCATCCCATCCATCTCACGGTAAATGTCCGCTGATAACAAACGTCTACTTTTATGTCTAGCATCACGAGCTTTCTGAATACGCTTTTGGGTGCTCGTCTCTTTTCTGCCGTCTTGTTAATTACCTCGTTAGTAAACCAATTGCACACAAAAGCAGCAAAGCTTGAATCTCCTCCATACAAAACTCAAAACAAATGCGCAGGCTAGGAAGAGCAGTCGCACACAGTTCAGACGTAATCTTCCCGCCCCGACCGGTACTTTAGTACGCAGTGTAAACGCAGTAAGCAAGCGGTCTGGGGAAAAAAGTTCCTGTGAAAAAAAGTTCCTGGGACAAATAGTTCCTGGTAATTGCGGTGGAAACGCGGCTTAAACGTTTTCTTTGAGACTGTGGTCCCATCTCTCTTCAGGTCATTGAACAGATCCTGCCATGTAGTTCTGGGCTGATCCTTCACCTCGTGATCACTGATGCCCCACAAGGTGAGATCTTGTGTGGAGCCCCTGTCCATCATCTTGAACTACTTCCATTTTCTAAAGATTGTGCCAACTATTGTTGCCTTCACACCAAGCTGCTTGCATATTGTCCTATAGCCTATCCCAGCCTTGTGCAAGTCTACAATTTTTTTCTGATGTCCTTCCACAGCTCTCTGGTCTTGGCTATTGTGGAGAGGTTGGAGTCTGTTTGATTGAGTGTGTGGACCGGTGTCTTTTCTACAGGTAACGGGTTCAAACAGGTGCAGTTAATAAAATCATAGTGCCTATGATAAAAATGACCTGCTTTGTAAGTGGGAAAACCTGCTAAATCATAAAAAGAGAACAAATGAGAGAAAGACGGACTGAGAGAAGTGTGACGATGGCGCTCTACCGTTCCGTTGGACTTCCAGGGCGTGTGGTTGGAGTAGCTCCTGAAGCTGTGCATGGTGACCACCAGCACATCCTTCATGTGATTGAAGCTGAGACTCGTTGGTGTGATAACCCTCACTGAAAGACACGTCACAGTTACCGCGAGCGACAGTCATGTGATCTGAGACGGGATCATGGGAATTACAGACTCACTTGTACAGGTCGATCAGGATGAAGACCACGTTTGGAGAAATTTTGGAGGTGTTCTTAATGTAGAGAATGTCGTCTGGAGTCCCACACACGACAAAAACTGCAAAACAAAACATGGACGCAAAGTTTACTGCTGTAACAGATAAAATGGGAATGTTTATAAATATGTGCCTTGATGATGGATGGATGGATGGATGGATGGTAAGTAAATAGATTAATAAATAGGTAAGTTGGTAGATGGGTACGTTTGTAGATGGGTAAGGAACATAAATAAATGGGTAAGTAGATAGTTGGGTAGATATATGGGTAAGTAGATATATAGATGGCTAGGTAGATGGGTAAGTAGATAGATGGGGAAGTGGATATATAGATGGGTAAGTAGATAGATGTGTAAGTAGATATATAGATGGCTACCCAGATGGCAAACTGACATTGAATCAACGTGGAAACATGACATCGAAACAACGTTGATCTGACATTGTTTTGCTCATCGAATTAACGTTGAACCAACGTCAGACGCATCATTCTTTCAAAACTAACAGAAAATCAACTTGAAATCAGACGTTGTTTCAACAATGCCAGATAAACGTTGTTTCGATGTCATGAGAGACATCGTTTTCCACGTCTGATTCAATGTCAGTTTGCTGTCTGGGTAGGTAGATGGGTAAGTAGATAAACGGGTAAGCAGATAGATAGCTAAGTAGATATATAGATGGGTAGGTAGGTGGGTAAGTAGATAAATGGGTAAACAGATAGATGGCTAAGTAAATAAATGGGTAGGTAGATGAATGGATGGACGGGTGGATGGGTTAAGTGGGTGCTAGACAGACAGACAGATAGGTCATGTGATGTTAACTCACTGTTGCTGTGTCGGTCTTTAGCTTTCAGCTTGTCATCCAGTTCTTTTGGAGTCCACAGCATTGCTCTGGATATGTTGGTGGCGAAGTGAGCGGATCCAGCCTCCAGAGCATTGATGTACCTGACAGATGGACCAACAGACATTTCAGTGTTTGTTTGTGTGTATGTGTTGTCATGTGTGTGTGTGTTATTGAGCATACCAGAAGCATTCCTCCGTGTTGTTGGGTTTTTTATAGATGTATGCCGTTTTCCACTTTGGTTTCAGGTTCAGGAAGTGCGCTTCCCAGAAGTGGACAAAGAGACTGAGAGATTTTGCGTGCCGGAGGAAGCAGCCGGGTGAGTTTCTCCTTGTAGTCGCAGGACAGACCAAAACTCCAGCGGAGATAATGGGGATAGTCAGCGTCAGACCCACATTCTGACTGACAGACAAGACGGGTCATTCATTTGGTGCCATGACTTAATGCATTTGAACTTATTCAGAACATCTGATGGATTAGGTGTTTAATATACAGTTCAATTCATAATTAGCTATATAGAAAATTTCAATTGATTTTTGGGGTTACAGCACATTCACACCAAGAATTATAACGATAATTAGTGTCTTCACTAACAGATAATGCTCTGTTTTTTAACCCATCTGACTTTGAAGCGTGCGATGAATTCTGATTGGCCGTCAGCGTTTGTATTGTACATCAGCTGAACAAACATTGATTCTCTGTGTCTTCATCGTTATGTTCATCTTCAAAGTTAACCATTAAACTCTTAAAACATGGTTATATTTCTTGGTGGCAACAGGCCTGTAGTCAGTAAAACTACAGCTCGCCTACTTCCCAAGAATCACATACTCTCTATATAATATTGGGGATAACAGTTACAAATCAGTCATTGGCAAATCCAGTTTGAGTTGAACTTACTCCACCAGCTGAAAAGTGGCGTAAGTGCAGGACGGACCCAACATCACACATCCGAGTTCACTGCTGTTCTAACGGACAAAACAAACAGGAAAACGTGTTACATTTAACCGCTACTCAGCGCTGCTGGATTTTACCCGCACTGGTTTAAATCTCCAGCATAATGTTTCAGCGTGCCCGAGGACAGGCAGGGTTCATTACCCTGAACGCCCTTCAAACGTCCTCCGAGCAGACGGCACTGAAGCAGAACTCACATGCAGGGCCTTGAGGATCTCCACGGCTTCACACGTACTGCTGCCGCAACCCCTGCGCCGGTAATGAGTCAGTGTTGAACCGCTGAACAGAACCTTGATCTGGAAGTCCCAGGCCTACCAGAACAAAATCACCACCACGTTTCAGTCGTCAACTTTATTCAACATCAGCTCAACCCGAACTCCGATGTTTGTTTTCTTCTCATTCATAATGAGTGCCTTTAAACTGTGCTTGTTTTAATGGGCACTCAACTAGTCCACTCTTATAAACGTTCTTTATTGGCATTGATGGTACCATTAAGAACATCCATGGAACTTTTACATTCCAAAAAGGATCATTAAAATGTTCACTGTTAAAAGGTGATCCATTAAAAGGATCACTAAAATGTTCACTTGAAACACTGTTTGTTTTTAAGAACTGTTCACTAAGGACTCATCAAGGCTGATATTGTCAATTTAAAGTTTTAGAACTCTAAAAATAAAGAAAACATTAAGAACACCCATGGAACTTTTCAATTCCAAAAAGAATTATTAAAATGTTCTTTACACTAAGATGAAAATGGTTCTTTTTTTAGAACTATTCACTAAAAGGTTGTTTTGGAACATAAAGGTTTTTTTTAGGTATTGCTGTGGAAAAACTCCTTTAAAACTTGTTTTTTTTTTGAGAGTGAAGGTTGGGAGAAGCTGTCGAGTTATTCTTGACTAAATGTGCCCATATATAAGGTATCATATTGACAAAATATAAAATATTATTAATTTTAGCAAATATTTTAATCATTAGTTTCATGAAGTGGGTATTGGAATTATTGGTCATATCAAGGCTGATATTGTCCAATTCAATCATTTATTTTTTTAAATAACATTTTTGAATAAAGACAATGTTTTAGGTTACACTTTATGTGTACTTACATTGAACTTACCCAAGAAAGTATTGGTAATATAACTGCATGGGTTAAAGTTAGGTTCAGGGTATAACTATAGTTATCACCCAGTTATTGTGATTGCTATAAGTAGTATATAGTATGTACATGCAGAACAGGACTGTACAATAAATCACTACCATGTTTTAATGCTGGACTTAAGTATATTTGTAAAGCATGTTATACAGGTGAATCTTTAGAAAATTAGAATATCCCGCAAAAGTTCATTTATTTTCATTAATTCAACTTAAAAGGTGAAACTATTATATTATATAGACTCATTACATGCAAAGTGAGACATTTTAAGCCTTTATTTGTAATAATTGTGATGATTATGACTTATAGCTTACGAAAACCCCAAATTCAAAATTAGAATATTGTGAAAGGTTTTCAGCTGTAATCCAAAATCATGAAAATTATAGCAAACAGAGGCTTGAAATATCTCACTTTGCATGTAATGAGTCTATAGAATATAATAATTTCACCTTTTAGGTTGAATTACTGAAATGAATGAACTTTTGCACCATATTCAAATTTTTCAGAGTTTCACTTGTAGAACAATATTCAGAGCAGATGCATGATGTTGACTATTGTTCCTTTTTCTTTTTGTTATCCAGTTTACTTTTTGGTTCAACTTACCCTATGACGTTGGTTAACAGATTCCAAACCTGGTCGGCTGAATCACTTTTCAAGACCTCATATATCAATGGTCTTCCATTGCAATAAATGTTTCCTTCCACTAGTTTCACTTACTATAGTATAAGTATAGTTAGGTGTGTTATTACTGTCTTCACCTATAGAAAGATCTCTATTCTATATCAAATTGAAAATGTAATAAATTGATTAATCTTGTAATTCATTTGTAGTTTTCAGGAGATTCTTTGAATATACGGCTTCCTCACCTGCGTCCTGGTTTTGTTTGTTCTCCATTTCGACAGCCATTTCCACCATGTCCTTCACGAACTTCAGGCTCCAGGCGAATCTTCATCCTCCAGCAGAACCACGTTTATCGTGACAGAGGAGTTTTGCAGCTCAACACGTCGAACCCAGAGACGCAGAGCACAGAGCCGAACCCAGAGCCAGAACAAACCCAACATCCCGTCCGCAGTGTCCAGTGTCCTTCAGAAGAGGCCTGTCATTCCTAAAGCCCGTAATTCCTGATTAATTCCATCAGAAAGGTCCGATCAACAACAACATGGTCCACATGATGTCTCTGAGAAGACACCATAAACCGACTGCAGTGAGAGTGTTCTGCATTTGTGTTTTTACAGGAACATAAAGAGGAAATGCACGCTCAGGTGTGTCTCAGCGCGTTAATGAACAACCTGATCTGAGGGAAAAACCTTCATCGATCTAGTTTCTGCTTTATGTGTGATCAGAGATGACATATACTGACCAATGAACTTCAAGATGGTCCAGCAGCTTCTGCCTACTTGGAATTCAATCCAAACATCTCCAAAAAAGTCCCATATATACTTCAAGCCCCCTGGTTTCAAACAGCCGACAGGTGATTTCTGCACTCTCAAATATGCAGGGTTGTTTTAACCCAAATGTGGGTCAAATATGGACAAACCCAACTGTTGGGTTACATTTTTAATTATATTTTTAACCAAATGGTTGGGTTAAAAGTAAAACAACCCTGCATTTTTTAGAGAGTGTCAAATCTATGTCTATTTCTGCAGCTCACAGAATGTGCTGGAAGGTCTGAGCGCTTCGTAACTGTTCTGGGGGACCGTGGAGGGGCCAAAGGTCGTTCGGAGCTGTAAAGCATGAAACCAAGTGTGGCAGATATAGATTGTGTGTTATAAACGCTGACAGATTGCGGCCTGTAAATCTGCTCATAAAAAATCTCTTTTCTATGATGGCGTATTGCATTCACTTGAAGAAAAAAAAATCTACTCTGTTTTTCTGAATTAACGAGTTAATTTTTCATGAGAAAAATATTTTTGGCTCTGTTTTTCTGAATTAACGAGTTAATTTTTCATGAGAAAAAATGTTTTGCTCTGTTTTTCTGAATTAAATAGTTAATTTTTCATGAGAAAAAAATGTTTTGCTCTGTTTTTCTGAATTAACGACTTAATTTTTCATGAGAATTTTTTTTGCTCTGTTTTTCTGAATTAACAACTTCAATTTTTCATAAGAAAAATTTTTCATCAGAAAAACAGAGCAAAAAAAATTTCTCATGAAAAAATTAAGTCGTAATTCAGAAAAACAGAGCAAAAAAAAATTTTCTCATGAAAAATTAAGTCGTTAATTCAGAAAAACAGAGCAAAAAAATTTTATCATGAAAAATTAAGTCGTTAATTCAGAAAAACAGAGCAAAAAAAATTTTCTCATGAAAAATTAACTCTATTAATTCAGAAAAAACAGAGCAAAAAATGTTTTGCTCATGAAAAATTAGCTCGTTAATTCAGAAAAACAGAGCAAAAAAAATGTCTCATGAAAAATTAACTCGTTAATTCAGAAAAACAGAGTAGATTTTTTTCTTCAAGTGAATGCAATACGCCACCGTACTTTCAAGAATCAGGAATGAGTGTTTACAGTCAGATAGATCTGGGTGTGATGAGAAACCGGATCAAGTTCAGTTTTAGTTTTAAGTCAAAATATGGTTCCCTAAAGAGTTGGTTGAAGTTCAGTTTAAAGGTGATTCTTCAATTATAGAGACGTTTATCATGAAAGCAGTATATTTAGCAAACTGTCTTTCATCTGTAAAACGAGTGGAATCAAGATCTTATGAATATGATGGTGGATTTATGACACTGTGTGTGAATCTTATGCATATACGGTACTTTAAAACTAGGAAATGAATCTTATTTTCAAGTTTGATAATGGTAAATTTGATTATTGTTAATTAACTGAAGAAATTACTCTGCCTCACTGATAACATTCAAAATTAATGTTTCCATAATAGGCTGCTTTCAAAAACATTAAAAAAGAGAAAACCTTCCCTTTAAGTTTAACGTTCGCATAACCAAGAACAAAAAAAAGCATTTTTAAAATATTTTGAACGTTCAAAGAACATTAAAAAATAACCAAATAACGTTTGTTCTTAGAACTTTTTTTTGTTTGCTGGGTGACTTCATTATGCCAATGAAAAACAAAATGATTTTAGTAGCCTTGAAAAATGTAATGAATGTAAATCAGAAAAATTTTGAATGTAAATCAGAGAAATGTTAAATAACTCTAGTCTGTAGGTTAATTTCTGGACGTTACTGACCTAAATTCATCAACAAAAGACACAAAATGTGCACTCGGCTGGAATCATTTAGCCTGTTCGTTTTCACACACACACACACACACTGTAATAAAGATGTTCAGTCAGATAGAGCCTACAGAAGTAAAGCTGGCAGCGTTTCAGATTTGAGTTGTTAAACTTCTCTTCCTCTTCTGTATGTCTAACTGTGATCACAGCTCATTTTAACAGTCAATCCTCAGTTTAGTCGAGCCCGACACTATTTGTTTCCTGTAAGTTCGTAACTAATTCAGCTCCAGGAACAGATTCATGTTCACGCGCAGGGAAGCAATTGCGTATTTAAGTGCTGAAGATGTTGAATAACTCGATAGGCTATAAGTCAGGCTACACAGCAAAATCCCCAGTGTTAAATGAACACTCCTGGTATACCTATAAGTCCAAATACAGGGTGTTAAAAATGAACACCGAAGCAGTGTTGAAGTTAATGAGATAGTTCAGTGATTAATTAAGTGATGATTGGCCATTAGTGGTGACAACTAATGTTAATAAGAAGAATTAATGAAGAAAAAGACAACAAGAAAAGAAAAGAGAAACACAATAACTACTGACTTCGAGCCATTGCACATTATTGCACTTATTATTACCAGTTTGACTTTATTGTCTGTCATACATCTACAAAGGTCTTGAGATTCAACTGAAGTTTAGATGGTAATGTTTTATGGATTTTTTCATTTCAAGTCACCATTATGATGGTCAGTGTTTGCTTTAGTAGATTTTCTCTGTTCAAACATGTTGTTTATAAAGCACATTTGCTACTGCAAGAGAAAATCTGCTCACAATATGTTTTGATGATGACTATAATCATGCAGTGACCTGATTCATGTTCACGCCAGGTTCACACTGGACGCTGAATGTGGCACAGAACGGAAAATCACACGTGGTCCGGCGTCTGCCTGTTCACACCAGACAGCGTATTCTTCGCGGAGGTCGACAAGCGCTTCTGTTCAGTTGTTGTTTATTCAGAGCTATTTTTTACATCATGGGTAAGTAAATAACCTCATAATATAAATACACCATGTTTTCTGTAATCAAGAATTTTGTACATTTCTTTTATTAATCCGTTGTCGAGACACACACGCAGCCAGAGAAGAATATGGTAGACAGTTATAGTAGTGTATATACCGTTGAAATCCTCTCTTCAAATTTATGAAATCTATTTTCCTCTTCCAATTTCACTTATCAACTCCTGCCTGCCTCTCTCTCTCGTTGTTTCCCTGTTTGTGTGTGTTTGCATTTGTCACTCGCGGATTTTAATTTGAAAATTGCTTATATTTTGACAATAATGACCGGATGGTCGTGTGTTCTTGGTGTAACTTCCTGCCGGAATGGAATTGGATCACTTGCGGCTTCGCTGGAGAAATAGACCAGACGCCGAAGCTGGCGCTTCACGGTGCGGGCCGGTTGCGTCTGCGTCTGGTGTGAACCCGGCGTCAGAGTCTGAATATTTGACTATATGCTTGCTGTCTCATTTTAGCATTGGTGATTGTAGCCCTTTGATTCAAAAGTTTGAAATCCAACAGCATTATGAACAATTTTGAAAAAAAAAACCTTTGTGCAGAGAAGCTGTTATGTTTGAACACAGACATCAAGAATCAGCATGAATCTCAACAATGGTGAATATAATCAGTTTATAATGCTGGTTCAATGAATCAGGCTACTGCAGGATTGTGGGATTTGATTTGATCTAAACACTACCATCATTTTTTTTTTTTTATTTTCACAACAAAAAAAGTTTAAAAACAATGTAATATGTTTCACAAAAGATGTGATGGACAATTGCCAAAAACCCTCAAGGGGCTTAATAAGTGGCAATTTCCATAGAAACAAGTAAGGGATAATCCACGGCTAGCCATGCATTAAAGGATTTTAATGCACGACGTATAGGCAAAGAACCACCCGACGTGAAGCGGATACGTCGATACATTAAAATCCTTTAATGCATGGCTAGCCGTGGATTATCCGCTTATACCTCGGTTATTTGCCAAGTTAAAAAGAAGTTAAAGTTATAACTGATGTTTACAGTATGATTTTTTAACAGACGTGTAAAAATGACGGTTATTTTCTTAAATTACGGCTCGTTAGTTCTAGCACTCGAAATGCAAAAATCATCCATTTAGCCTACCTAAATAAATGTTTTTTTTTTCATATGTGTCTCTCACTCTGTTTGCAAGCGTAACTGTTACTATGGTTACCAATGTTTTTTTTTACAGTCTATGGTTTATAGTAGCAGATTTTCATTTCGAACTGTAATCAAACTGACTGGAACTACCTGTGCATTAAACGGTTTTACTGCACACCTTCCAGCCAATCAGAATCGAGTATTTAAACAGCCCGTGGTATAATTATATTTAACAAATTAAAAACATTTCTATATTAATATAAAAAAGTATATTTATATAAAACAACTTACAATTGAATTTAGATCACAAACCCATACGGAAAATTCGGACAACTTAGGAGCAGCAATTTTACTCTCCGTTTAAACTGCTCTTTAGAAACCTCAATGAGTGATGTGGGAAGACTGTTCCATACCTTTGACCCTCTATATAATATACTAAACTGTGTTTGAGTTGTGCGAGAATAAGGAGGCCTAATAAAACAACTACTACGAGTTGGATACTGGTGAAATTCATCATTAAAAGTAAAAAGATTACAAAAGTACTGGGGAAGTAACTTTTTTATAGAGCTGTAAACAAATAAAGCAATTTGAAGTTGATTCACTTGGAAAACACTAAGAATACTTGCCTGAGCAAACAGTGGTTGGGAGGGATGTCTACGATTTGCACAATATATTATTCTTAAAGCTCGCTTCTGGAGTCGAAAAATAGATTCCAGTTTGGTTGGTTGGGTGCTAGCCCAAGCAACATTACAGTAATTGATATATGAGTACAACATTGAATAATACAACACAATTGCAACTTTTCTGTTATACAGATGCCGGGTTTTTCCTAGTTTGGCTTTGACTTTGGCTATTTTTGTACTTATGGCACTAATGTGAGGTTTCCAGGATAAAGAATCATCTAGTGTAACACTGAGGAAACGAACAGATCTAACATTTGAACTTTCATTAAAGATTTAAATGTATCAGACTTACCAAAATATATATAACTTGTTTTTTTTATGTTGAGTGACAGTTTGTTAGACTTGAACCAAGTAGATAACTTGTCAAGTTCTTCATTAACTACCTTTATTAAGATTTCAGGATTTTTATGGGAGTAAAAAACACTTGTATCATCTGCAAATAAGATTTTTGAAAGTTTATCTGAGACATTAGGAAGGTCGTTTACATATATTAAAAATAACAAGGGACCCAAAATGAAGCCCATTTCCTGGGCTTCATTTCCCAAGAGCATTTAAGCCTAACTTGATCGTAGAACAATTGCAATAATGGTGTTTATAGATGTATGTCAGAAATAAAGTGGTACAAACTGGTAATAATAAGTGCAATAATGTGTAATGGCTCAAAGTCAGGAGTTCTTCTGCTTCTCTTTTTTGCAGTTCTTGTTGTTTCTGTTTCCTTTAATGATTGTTATTAACAATAGGTGTCAACACTAATGGCTATCTCATTAACTTCAATACTGCTTCAGTGTTAATGTTAACACCATGTATTTGGACCTATACACAAGTGTTAATTTAACACTGGGGATTTTGCTTTGTAGGTCTACTTTATATAGGCTACTATATTTAAAGTTATCCATTTGATATTCTTTCAGAATTGTGTCGGAGAAATCAGGTGCACATGGAAAATATATATATATATTATGGTTGTTAATTAAACTATTCTCCTATGAAAGAAGATAGGGTTGAATTAGACAGCGCTCGCGTTTCTGTCAGTTGTGGAATTAGTAACAAGTTCATGTGTCCGTCACAAGATGGCGCTGTAACACTGACAGCAAAATACGCTTCAGACTCCCACAACAGCCTAATGTGTGTGTGGACGAGGATGATCCTTCCTGGCTCTCTGTGCCACCGGCGCCTCATTCCTGTGTGTATTTCCACTAAGTAGCTACTTGTGTAGCTACAGCCATCCGTACTGTCCAGTCATCTATTAATCCTTATATCTGTAAGCAATATATTCAATTACAACAATCAAACAATTCAGTTATTTTCCATCTCCATCCAACTCAAGTATA